>PVJO010001010.1:0-193600 GCA_004026905.1 Hystrix cristata
ACATAGTAATATTTAATGATAGCAAGCAAAGCTCTCTTCAAGATATGGTGCAGGGATCGCAAACTTTTCTTTTCTTTCTTTTTTTTTTTGGTGCTGGGAATCAAACTCAGGCCTTGTGCTTGCAAGGCAAACACTCTAACCACTGAGCTAAATCCCCAGCCCCTTTTTTCTTTTCTTTCTTTTTTTTTTTTTTTTTTGGGATCGCAAACTTTTCAATGATACCAACAGTCTGCTGCAGCATGTGTGCCACAGGTTTGCCACCACAGATACGTGATTTCTCAAGAAGTTTTAACTACAATATTTTAAGAGAAAATACAGGCTAGAAAAGTACCAGAGGGCAAAGAAAGGATGAAATTAAATCACTCTCCATAATGGCACTCAAATAATTTGGAATCCTACCTTCCAGGATGGTTTACTCTCTCAACTTTTATTCTTTTGATTCTGTGTATTCGGAGTCTCCTCCACTGGAAATGAAATCTGACATTCCGCATTTGGGAAATACACTGAATTGTTCTGTATACGTTCCCAGTTCGGGTTAAATCCATACTTACTGACAAGTACAATGATCTTTCAAATAATAGTTTCTATGAAAACCCATGACTTGCGAAACCAGTGCCAAGTCTTGACAAATGGTCAAGACTTTAAAAATTATTTTTTCAAATCACAGCAGTACAGCTATACCAGAAAGTCTCTCCTCTGGGTTTCCTAATGTCTCCTTCCAAATACCAATTATAATTAAATGGATTCTCAACTATTGACATTTTATTAATATGGTCAGATATTAACCCAAAATGGCAAACAAACCCAAATTATTCGTATTTGTATACTTGAATAAGATAGCATCTCATGTTCTTGACTGCTCTCTAATACAGAGAGAGTCAGGAGGACGGACTTTCCCAGCACGCCCTTCCTGCCTTCCCACCCAACTCCTGTTTGTACACTATGGATCCCACCACGGGTAGAGTGTGCTACTCTTCCCACTAAAAACATTATATGTGGTTTACAATTTCTAAGGTGACAAGGAATTAAGATACTTTGACCTCAGTGTTGCTGGACTGCTGACATACCTACAAAAGGTAAGTAATACCAAAGCCTTGTCCCTTCTGGTTCAACTATATTAAGGAGAAATGCAGCCAAAGCGCCTGCAAATCATACAGACCAAACCTCGCCTGACATTTCCGTGTAACTCGGGGTGGGGGTCCCTAAAGCAAGGTCCACAGCCGGTTTCAGGACACTTACTCTTCCTTCCTAAGAAGCTCCTCCTCCGACTCCAGCAGGCGCTGCCTCAGCGCGGCGATCATCTCCACGGCCACATCCACCTGTCTGTTCAGGGCTCGTTCTCGTCTCTGAACTTCCTGCTTTTTCTGAGTCAGCTGCACAAAAGCTGCCCGAACTTCCAACAGTTCCGCGGTTTTCTGGGCCAACTCTTTGGTGAGCTTATCGATTCTCTTCTCGATGGTCCTATCCACAGCTTCAACCATCCGATTGAATTTCTCTCTGACATGTGCCTCGAAAGCAGCTTTGGTTTCGGAGGTGGGGAGTCCCGGACTTGACCGCGGCCCATCCAGAGAGTCCGCACGTATGTCCATGGCAGTGTAGGTCTGCACATAGGACACGGGCCTCTCTGCCACCGCCTCAAATGGCTTCTGGTCCTTGCAGTGTTCATGAGAAATGCTGTACAGGTTAACATAGCTCGGTTTCTGCTTGACCACGTGGCCGTGGCTCTGCAGTTTTCCCTGTTTCAGGAGTTCTGAGGAAGGGACGAGGTCTGTGTCTTTGAGAGGTGGAAAGAGGCTGCATTTTGTCAAGAGGGTTCTTTCTTCGTAGCTGTGACTGAATTCCAGGTGGGCCCTCAAGGATGACAAGCTTCTAAATCTGGTATGGTCTCCACACCTCGGGCAGCGGAACGGTAGGCACACAGCAACATTCTCGAAGGACTCCTGCCAGGGATACCTGCTTTCCTCAAAAGCCTTCTGTTGCATTACTCTAAATGTCCTGCCAGGGGGAGAAAATAGGCAGTTTATATATCTATTAAAAAAATGCTACTGAAATGATTACTGTTCACATCTATAAGGGCAGCAGCTTTTTGGCTTAACACAACATTTTCATGTAATATTTTATGTCAGTTTTTATATTGAAATTAAAACCTACAGGCCATAGATCAACTCCAGCTACATCCTTTCCTTTCCGTCATCTGCTGACTTCTCCCAATTTCAGAGGTAAATACTACAGCTGAGACAGTGACTGTGGCCTGCAAAGCAAAAACTATTTATTGCTCAGTCTCCACAGACAAAGTTTATCAGGAAACAAGGCTTCTGCAGATACGGAGGGGAAGAGGGGTTGAAAAAGGGGAGGGGAATGGGAAAAAAAGAAAAATCAAGATATATCATGTAACGGTACAATTCCCTACGATGAATGTTATCATTATGTATACCTAAAATGTACCGAAATATTAATATTAAAAAAGAAAAAGTTTTCCAGCCTCCACTTAGGCCAAAAACAAAACAACAACAATAACAACAAAAAGGTGGGTGCCACTTTTTCTTTGCAGATGAGAAAACTGGAGCAAGGAAATAAAGAAATGCATCCAAAGTCAACTGGAAGCAGATTCAGAAGTGGAACTCAAGTTTCTTGCCCTCCTGAATTCAGTATACGACATGCAAAACCGTGCCCTACATAAATCATGAGGAAAATCCACAGGAATTGTCAAAATAGCTCCCGTGGGAGCAGGCTCATTGATCTTTCCTCAAGTGTAGGAACCATTACTCAAGCTAAGCACAGGAGCCTAAAGCACACCATCAGCTGAAAAAATTTTAATTTGATAGTTTTGCCTTTAATCTTTTTCATTATTTGTGTGATGAAATAAATCAACGTATAATCATAACAATAATTGCCCCATTCTCAAGCCTTACAGAAATCTGGGGACTCAATGGGTTCAGTATCATCTCACATAAGCAGGGCTATGGCCGAGATTTTATTATAATAGTGTTTTGCCTTGTCTCTGATCCTCCTTAACTTGACAAGCTGTAGAGATGGCCAATTTTGAACCAGACAAGTATCAGGATAACTCTTTTAATAACAGGAAGTTCTTGCTTCCTTGTAGGAATTTATTACCTTCACCCTAGCAACAGATGACTGTTACAACCTAATTCTGCCAGCAGTGCACATCTATTCCCTCCACAAACACTTTCTACTTAACAGCAACAAACGTTGGGCCCTACAAGGAGGGCGACCAGAGGAGTCTAAGGGTGAGGAACGTCCTTATCAGGTCCGCGCCGCCGTCTTCAAAAGCAAAAGGTCCCCAAAGAGCTATTATGGGTAAGAGACCAGGCTAACAAGCTTGTGGCCCCCGGAGAGGGGAAGCCTTCCTGAGCTGCACTGGGATGTTTACCGCCCGCTGTCTGGGGATGGGATGCAAACCCCGGCCCGGCGCTGGGCCAAGGACACTGGCGCTGGCGAGAGGTGGAGAAAAGAGAAGTGGGAATTCTGAAGGGCGATGGAACCGAGTGGCATCTCCGGCCAGGGAAACGGGGAGCCACGCGCTCCCGAGCACGCAGGCTTTTACGGGCCCAGCGGAAAGCCCAGCGCGCACGGTTGGCGGAAGAGCCCCGGTTTACCCTGCTAGCGCCAGGCAGGCCGGCGATGACCCTGCCCGCCTCCGGGGTCCCGGCGCCCCCGCCCCGCCCGCTGCCGCCGCCCGCGGGGCACAGAGCACCGGCGCGCGCTCGAGTTCCGCGGGGCGCAGGAGGGCCCGAGCGGCCGCCCCGAGTCCCCGCGGCTAGGGCGTCGGGACCCTCCCCGGCCCGGGCCGGGCGGCGGGCGCGGACGCGCAGGGCCGCCACTCACCCGACTTGTTGCTGTCTTGCAGCTGCCGCCGCGGCCGCCGGTGCGGAAGCTGCGGGAGCCGAGCGGTTTTCAGCAGAGCCGTAAATCAGGCTGAGCCGGGCCGCCGCCTCCCGCCCCCCGCCGCACCCCCGCGCCGGGACGAGCGGCGTCCAGGGCGGAGCGTGGCGCGGGCGCGGCGCCCCGGGGATGCTGCCCTGCCAGCCCCCGGCCGGGCGCGGGGCCGCTGCGATCTGTCCCCAGGAGGCTGGCACGCGTGCCAGCCCCGGCACCGCGCTACCCGCAGGCCCTTCGAGCTTTTTGCAGTTTGCAGTTACGGGGACCTGGAAAGTGTGGATGAGGATGAAGCTGGCCTGGCCATCTTCTCGAAAAGCTGCCGGCAGGAATGCCCAGTATTTTATATCAGGATCTCCTCATCTTAAGGGACAGGGCACGAATGTCCCCACGTAACTAACCGAGTCTAGCCGGAGTCCAAACCGAGGATCCCGAAGCCCCGTGAACAGGCGGAACTGGCTCTAATAAAGTTTAGGAGTTACCCATAAACAGGCAGAACTTCCACCCGCACCCTCATCCCTGAGGGCATGTCCCTTTCCCCGGAGAAATGAAGATGCCGAGTCCCGAAGAGACGTCTCTTTCCTTCTGAGTGTCTCTGGGGTCTCAGCTTGTAGGTTTGTACTCTACGCCAACTCCTGAAACACAAACCAGGACGAAAGTTACTGTTGGGTTTTCTTGTCATCTTGACTCCTTGGAGAGTCTGTCCTTGGCGGCTATTACTCATTTCAAATGATTTTATTTAACTGCAAATGGCTCAATAATCATCTTAGTTGGTTTTGTTGTTGTTTGGTTTAGGGTCTTTTATTTTTGTAACGAATGAATCCTCACATCGGTGCAATTAAGAGCCCCAGCTTTGCGGACAGCTGATGCGCATCCTGACTCTGGGCTCTGAAACCTAAGAGAGGGGCCTACATGCCTGTAAAAAAGAGAAAACAGAAAAGGAACTAATGCTCACACATAAATCGAGAAAGACAGTTTGCTAGGGTGTGTTCGCTTTGGAAATATTGTACCGTATTTCAGTGATGTTACTTGTTAATTCGCTGTCAAATGTGTATTTATTCCAACAATTCATTTAGTTAAAGATTTTACGGTCTGAACGTTGCACACAATAGAGGGCCAGGTTATCTTGGTCGTCTTGGAGAGAGCATTCTGGGCCACACTGACTGCTTTTGTGGCAGAATGAAACAAAAGTCTGCTCTAGAGGGGAAAAACTGGGGCTCAGCATCTTCGCAATTCTGAGACGACTTCACCCTTTTCTGGTCCGGAAGTAAGTATCCTGCTAAGCGAAAAGATAGGGATTTTCTGGGGCCTTTTATCACTCTGTAAATGCCATAAATATTACCAAATGATTATTGAGAGGTTCTATGCAGGGTCAAGAGTTAGGCTTTGTGGGAGAGTCAGCTTTGATGCACAGACATCTAGGACCGTCCGGGTTGCACTGTGGTTCGTGGTTCTCAACGTTGCCCTTACACGCAGCTCCTCGCCCTCTGCCCCCAGCAGTGTGAGCATCACCTACTGACTTGTTAACAATGCTTATTATTGACCGCATCACAGCACCAGTGAATCAGAAACCCGAGGTGGGTCCGGGCCATCTGGAGTTTAACAAGCCCCCCGGGGTGGTTCTGATGAATGCTAACGTTGGAGAATCACTGGTTTATGTGTACTTCTTCATATATGGTCCCCCAACAACACACCTGTATCTCCATGATCATTACGTTTCTCTGGGCCGGGCATGATGCAAAGCAGTTTTTTTGTTTTGCTTTGATTTTTTACAGTACCGAGAGTTGAAGCCACCCAGGGCCTCTGCTTGAGCTACATACATTCCCAGCCCTTCTTATTTATCTACGTATTTATATTTTGAAACAGGGCCAGCCTGAGTCACTAAACTGCCCAGGCTGGTCTTGAACCTGTGATCCTCCTGCCTCACCCTCCCTAAGCATTTTATTATTTCATTAAATCTTTTAACACCTGTGAGGTAGGGGAGCCCTTTTGTATTCATTTGCAGCCACAGGGCAAACATCTGTGTGCAGTCGGAACCCCCTAGGTTGCAGGGCTAAAACAAGTAGGCTGAAGATCAGAACAGACCTTCCACACAGAGTGCCAGGTAATCTTGAAAATCAGATCACAGCACTTCCAAAGGAGGATGCAAATAAACTTGCTCCATACTGACCTCAAGTACTGACTTTAATTAGCAGATCAATCCTCCATTACTACCGTCTTCGAAGTTCTTGATGCAACTAAATGAATCCATCTATTCTCTCTTTCACCAAGTATTACGGCATGCCGACCATGTGCCAGTACAAATCATATGCATCATTTAGGCTTCACAGTCATAGCTATAATCTGGCTCTAAAACCTCCACCAGAATAATCTACTAGAAAACTCTATTTCTATTAAATTCGGTTGGCATGGCAACCACCAAGCAACACCATGGAAAGTGCCTTAAATCCCACAGAAGTCTGTTAGCCTGAGTGAATCTGCAGGGGGTAGGCCTTCTATAGAGGCTAAGAATAGACATCTGACAGCAAGGTGGGGCCCCCCACCTAAGAAGAGCAGAGTTATTTACTCGTTCCCCTTGCTGGGATCAAACGTGAACAAGGTAAGAGGAGGGGTTAATCCTCCACTTTGCAGGCTTCTTCAGGGAAGTGTCTGGGCTAAGGATGTAGAGACCCAAAGTCTAATATCGCCACCACCCCAATTTGACGTGGGAGTTTTGGTTTAGAATAGGCAACCTCTCTGGGCTTCAGTGTGCTCATCTGTAAAAGTGACGAGCTATACTGGACTAAGGACTTTCCAGTGCCACAATCCCAGCTGCTAGTTCAGTTAATGCATTTGTTATTTCCTTGGTAGCGTGGATGAGGTGACTAAAGGAGGAACACGGCGGGCTGTCAGAGTGGTGGGGGAGTACTTTGTCAATAGGAAATTTGGCAAAAAATGTTAGCTGTTGTCTCTGATTTAGTAACAGCTGACATTACTGAGTCCTTATCATGTGCCAAGGATGAGTCTGAGAGGTTTTCACATGAGAGGCCACTTAACTTTCCTGACAAGGGTAAGAGAAGGTACCCTTATTTCACAAATGAGCAAACTGAATCATAGGTAAATAACTCATCTGTACGGAGACAGTAAATTATGTATCTAGGATTTGACTCTGGTGAGCTGAATGAAGATCCTATATGCTTGGCTATTATCCCTTCACGTCTCTAGTGCCCAGACCCTTGCTCAGTACCCCAGAGGCCCTCGAAAGCTAATTGCTTTGCTAGAAAGTTCTCAGTGCTTGTTACCACAAATCTCTACGCCCTTTCCTTTCTTGGTAGCCTCTAATGTGGAGAGAAATCTTTGAGCCATCTTCCGTAAGCAAAATGGTTATAGCAGAGCTAGGAAGCATGTTGCCATGGAATAAAATGTACAGAACAAGATGCAGTTAGAAGATGAGGATTGTTAAATAATCAGCTTGAATTACGTAATTATGTGAAGTAGGAATTATGGAATTGACACTGTCAAAATAGAACCTGTTTTCTAGGACCTAAACTACAGAGGCAATTTTATTCTGCTATTTTAGGTGAAAATTACATTTGTTTTTAGAAGCAGAGAGGAAAAAAGAGAGCATTTTGCTATAGGCAAGAGAGAATTGAACTTGAAAATAAAGTACACAGAGACTTTTCTCCTGTTTGTAAAGGAAACAAATAATATATGAACACACTAAAACCTAGTTAAACCCAGAGCCCAATAATATAGGATGAAGAATTTTTTAACATACTCCAGTGCTGACATCTGAATATTTAATTGGGGCCCTTTCTACTTTTCGTTGACTATGGAAATAATTCTTCTACTGGGAAGACAAGAGAGTCAACTCTCTCACCTCCAGCAGCACAGAACTGGTTTCCTTGGTTTATGCTAAGAAGTGCGTTTTAATAGGCACCTCATGGCTACGATTATAAGGTGAGTTAAAAAAGTAGCTTCTTTAGGATACTATTGCTATAAAGTGAAAATAAGTGGTGTTTATTAGTCACTACCTTCTAGTCTAATTCCCCCTCTAAAAATGAACCATTAGATTGTTTTAAACTTTTTGTTGGAAATTAACATACATATAGGTTTTCATATCATAATTGTAAATCTTAATGCATTTTCACTATACACCCCATGTAACCAGCATCCCAGATCAAGAAACAGTTATCTGCCTCATAGAACATCCCCCCCTATTCCTGTCAGATACTTATACCTATGTCTCCTAGGAGTATCACTATCCTGACTTCTAGTGGCATAGATTAAGCTGGTTCTATGTGCTTCATACAGATACAATCCTCTTGTGTGCCATCTTTTGGTCTAACATTACATTTGTGAGATTCATCCACGTTGTTGAGCATAGTTATAGTTATTCATTCTCATTGTTATATAATATTTTATTGTATATTTTATATATTCCATTTATTTATGTATTCTATTAATGATGAACATTTGGTAGTTCCTAGCTTGGAGTTATTTGCAAAAAGCTGATGGCAGAGTAGTACTCCACTGTGTGTAAATACCACATTTTCTTTATTCATTCACCTGTTGAAGACCATATAGTCCGCTTCCAAGATTCTACAGTTACGAATTGTGCTGCTGTAAACATAGGTATGCATACATCAGTGCAATGTGATGTCTTTAACTTTCAGAAAGATATCAAGAAGGGGAATAGCTGGGTCAAATCTAATTTCCATTTTTAGTTTTTTGGGGAATCTCCATACTGATTTTCATAGTGGTTTTACCAGCTTACACTCCCACCAACAATGAAAAAATTCCCTTTTTCCCTGCAGCCTCTCCAGCATTTGTTATTGGTTGATTTCTGGATGATAGCCATTCTTTCTGGCATGAGATGGAATCTTAGTGCTGTTTTAATTTGCATATCTCAAATGGCCAGTGATATTGAACATTTTTTCATGTATTTATCAGCCATTCGTACTTCTCCATCTGAGAAGTAATCTATTCATTTCAGATGGCTGTTTTTTGATTGGGATGGTTTTAAATTGGGGGAGTTTAATTTTTTTCAGTTCTTTATATATTCTAGATATTAGTCCTTTGTCTGAGGAGTACCTTGTAAATTTTTTCCCCATTCTGTAGGTTGTCTCTTTACCATATTAGTGGTTACTTTTGTTGCGCAGAAGCTTTTAAATTTGATGTGATCCAGTTTGTTGATTTTTGGTGTTATTTCCTGTGGAGCAGAGTTCTGTTTAAAGGGGCTGGGGATTTAGCTCAGTGATTAGAGTGCTTGCCTAGCAAGCATAAGGACCTGAGTTTGATCCCTGGCATGAAAAAAAAAAAAAAAAAAAAGAAAACCCACAACAGAGTTCTGTTTAGAAAGTGTTTGCCTATGTCTATGTCTTCAAGAGTTTTTTGTTTGTTTATTTCTTTGGTTGGTTGGTTTTGGGTTTTTTGAGACAGAGTCTCTGTAATTCAGGTTGGCCTTGAACTCACTTGTAGCCTAGGCTGGCCTTGAACTCATGATGATCCTCCTTTCTCAGCTTTCTGAGAGCTAGGATTACAGGTGGGCACCATTACTGTCCTCAAGAGTTTTATTTATTTTGTCTCCCAGCAGATTGTTTTAATATTTAGATCTTTGGTCCACTTTTGTTTCAGTTTAGTGCATGGAGAGAGATAATGGGTCTAAGTTCAATCTTCAGCATGTGGATAGCCAGTTTTCTCAGGATTATTCGTTAAAGAGGCTGTCTTTCCTCTAGTGAAAGTACTTGGCCCCCTTGGCAAAGAAAAATTGGCTAACTGTATGTGGAGTTGTTTTTGCATTCTCTACTCTGTTCCACTGATCCACAAAGTCTGTGGAGTAGTTTTCTTTTTTTGTTTTGCCAATACCATACTGTTTTTATCACTGTAGCTTTGTAGTATAACTTGAAGTCTGGGGTGGTGATGGCCCCTGCCTTGCTCTTGCTGCCCAGAATTGCTTTTGCTATCCTAGGTCTCTTCTGATTCCATATGTATTTTAAAATCACTGTCTCTTTTTCTGTGAGAAATACTGTTGGTATTTCGATTGGGATTGCATTGTATGACAATCTTGGAAGTACAGCCGTTTTGAATGTATTCATTCTGTCTGAAACTAGAATAGCTACTCCTGCTTTTTTCCTGGTTCCCGTTGCACAGAATATCATTTTCCATCCTTTTTTTTGGTTTGGTTTTTTGTTGTTGTTTTTTGTTTTTGGTGCCAAGGATTGAACTCAGGGCCTTGTGCTCATTTTCCATCCTTTGATTTTTAGTCCATGAGTTTCTTTTTGAATTAAATGTGTTTGGGCTGGGGATTTAGCTCAGTGATTAGAGTGCTTGCCTTGCAAGCACAAGGCCCTGAGTTTGATCCCCGGCACCACAAAATAAATAAATAAATAAATAAATAAATAGAATTAAATGTGTTTCTTGTATATTGCAGATTGTTGGGTTTTGTTTCTTGATCCATTCTGCCAATCTGTGTCTTTTTAATTGGGACCATTCACATTGACAGTTATTACTGCAAGGTATTGACTTGTTCCTGTTGTTCTATTATTCTTCTGCTGCTTATTTCCTTATTTTTCTCCCTTTTCTTTAGTTGCTCATCCTGCCAGATGTATTTATTCTTACTGACTTACTAGCAATGTTGGCTTCATTGTTTTTTTTCTAGGACATCCTTAAGAATTTTTTGTAATACTAGTTTGGTGGTTATGAATTTCTTGAGGTGCTCCTTTTCATGGAAATGTTTTATTTCTCCAATTTTGAAGGAAAGTTTTGCACGATACATAAGTCCAGGTTGGAAGTTGTTATCTTTTAGGGCTTGAAACACATCCCTTCAAGTCCTTCTGGCCTTTGTGTAGAGAAGTCTACTGTGATTCTAATGGGCTTACTGTTACATGTGATTCATTGTCTTTCTTTAACAACTTTTAACATTTTTGTTCCTGTGATGGAGTTCTGATATTTTGAGTATAATGTGGCATGGAGACATTCTCTTTTGGTTGTGACTATTTGGGTATTTATATTCCTCATTCATCTGTATGTTTATTTCTTTCCTCATATTTGGGAAATTTTCTGCCATTACGTCTGTGAATGTGTTTTTTATGCCATTTGTGTTGTCTTCTGATTTTTCATTTATTCCAAATATTCCTCGATTAGTCTTCTTTGTCTCATCTAATAGCTGTTGGATCCATTTTTCATGTTCTCTTTTTGCTTTTAAGGTGTCCTCGAGTAGTTGGTCTTTAAAGCCATCCTTGTCTTCTAGATCTGAAATTCTGTCCTCACATTGGCTGCTTCTGCTACCCATACTTTCTATATAATTTTAATCTCTTGGATTTATGATTGAAATACTTTCATGGACTCTAATTCTTCGCTAAACTATCCATTCATGTTTTATCTAGATTTTTATTAGCATCTTCTGAAAGCTTCTGGATCATTTGGTTATTATTTCCAAATATTGTCTGTAAATCTCTGTGTTTTCCTGTCCCCAAGAGTGTCTCCAGTGAACCCAGTTTTGAATACCCATCCTGGTATTCATGATTTTGTGAAATGAATCAGAGTGGGGTTGTATAAACAATAGTCTTCTGCACACATGGTGGTATATAACTTCTGAAGCTAGTTTATAAAAGGTGATGCAGCTCTACATCTTTCTCTTGGATTTTCCACATTAGGAGAAGTAAGCTATCAGACAGTGAGGACCTCATAGAGACCCATGCAAAAACCATCTGGTGAGAAAAAAAACAGCCAGCATCAAGCTAGCAGGTTGGCAAAGGAACCTTAGCAAGTAGATCCTTATCCCAGTCAGTAGCCCTAGTCAACCGCTGCCTGCATCTCATAAGAGAACCTGACCTAAAATTACCAACCAACCTACAAAAGAATTCCTGACTCACAGAAACTATTAAACTATAAGTTGGATTTTTTCTCTAATCCAATAAGTTTGGGTTATTTATTTATCTATCACAGATCGATAGATAAACACAGGTTTTGATGACTGAAAACAGGGTACTGCCATAACAACAACAACAAAAAAAATTTAAAAATATGGTGATCATTTTGAGAGAAGTTGGTGGAAAAAAACTGAAAAGAACTTGGGGAGGTTATTAGTAAAACCCAAATATCATTTGAGAGAGTTAATGGAAGTTTGATGCTGCTCATTGAGGATATAGGGTGAGAAATTAAAGAAAAGCAAAGAAGATGTTACTGGAAGCTGGAAAAAAGAGGACATATATTACAGAGTGCTGGGACACTTATCAATATTGTTGCCTGAGGTAGCATGGAAAATTTAAAATATGCCTACTAAACTGAAAGAAATTGTTAAGAGGATTTCAAGCTGGAGTGTTAAATGTACTGCCTGGCTTCTCCTTGCTGTTCATAGTAAAATATAAGTGCACAGAGATAAGCTAAAGGAAGAACTGCAAAGGATAAAAAAATCTAGGATGTGCTAGCTTTGAAATTAAAATCACTTCTTATTCCAAGACTTTACAGATGGCAAACAATGCTAAAATTAAGAAATAGCTTTCAGGCATATATCAATCTAGGGCACTCAGGAAAAACATGATCTAAAGATGAAGCAGATGGTGTTACTGTAAAATTCTTTGCAAAGAGTTTAGAAAAATCTAAAGCAATGTGTCAGGGAACTGGTGAGAGGAAAAATCCCAAAACAGTTTGAAGGACGTACTCCATGGACCTCCATTTTAAATGATAATATTTCTAAGCATCTTGGAGATGTATATCAAAAGCCTCAGAAGCAGCCTACAATTAAGAAGGGCTCTCAGTGAAAGCATTTGTGAATGTGGCTTTAACTAATGGAGCAAGCGCCAATAAGAGTCATAAGGGACTCATTGATTTTTTTTTTTAAGGAACTGTACCAGTGGCTCCAGTGTACAGGCTGAAAGGGACCAAGACAGTACAGTATGATAACAAGAGGTCTTTGAACCTGCAAATTTCTAGAGTCAGAAAGAAGGCTGACATAAACTGCTCAGTTGAAAATATGGCTACCATTTGTGGAAAAGGAAAGATGATTTAAAGGTAGAAACAAAAGTCCAGATAGTGCACCCAAGTGCCATGGAGAATCATTACCAGGCAGTAACTAGATTTAATTTTAATAAATGAGCTGGCAACATGTCCCTAGATAGATTTTAGAATTTCTATGTACCAATGATTTCTGTCTGCGTCTCATTTTCCTCTGTTTGTAATGGGAGGGTGTAGAGTGGTTAGCTCATGCCTGCCTCACTATTTTACTTTATTTTATTTTATTATTACTTTTTTTTTTTGGTACCAGGGATCGAACTCAGGGCCTCATGCTTGCGAGGCAAGCACTCTAACCACTGAGCTAAATCCCCGGCCCTGCCTCACTATTTTAATTTGGATATTTGGAGAGTATAAAACTTTCCTCATTAGTTCACAAATATTCAGATCGGGAGAAACTTGTCTGGGAAAACCAAAACCAAGGAGCCTCATCTGCATCCACCTCCTATAAAGGATGTTCTGGGTTTGAAATTAAAATCATTTCCCATTCCAAGATTTTACAGATGGCAAATGCAAGTTCAGTTGCAGGAGGACTGTAGTTTTTTTTTTTTTTTTTTTTTTTTTGTGGTGCCGGGGATCGAACTCAGGCCCTTGTGCTTACAAGGCAAGAACTCTAATCACTGAGCTAAATCCCCAGCCCCAGGACTGTAGTTTTGGTAAGATCAATACCTGCAGTTTGACTCTGACTCTTGGTTGCGAACTTAGATGACAAGTGTCAGTCTGTTTTCACAATAGAAGACCACGAAAAGGGAACATCTGCTTCTGCCCATGGCAAAGAAAGTGAGTGAATGGGGCTAGGGATTTAGCTTAGTGGTTAGAGTGCTTGCCTAGGAAGCATAAGGCTCTGAATTCGATCCCCAACACACACACACACACACACACACACACACAGGGATTAAAATGTATGCACAATGTACCATCGCTTCCAGATATTGCAATCAAACTGGGATTCTGAGGGAAGTAAGTAATACGATCCTTAACATTTTCCAGCTTTCTGCCGGAAAGCTCTTTTAGCCTCTGGAAAAGGGAAGAGAAACCCAATAGAATATGCCACTACCACTGAACCAAGGAGACAAGAAATTTGAGTTTGGGGAGAGTGCAGCCACTGGTATTTGCAGAACAAAGCTCTAGAGAACAAGAGACCAAACCAAAACGTTCACAAATCTGAAGTTTCCTGTAAGATTTTAGGTGAACACTAACCTAAATATATGTGTGGTGAAACTCCATAAAAAGTGTGTCAAAGTATGGTGTCTGCAATCTGAATAATCCTCAGAGGTTATGTATGGCTGGAAGATGTTTTACTCTAATTTTCCAGAGTGAAAAACTCAACGGCTTCAGGAGAGACCCCAGGGAATGCAAGAGAAACCTCAACATTATCATGTCTTACTAGCCTAAACCAGCCCCAGGAGTCAAGTTGACTCTAGACTAAATAAAGATTAAAAAGGCCAAGCTGACCCACAAGTAAAGTAACCAACTTCCAAAACAAAATTTGACACACTTTAAAAAAAGATAAGAAAATCCAGACACTTAACAATTTAAACATCACAGTATTTAGTATTTGTTTAGCACTTACTCTACACACTGAATAGTCAAGAGAATATTTAGTCATTAGAAACAGATTTGGAAATAAAATACATGATGTGATTAGTAGATCAAGGACATTAAGAGACTTTAAAAATGAATGCCCAAGGTCTTCAAATATGAACACAATGAGGAGAGAAATAGAAGTCATAAAAGGAAAAGAATTAACTATTAGACTTGAAAAATACAATAGGTAAAAAATGAAAACTCACTGAATAAACATATTAGATGATTAGACACGGCAGGCAAAAGAGATCAGTGAACCTGAAGACAGCAGAATAAACCATACAATTATAAGGAGGGGGAGGTAAGGACAAAGAAAAAATGAATCTCAGTGACCTGTGGGACATCACCCAGACAAACATTTAGGTGATTCAAATCACAGAAGAAGAGAAAGGAAACAAAGGAAAATTTGAAGAAGAAAGAGTTGAAATTCTTTCAAGTTTGACAAAAACTATAAATACAATATACTATAAACTATAAATACAATACACACCTATTTGCAAAGTGAGCTCTGAATTAGATCCAGTAAAGACAATAAATCCATGTGGGGGAAACACAAAGCTATATCGTATTGGTCCTTATTGATTTATTGTCTCCAAAACCAATTTCATCCTTTGGTATGCACTCTGTAAGATTAGGCTGGACTCTTTATGAGGATTTTATTTTTAATTCAGTGAGCACAATATTAAGCTTTGCCACTAGCAGGTGCTGAAGGGAGATTGCAAATAAAAAGGTGACTCCTTCCCCTGGTCGAGTTTGCAGCTCTTCTGTTTCTTCTGACTGCAGCCGCTCAGCCTATGAGCTGGACATGTGTGAAAGCCCACGTGCGGAGCTCTGCCTCTGCCACAAGCGACAGGATACAGTCCCCCAGGACCTTGCAGCACCCACATGTGCCAGAATGCCAGCCTCCAACGTACAGCTCCCTGTCCAAATTTGTGTTTCACTTGGGCACTCTTTCTTGGCCTTAGGGAGTCTTCAAAGCTCTTTTCATGCAATAAGTCATTTTTCTTTTCTGGTTTTAAAATTCTCTCTTTGTCTTTGTCTTCTGACAGATCAACTTTGATGTGTCTAGGTGTGGAATCTTCCAATTTAATCTACTTGGAGTTTGTTGATCTTCTTGTTTCTGTTGATTGTTTTCTATTAAATTTTAGAAGGTTTTTTTTGCCATTGTTTCTTCAAGTGTCCTTTCTACCACTCTCACTCCCGGAAGTCCCACTGTGCCTATGTTGTTTCGCTTGATGGTGTCCCATGGGTCTCTAAGACTGTTCACTTTTTTCCATTATTTTATCTTTTGGTCTGCCCATGAGAACAGACCTCATTTCTTCTACCATTCTCTGATGTTTTTTAAAAATATGATTTTTCCAATATATTTGTCCTTTGCTAATTGTTACAGTAGAAGCATTGGTTTGACACGACTGACTTGTGAAACTTTTAAAAGTTTTTCTGTTTCCCAAATATCTATTCTCTCCTTCTTCCATATTAAAGGAAATATCAACTGGTAGCTGGATACATGGATGCCCAGAATAAGGATTACACTCTTCAGCTTTGCAGCTAAGTACGGGTATTCTCTTCCCACTGGGATAAGCAGAAATTATGTGGACAACTTTGTGGTTATATCTTGGAAAGGACCTTCTCTCCCCTTCCTCTTTCTGTCTTCCCTTTGGTTGGAATATACATGTGGAGGAGTGCTATCCTTAGAAAAGGTGAGTGGAGAGGAATAAACTGGTATGACAATCACTACACTAAAACGTGGGTTGATGAAATATGGCCCATAGGTTGAATTTACCCCTCTGTCTGTTTCTGTAAGTAGTTTTCATGGAAATGCAATCAAGGCCATTTGTTGACATATTTTCTAGGGCTACTTTCACACTCCTGCAGCAGAGTTGCGACAGACACTTTGTGGCTCTCTGCATAGTTCTCTGCATAGTGACTGACACTCTGTGGCTACTATGACAAATTACCACAAACTGGGTGGCTTCAATAACAGAAACTGATTTCCTTACAGTTCTGGAAGGCAGAAATTCAAAATCAAGATATCTGCAGTGGCTGGGGATTTAGCTCAAGTGGTAGAGCAAGTGCAAGGGCCTGAGTTTGAACCCTGGCACCAAAAACAAAACAAAACAAAAAAGCAAAAATAAAGATATCAGCAGTGCCATACTTCTTTGGGGAACTTTAGGGAAAAATCTGTTTTTTATCTCATCCAGCCTCTTAAATTTAGGGCTGCAGCACTGCGGTCTCTGCCTTCATGGTCACATAGCTTCCTTCTCTTCCGTCTGCTCTTCTGTGTGTCTTTTATTAGGACACTTGTTATTGAATTCGGGCCCCACCCAGATAATTCAGGATGATTTCCTTATCTCAAGATGCTTAATAAGGTCTGTAAGGACCACTTCTGAAAATAGGGTAACAGTCACAATTTCCTGACTGTAGGACACGGAACCTTTTTGGGAGTCACCATCAGACCACTATATGCACAAAACCTAAAATATTTAATATTTTGCTCTTTACAGAAGTTCCCCAGTGGTGTGCTGTAGGGAAATATAAAGAAGACGTGTAAGTCAGACTGAGATGGAAAATCAAAACCGTATTCCTAAAGAAGGCCAAGTATTTATCGACGGCTGAGTTGAAGGTGGGCAGTTTTGAGAGTGAAAGGAAAAGGGAAATTTCTTCAGACAGAAGAAATAGCAGCATGCGCTAAGGCCCAGAGAAATGAAACAGTGCGATATATGGATAAATATTCATGGTTCACCATAGCTATCCACTCAGGTACATATAAAACAGAGGCAGAAGTCCAGTCATGAAGAACTGTAGTGGCCAAACTAAAAACTTTGTATTCAGTCCCAACTACCAGAGGGCACAATGCCAAATTTTAAGATGGGAAGAAAGGAATGAGATGTACATTTTATAAAGACCAATTGTGACACATCCATTGCAGAGAAGAAAAGACAAGTCAAGAGAAAATTAAGAGACTATTATAGGATTCTAAAAGTTGTATGAGAGACTGAACTGAAGTGGTACCAGCAGAGGTAGAGAAGATGGAGAATTTAAGTGTAATTTAAGAGGTAGACGCAATATGACATGGACATATATTCACTATGGACATGTCAAGAATTGGAAAAATAAGGTAACTCCAGTGTTTCTGGATTTTGGGAAAGTGAGTAGATGTTTGTGCTGAGTACAGAAATGGGAACTAGAGGGAAAAAAAAATCTTTGAAGGGAAAGATGGTGAGTTCCATGGTGTGCCTGCTAAATTCACGGGTAAGATGATGTCTAACAATTGGAACATGTTTGACTTGGGAATATCCATCTAAATCATTGAATAAGTTCTTGTGTATGTGGGTCTGAAGATCAAGAAAGATGTCAGGACTGGAGGTAGAGGTTTTATTATTTTTAATTCATTTATTATCCTATTTTAATCCTATTTTATTAATTGTCTTTACCTGGTAAAAATTTTTCCTCATAGCTGGGGATTTGGTTCAGTGGTTAGAGGGCTTGCCTAGCAAGCACAAGGCTCTGAGTTCGATACCCAGCACCAAAAGAAAAAATTTTTTTTCTCATAGAGTGAGGCCAATATTCATTTTCATTCACTTGTCAAAATGAAAGAAAAGTAACATGTTATTCTTTACAGTAACATTGTGAAATGCCCATTACTATCAGGTAATGGAAATCAACCAACACTTCACGTTTATTTGTCCTCCTGTTTTACAAATACTAATTAGTATTCAAATTACTCATGCACGGTGAATAAGAGCATCAGAGAGATTATTCATGTATTTCCTGGTTGTTAGAGAGCCAACGTATTCACGTGGTAGATTGGGCACAGGAAGTGACTAACACATATATTAACTTGTATGATAAAATAAGCAAAGCAAGCAGAGTTGAAAACTTGTAAGTTTCTTGTAAGAGAGACAAAAATTATGTTTGAAATAGATGTTCAAATATTATCCAGAGTCCAACTGTACAATTTGTGATTTATATGATACATTTCTTATTTTTCTTCTTGTTCCTGTCTTGTGGCTATTTGCAAACAACGTCAGATTCTGTGTTGTTGTTCATTAGTTCAGTCATTGTACTAATCCTTATCATCTGGACCTGCTTGTTTGCTAAGTCCTAGATACAAAAACTGAGGCTTAAAAAAAAAATACTGTGTTCTTTCTTTTTTTTTTATGGATTTTTGAGATAGGGTCTCACTATGTAGTTCAGACTGGCCTTGAACTCACTGTGCAGCCCAGGCTGGCCTCGAACTTGCAGTGATCCTCCTGCCTCAACCTCCCCGAGTGCTGGGATTACAGGCATGCACCACCATGCCCAGTTCACCATGTTCTTTCTGACTTCAAGAATATCTGAAATTCTTTAAAATAAAGTAAAGAAGGAACAATGACAGTCTCCTGGTATTGATTTTTAGTTTTACTGTATTGTGGTCAGAGAACATACATGGGATAGTGTTAGTCTTTTTAAATCTATTGAGACTTGTTCTATAGCCTAACCTATGATCTATCCTGGAGGATTGTCCTTATGAAATTGAGAAGTTAAATGCGTTTCACTGTTGAGTGGAATGTTCTGTATAAATCTTAGATCTAGTTTATTTACAGTGGTGTTGGACTCCTCTATTTCCTTATTATCTGTCCATTTTATCCATTATCAAGTTGTTTTATCCATTATCAAAAGTCAGAAATTTTGTGAAAAATGCTTCTTAATTATGTTGAGTTAAACAATACTTTTAGCAGCCAGTGGGTTAAAGATAAATCACGGGCGCAAACTGTAGAGTACTTTGAGACTAATGAAAATGAATAATTATCAGACTTTTTGAATGAAGGGAAAGCAGCACTGAGAGGGAGATTTGCAGCTGTAAATAGCTACATTAAATAATAAGAATGATCATAAGCCAGTAGCCTAACTTTATGCCTTAAAAATTTAAAAAGGGGGGAGTAAATTAATCCCAAAGCTAGCAGAAAAATTGAAGTAAGGTTATAGGGGAAATGAATAGAGAACAGAAAAACAAAAGAGAATCAACAGAACCAAAATTTGGTTTTGTAAAGATCAACAGAATTGACAAATTTTTAGCCAGATTGACCAAGAAAAAAAGGAAGGTGTGAATTAGTAAAATCAGACACAAAAGTGGAGCATCGCTGTGTATGTCGACTAGGGCGGCCGCATCAAAATATCACAGACTGGGTGGCTCAGACAACAGAACTTGTCCATTTTGTCTCACCTAATCTTTTGGCATAAAATTGCTCCTAATATTCTCATAACCATGTTTATTTTTATGAGGCCAACAGTAATTGTTATAGCACAAATCGAGTCTCCTGTCCATCCAGTACCACAGGACGTGGCTGTATTTGCTAAGAGGGCCTGGCCTTTGTATATAAAGAGCAATCGAGGACACAGAGATGAAAGAGAAGGCTCTGAGACTGGAAAGATGCAACTGTAATACAAGGAAGGCCGAAGATTGCCAGGGGACCCCCAGCAGAAGCTAGAAGAGGCAAGGAAGGATAGTCCCTTTGACCTATCAGGGTACCATCACCCTGCTTTGGACTTCAAGCCTCCAACACCATGAGACAATGAGAATCTATTGTTTCAAGCCACCCAGTTCTGAGTACAGTACTTTGTTACAGAACTCAGGAAATGAACAGTGAAGTAACTCTTCATATCCTTGCATTTGGTAATGGTTTCTAAGAGATGATCCCAAAAGCACAATGAGAAGAAAGAAAAATAAATAGTTCGGACTTCATCAAAATTAAAAACTTGTGTGCTAAGTGAAAGAAGATATGGTGTTTTCTTTGGGAATAATGAAAATATTTGGGGATAAATCGTTGTTCAACATTGTGAATGTAATAAATGCTACTGAATTATATACTACTTTAAAATGGTTAAAGTATATATTGTATCACAATAAAAGTAAGTGAAAAAATAGCATATAGGCTCATTTTAGGCCATCATTTCTCCTTATAAAATTGTTAGATCGGTCTATAAATATACTTGACATCATCAATATTGAATCTTTCAATTTATTAACAGAGTACAAGCTTCCAAGTCTTCTTTACACTTTTCGATACAATTTTATCTCTAAAAGAATAGTATTTTTTGTTAGATTTATTTTTTAAGTAGCTTATATTGTAGCTTCTAAGGTTTGTAACATTTCACATATGTACAAAAGAGTAAGTCAGGTTGGGGATTTAGCTCAGTGGTTAGAGTGCTTGCCTTGCAAGCACGAGGCCCTGAGTTCGATTCCCAGCACCAAAAAAAAAAAAAAAAAGAAAAGAAAAGAGTAAGTCATAGATGTGTGGATTAATGAATTAACACAAAGCGAGTATAGTCACATAAGAACAATCAAAATAAAAAAATAGAACATTACCAGTTCTCTGCATACATTTCTCTTCTAAGTTACCCCTCCCTAAAGAAACACTCTTCTGAATTCTATTGTTGATGTAGTTTAACTTTTCAATGTTTCTGTTGTTTAAGAAATCTCTCCCCTGACCAAACTTATTGAAACATGGTACATGTTGTCATATTCCAAATTCTTCTATTAAGCTTCTTTTTCTGACTGATAAATTATGTATATGTAGTTGTTTAATCTCCAGACCTTTGGGGTGTGTTAGGATTGGGATCCAATATGTCCTCCAAATGACTCATTGTGTTGAAGACTTAGATGCCAATGGGCTTAGGGGAAATGATTGCATTTTGGGGGCCCTAACTCCACCCACAGACTAATCCACGGATAAGATTATAATCTGACAACAAGGTGTATGGAAGGTGATGGAAACAGACGATGGGGCTAGTTGAAGGGAGGGAATCCCAGGGGCAGGACGTGGGGATTGAATCTTGTACCCAGCCCCTTCCCCTGTAGCAGTTGCTTCTCTCCCTGTATCCCAGCTGCGATGACATGAATAGCTGTGCTCCATCCCACACTTCTGCTGTGAAGTTATGTCTCCCATTAGGCCCACAGCAAGGGAACCAGTTGACTGTGGTTTGAAACCATGAGCCAAAAATAATCTTTCCTCCATTAAACTGTTTTTCTCAGATAGTTGGTCATAGCCATGAAAAGCTCACATAGTGTATTTTCTAGTTTTCTTTTTTGTTATTGAGTTCTATTTTAATTCCACCAAGATCAAAGAGCATATTCTGTGTTTTTAATCCTGTCAAATTTGCAGAGACTTGCCCAGCATGTGAGCAATTAAAATTTATTCCATAAAAAAAAAAAACCGTTCCATGTGCATTTGAAAAATGTGGATTACATCAATGTTGGGTGAGTGTTCTGTATATGTCATTTAAATAAAATCCATTAATCCTATTATTCAAATCTTCTATTCTTTTAATGATTTTTGACTGCTTGTTTTATTATATAGTGAAGAAATATATAAATTCTTCCACTATCATTGTGAACTTGGCATTCCTCTTTTTAGGTCTATAAGTTCTGTTTTACATGTTTGAGACGTATAGACAAACATCATACATAGATTTTCTACTCCAATCCAAAAATATTTTTAAAGCAGCAGAGACATTTGAACATAGACTGTGTATTGGATGATATTAAGAAATTGTTGAATTTGTTGGACATAGCAACTATACCTACTAGGGATACATTCTTACAGTTTATTGGTTACATTTTAAGATATTTTATGGCATTTCTTCATTAGAGTTAATGAAGAAAGTTGAGACTGAGAAGTATATTTCCTTTAAAATTTTTATACCAAATATTGTTTTCTATTTCCAAAGATACATGACAAATAAATCAAGCTTATTGGATTCACATGGAGAAAGGTCTGGTATCTGTCAGAGGCTTTAATCAAACATAAACAAAAACTTTCTTTTTTAACCAGGAACAGATTTTCTATTTTTATACTTCAGCCAACAAATATTCAAATATTTTGGGAGATACATACATATATATATATATATATATATATATATATATATATATATATACATATATATATGAATTGTGGAGGGGTAGGAGAACGTTTTTAGAGTGAAACCAGAAAATCCATAAGAAAAATTTTGTTAAAAACACTTTTTTAAAACCATGGTCTGACCAGGGAGATTCTGGATCAAAATAAATTTGCTAGGATGTAAACTGTCAAACTGTCATACCTGCTAGGGATACGAGCCAGCCATCTTCAACACAGGAAGCAACACACAAGGCCATGAGCAACAAGATGAGAGGAGAAGGCCATTAGGAAGGCCTTCGACTAGCGCTGACTTTTACAGAGTGATCATTGAAGGGATATAATGTAAAGTAGTATTTTTTTTTCTCTATTCCATGAGTTTGAAACTACCCCCTTGGGTGGCTTTTAGAAAATGTGTTCAGGTATAGAAGAATATCATTGGCTAATTGCCTGAGCTCAATTCTCGATAGCCAATAAAGTGGGTAATAATTTATCCTGTTTTCAGTTATAGACAGGGAAGTTAAGAGTTGAGACTTTGCCAAGTCCATGTGGATTGTGCACAGTGTGATGACTGCAGCATCTCTTTGTTGAGAATCTATTAGGAAGCAGACAGTAAACCAAGTATTTTACTGATACATTCACCCCCATGATGAACTTGTAATGAAAGTAGGATTATATCCACTTGAAAGATGCAAGAACTGAGTTTCAGAAGGTTTAAATGAGCTGCCCAAAGCAATGCTATAAGTGTCATGGAGATGAAATTTAATCCTACAACTGACTCCAAGCCTATATTGTTTCCAATACATTACAAAGACATCAGCTGTCATCCATTTCAGATTAACATGATCATTTAATTACATTCATATGAAATTTAAAAACACAAATTACTGTACCTTTAAATTTTTCTTTTCCTTTTTTTGTCAATTGTTTTACCTCTTTGTCATTTATGTAGGCTTTTAAAATAATGCTTGCTTGTTTTTTCGAAGATCAAATAATAAAAAAGTATAGTTAAAATTTCCCTCCTCCCCATTATACATCCTTCCCAGACATAGACCTTTTCAGAAATTTTCTGTCTAAATTCAGTCATATACATTTTCTTTCTATTCAGAAATATACATATTTTTCATACTGTTTGCACTTTTCTTTTTTCACTTAACCTGTATTACACATCTTTACAAATACACACAGTTCTATATTTTCATTGTAATGGTTATATATTTGTATATTTGTATTCCTTTGTACAGATACACACAATCCATATAACTAATTCGTACCAGAGTTATTTCTCTTTCATAATTGCAAACAGTACTACAATGATCACATTGAAATTGGTGCTTGCAAAGTTAAGAATTTTAAACAAGTGCTAATTTGGGTTATAATAAGTCATGGGATAGAAATTTCAGAGCCCAAAGAGCCAGATAAACCAGTTAAAAAGAATCATTACACAACCTCTTCACTATTTGAAGCAACATTAGCCAGATTTGGACATTATCACACTGGCTTCAGCTAGCTGTGGGTATGCAGAATTCTTTCAAATGTAAGTCTCTCTTCATGGTAAGCCTCTCTGGACTTACCATGTTTTACCAGGATGATAAGAGATGAGTGACACCTTCGGAGGGAGAGTAGGTTCTGGCTCTTTCGATTAAGATTGAAATCATTATGGGGTATCCCTTTGAGAATAGTTCCATGGATAGGTTCTCTTTGCTAACTTGTTAAAGTTATATTAATCAGTGCTGGAACGGTTTTTGAAAAGATTTTCCATAAACTTGGCCATCATCACATGTTCAATATGTGGTAATAATATTCATACTGTTCTGAAAGAACCTGCAGATCCTGATATGGCTTAGTTGAGAACAATTGTTATTTCACTATTGGATGTTAATCCTTTTCTTCAAAAGAAAAGGATTAATATATATATGTGGAATGCTTTAAAAAGGGAAATTTGATGAAGGACTTATTGGAATGAAAGTAAATTCTCAAAATTGGAAATGCTGACTTAAATTATACACCTTTGAAATTTCAAAAAGTATTGTCAAAATGACCTCTAAAAAAGTTGTTTAAATATATATAGCCTGACAAGCTATATTACCTTAAACTGCCCACCCAGACAAATACACTCCACCTGGACAATACTAACTTTATGTTTGTGGAAAATATAATCTATGAAGTATAGTATCTTGGTTTTGAATTGCATTCTTTAATTATGAATGAGTTTTAGCATCATATATTTCTTTTACTTATTGCCTACCTGCCTAAGAATTTCTTATAAGAATCCCAAAGCTAAATGAAGAAATTATCTCACGATAGGTGTTATCATTTGTGTCTAGATGTCCTCCTAAAGGCTCATGCAGTCATAGGTGGGCTTTTTCCAGAGATGGCTGGATCTAGAATGTGTGGTGCTGGGATTAAGGGTGTGTGATTACTAAATCAGTTCATTGATTGGTTTGGCATTGTCCTAATCCTGGTAGCATAGATAGAATATAAAAGGGGCAGTTCTTAGAAGTTGCTAAAGTCTTTTGCTTGTTTTTGTTGTCTTCTGCCTGCCATGGACTCTTTCTCCTTTGTGATGCCCTTCTGCCATGCCTTACTGCCTTGGAGCCAGCCAACTATGAACTGAAACCTCTACAAACTGTGAACCTAAATAAACCTTTCCTCCTTCAACTTTGGGTGTCGGGTATTTTGTCTCAGCAACAAGAGAAATGTAACTAAGACAATGGCTAAATAGGAACGTAGATTATCCCAAATGCCCTTTGACAAAAGTATCTTTCCCTCAGTTTTGTTAGGATCTTTGTACTACACTTATGTGCATTGTGACTGTCTAAAATGGAGATTGGAAGAGAAGGTTTAAAGGAAAAGGAAAATGCTCATTTCACACTTATCTCCTTCTACCTTTCTATCATTTTATAATTAATCCACTACTAGTTTCTATGTTCTGAAAATACTACTTATGATTATATATTAGTGTATGAAAATTATAAATAAATAAAAGGATATTTGTTGCTAGATATGTTAATTATACAGTTGTATTTATCATTAAGAACAGTCATAGGTGATAATAAAAAGAAGATTAGATAAAATAGAAAACAGTATAGGAAACTGCAAAGATGGCTACCAAAAATTCATTCTCTCCCTACATAAGTAGCCAGTCCTGCCATCAGGCAATGACATCTATTTCCTGTCTCTGAATCTTTGACTTACTGCGACCTGTGTAACATGATGGAGATCATGCTGCACAAGTTGTAGGCTCTGCCCTTAAGAAGACTGACATCTTCTACTTCTACTTCTGCTTGTTCACAAGCTGAAACCCGGAGTCACAGTGTAAGAGAGAAACTCGGCCAGCTCACAGCCACCCAGCTGAGGTGCCCAACCTGTCAGCGAGCCCCTTGTGGATGTTCCAGCTCAAGTCATGCTCCCACAGGGTCAGTCATAGGGGGATCCTAACCAAGGTCACACGAAGAGGAAGGACCACCAACTGAACCCAGGCAGCCTGCAGAATGAAGAAAAATAGATAGCTGAGGCAGGGCTATGACAGTACCTGAACACCAAGGTAGGGCCTGGGAGAGTCCTTAGAGACAAAGCCATGTGAAACATAAAATAAAAGACCGTCATCAAGATAAGGATCTCACTGTCTCAGTGCAGGAGTGCAAGAGGATAGCGGAGCCCCCAGGCCAATGGGAAAGTACAATTTTTTTTTAATTTTTATTTTTGTCATTGCTCAGGATAGAACCCGGGGCCCTGTGCATGCTAGACAGGTGTTCTTCCACTGAGCTAGACCACACACACACATACACACACACACACACACACACACACACACACACACACACACCCTGCTCTGGTGAACAAGCCCTTACCCTGAGTTAGGGTTCAATGGCTGGGACCAGTACTCCAGACTCATGCTTCCAACAGAACATTCTGAGGGATAAAAAAGGATCATTTGTGGCTAATAAGCAGTTGAACTGTGACCAGTCTATTCATGGAGTTGAAATTAAACATTTATTTATTTTTAACTTATTTTTTAAACTTATTTACATGCAAGTATAAATAACCGCACATGCCTAATGGTTACAATATTGGATAGTGCACTTACCATGTCACATTAGACTTCAATGAAGGGACAAAAATTTCCAACAATTCACCCGCAAGTTATGTTTTCCATTTGTATCCCCATCAGAATCTGGGGAAAACCCTTACTACTTAGACTGTGACCTACTTAAGTCCCAGAAACTGCTCAGAATTGCCATAATCTGTTTATGTCTTCACATGCAAACCAGAGAATCAGAAAGCACCCCCTCAATGCACAACATTGTGGTGTCTGAGTAAACAGAAATGGGACTGCAAATGACAACTTAAAAAAATCCATCTCTACCTTTTATTCTAGATCTATGAATAGTTTTCAGGTAAAAAATATCTATTATAAAAGGAATTTCTAAGAACTTTCATTAGGTTGGTATTTGAAATTCAAACCCAAAATTATATATATATATATGTATACTGTGTTTCCCAAGCTTCTTTCAATGTAGAAATGGTTTGTCTGTGTGACCTCTATTAACTTCTTGCAGCACCAATAGGATACATTTTAGGAATGCTGTTTTAGAAAACTGCAACAGAATTTTTATTAAAGTGGGATAAATGTCATAATGAAAAGAACATTTCAACCATGATAACTTTCACAAATCAATTCCATTTCCAATTATAAAATTCATCATTTGACTTTATTAAACAAATATGAGGCAAGACTAAAATGGTGATTTTTATTTCCTTATCAGTTAATTTTTAAATATTTAACAAAAATAGAATAAGACTCTTCTCAGAGAAGCCAAGATTATAGCTCAGATTTAACTTAATTGTGTGGTAACTAGGCTCCAAAATTTCCAAACACTGTTTTTAACATCCCTACCTCCGGAAGGCAATATTGACATTTACATGAATAAAATCATCATTTTTCTATACTTGCCTGGCAATGAGCCATTATTTTCCAAAGAGCCAAAGACAAATAACTATTTCAAAGACTCTTTTTGCTAGAGAGAAATTCTTGCTTTTGTAGGAGAATAGAATTTGTTCTGCTTCACTGTCTAATTTAATACGACTAAAACTGAAAATGTATTATTTCTATTGCCTAGAAGTCCTCAAAAGATTCTCCCACCCCTGGAGTTTTCCAATTGGCTCCTCAAATTAAGGTAAACCAACTAACTATTCCATCCACTTAAAAGTCTGGTTAAAAATGTGAGAACATATCTCTTCTCCCAAATTCCTATTCATGCAATTTTATTGTTGATAGCAATCCTCAAAGATCATCTTCTTCCAGAGTTCTCTCCCAGGTGTATATTAGACTAACTGGTAGTAGGGGGGCGGTTTTTTTTAAATTCAAATTTCTATCCCTCTACCCTACTTCGGACTAATCTCTGTTGGTGAGGGTAGGGGCAGAAGGGCTTTAAAGTCTTTTGGAAGATTTGCATAACATCACATCATTAAATTTGTCCATCCCACTCACTTCACAGATGTGAGAACAGAGGACCAGTGGCTAGGGAGCTCTTACTATTTCATCTCTTCACTATGAGACCATCGTGACCAGAGTAGTCTCAACAAGGCTGTCATAGAAAACTGCAGAAAAAAGCATTATAGACTGTACATGAGGGGTGTTTCCAGTGCCACCCAAGGAGGGGAAAGAGACCGTGAGAGAAGGGGAGACTGATCTCCCACCAGGCCATCACTCTTACCTGTGCATTGAGGTTCTTTATTTATATTTTGCTTGAAAAGAAGATTTCACAGTAGAGTATGCTAAGTCTAAGAAATCACTCCTTTAAAACTATGAACATGGTGTGAAAAATGCCCCATGTCTGAGATGTTTAACAAAGTATTTTAAGAACTAGACAATTCTCCTATTAATGAAATGTGAAAACACTTAAAAGAACAGAGAAGTGTTTATTGTTAAGTCACACTTTTTCAGTGTTTAATGAGCTCTAAAGGCATACGAGAGCTCAAATAGTTGCACCCAAGAAAAATATGTGTAGTAGATAAGAACCTTAGGTCACAAGTGTAAATTTTTAAATTAAAAAAATTTACAACGGACAATCCCTATTACACGTCTCATTAGCCTGACATTTAATATTATGAAGACCTTGCTTCTGCCCGAGGTTGTATCTAATCTGGGGAATGTTGGCCGTCTCAGTGCCTCTGAAAGGGCCTGTGGTCCTTGGTATTTCTCTGCAGTCCCTCCTTTCCTGTTTCAGCAGCCAAAATCTCTTGCATTCCTGACCTCAAAGCCTCTTAAATTAGCTTGCTGTCAAACCGTGTCCACAGGTTGGCCTCTTAGGAAAAGGCCCTGTTGCCTCCCAGCCCTTGGGGTTTTAGGCTCCGCATGAGGGCGTCTCGAGCGCCTCTGTTCAGACACCCTTCTGCCATTTTTAGGCCTTTTCCTGGCCCACTGTCAGGAGGAACCCACGACTCTCCCTAGCCCTCCTAGCTCCCAATGGAATCAAGGCACAGCTCCTCTCTGCACAGGGCCCCTCTCAGAAACACTCCAGTGTCCGGTGTTGGTCTGTGACTTCTTTCTTAAGGAGATGGTAGTCAAGGGGGTGAGTAAAGTGCCCTGAACTGAGAACATTTTCTTCCAAAATTACACTATTCTGTTGTGAAGCTTTCACAATCCGAGGTCTTGCAACTCAAAATACTTTTTTTCCCCCTCAAGAGAATTGCTTACAAAAGCCTATTTTTAAGATTCAAATGTGGAAAATTGTCAGCTTGTTCTTCCTTTCCTTTGTGTCATCCCTTCCCAGAAACTGCCCCAGTGGAGGTGAGGAAAGTCATAGTGATACAGGGGAAAAAATATAACTCCCAACCTGCTAGATGTCAGTTATGCTGAGTTTGTCTTCCCTGAATTGAAGAATGAATTCTAAGGAACAAAGGAGGTTAAGAGTAGGAAATTTATCGAGAGAGAAGAAGAGAGCTCCTGAGTGACAACAGTGGACCCGACTGGGTTGCCAACGAGCTCACTTTTCAGGGGAAGTTTTATAGAGCAAAATCATGAGGTGGGTACAATGTGTTTCAAAATGATGATTAACCAATAATATTACAAGTGTAGTCACTTAGGTGATATTGAGCCAACAGGGAAGAAAGTCACATAGCAAATGAACATGGAAAGAATAAAGACATTCCAGGATGGGGTGGATCTGGAGGTTTTGGTCGCCCACCTGGGTGACGTAGACTTTATCAGATCAGATGAGTGTAATCGTCAGTTCATTGTTTATCCCTCGGCCTTATTTTGAGGCCTGACCTTCAATGGATGTGCCTTCCACCATAGTTGTAGTGTATTCTCCTCTTGTGTATTGACTCCATTGAGGGCCCAGCCCTGTTTGACTACCTATTATATTTCTACCTTACTTGGCTGTCTATAATAATAGGACACAATGGAAATAGGAAAAACACATTAACGAGGACATACATGCATATTGTTCTGGTTCTGATCATTCTAAGTGCAACAGTGTTTCATTCTTTTCTCCTCATGACCATTAATGCCAGCTTTTCAGCTTCATTGGGTACCATAAGTGGTCCTCTATGAATTGTCCTGTCTGTGTGATGAAACTTTGTCCAATAAAATACAAGAGTTCCGGTCACGTAGGAATTTCAGGGGAACAACTTAGACATGACTAACTCCCCTTCTTCTTTTCTCTTTCCCATTTCCTGAATTGTTGATATAATCTCTGGAGCTCTGGCAACTATGGTAAAGATACAATAAAATGTATCTTTCTACCACAATCTCAAGGTTGGAAACTAGTCTTTGGGAGCAGAAAGAAGGAAAGAACCAGAGTCCCTTATGATTAGGTATGTTCTGTTTTCATCCTGGAAAGTCAGCATCCAGAATATTTTTATGTAGAATATAATCCTTTTCGTTTTTAAATTTTTACACTTGTGTCTCATTTAATATCAACTTGGCTTAATGCCTAAATGATATAATCATGGGTGCACTAGTAGAAAAAGTCTCCAGGCAATGTTTGGCATTAGCAGAAGTGAAAAAGAAAATCATTTTTGGTAGTGGAATAAGACTTTCTGTTACTTTTTAGTGGAGAAAAAGCCAGGGCACAACCATTTATCACAACCAAGGACAATATGTAATTTAGCCTTCTAAAGACCTTCAAATTCTTTTCCCACATAATAGTATATTTTTTAAAAAGAGTCAGCTATGTCCAAAAATGTATTTATATGTTCTTCTGGACAGCAAACATTCTAAACATTTAACTTCTTTATTTTTGTCTAACGGCAATGCAAGGAAAAAAAAATATCCAGGGCTGGAAATTTAGCTCAGTGGTTAGAGTGCTTGCCTTGCAAGCACAAGGCCCTGAGTTTGATCCCCAGTGCCAAAAATAATAAATAAATAAAATAAATATGTCCTCTGGAGATTGTAAACTCCAAAAAAGGTGACCCAAAGCTTCTGCTGGGAGAGGAAGCAGAGTAGGTAGGATGGCTGACCAAAGGGCAGCAGTGAGGAGTAAAGATTGTTGGAATTCTATTTAAGACCTTTGAAAAAAATGTTTCATTGCCAAAACAAAAACTAACAAATGAAAATGTTTGCAAGCAGCAATGTAGTCCAAGTTCCTCCTTTTAAAATTAAAAAGCTATGATCTGATAAAGTGTCTTGTTCAATGTTATATCTACTTACTGGCCAATTGGCTTCCATGATTCCTGTTCCAGTGATTTCCTCATGTTCCCCCCCACACACACACACATTTCTAAACAGCCTGTGTTGTGCACAGTGACGAGCAAGGCCGAGGTGCATTGGTTTGGCTGACCAGTAATTACGGAGCATCTTTCAGGTACCAGACTCCTCACCAAGCTCTGGAGATGGACTACTGGACATGGCAGTTATGCTCATGGCTCTCATTAGGGCTTGAACTTAGTAGGAAATAATTATCAACCAATAACCCATGACTTTTTTTTCTTTAACTGGCTTCAACTCTGTCCCTATTTTATTCCTACCAAGATCTATCAACAGAGAAAATGTTAAAAGTCATTTCACTTAGTTCCTTACTGAAGATAAAAGTCAAATTGTAACCAGGGAACAGGAGGGAAGTAGGTCACTAGAATCACCCAGAAACATGAATAATTAGGCCCCTATTAAATGAGGTAGGATCATGCATTATTTGATAAGAGCACAAGGCAATATAAAGTTTTCGAATTGCTGTAAAACTGCCAAAATGCATTTTAAAGAGGTTTGCCCACTTCTTTGTGCTGGTTGTTCAATTTTGTCTAAGAATATCACCAGAAATGTTTTCAAGTACCATGGTTTTCAGGTGGCATTTTCTATAACATCCCATAAAAAGCTCAAACTAAACACAAGTAGGAATGAGAGATAGTTTCAAAAAAGAAATAGGCCATTTGAGAGGAAGTGGATATGAGAGACTTTGAGCATCTGTAGGTATAACAAATCAAGATATCGCCTTAATTCAGTCATAAAAATTCAATCCCTTCAGGCAAATCAATTGTAGAATTTGTGAACCAAATAACTCTAATTGACTGAGTTAACACAGTGGAGTCTTTATTTTTAAAGGTGCAGAAGGAGATATTTTAAACTTTCTATTTTTATTTTAATTTAAATAGATAAAGGCTTTGCTTCAACTGGAGAAATTCCAACTCTAAGAACAATCTTTTCAATTCATTCTCTTCTTCAGAACACTCCAATTTTGGTAAATTCATATTTAATTCATCCACAAACTCTTTACTTTTTAAGATCTATAATTGAAACCAAATAATGGTTTTTTTTTTAGTAGGGAAATCTCATTCATCTGGCATAATTAACATGGAATAATGTGTTATGGGAAACTGAAATTCTAGAGAGGAATCATTTTTATTATATAGGTATGAATTATTGTTTTTAACATCTATAAAATATAAATTAAAATATCCCATGTAAATTCAGTCTATGATTATTAAATAATAATTTACTGGCTTTAAAATGGCACACTGGCATCATTAGTATAAACATATATTCTCATTACTTACAACAATAGATATAAAGCATGAAAAACAGTGGGCCGAGTCTCTACTAATGCATAGGCAAAACTTTGTAAAAGCTTCTAAAATCAATATTTTGCATGAGCTTTGTTTTAGTTACTTTTCTCTCGTTGTTGGGACAGAATACTCGACACCCAAAGTTAGGGGAAGAAAGGTTTATTAGCTCACAGGCTGCAGAGGTTTGAGTCTATAGTCCGCTGGATCCGAAGCGGCGGGGGCGTGCAGACCGGCAGCCGGCGGCAAAGTAAAGTGAGGAAAATGCAAGGAATGTATGCAAATAAGCAATGCAAACAAGCAGCTAGTTAAGCTTCTTCCTGTATCTTTATCTAGGCTACCTGCCCCCAGGGCGGCCCGCACTCCCGCCCCCAATTTCAGTCTCACATCCTTGATCCCAGCAGAACAATGCCAAACCGGTCAATGGATCAATTTAGTAATCACACACTCTAGATCCAGCTATCTCTTACCACATGAGGCTTTGGGGGGACATCTAGACACAAACCATAACAAGCTTTTTCTTCCATTTATCTAAAAATCATCCTTAAAAAAAAATTAACATTTACATATACTTTTACTTCTCCAAATTAGAGATAAGCTCGTTTGATAACAGCTGGAAGCTTTCTGTCTTGAAGCTTTGTCTAACTCTTCATAGAGTACCCCATCCCAAAGACAGTACTTAACAGATGTCCATTGAGACAATAGATAATAAACAGTACTTTACAGCATTTCACTTATATTGACTGCAAGTCCACAAGGCAAGGAGCTGGTCTGTTCAGTTACCCAGAGCCCAGTCTAGCATCTCTTGCATACTGGGCATTCAACAAACATTTGATAAGTAGCTAAAGAACATTGCAGAGATTTTTTCCACTCTGCCTCCCACCCTTAAACTGCAATACTATTAAAAGCATGTTTATCCTTAAGAGGCAGAGGCACCAAGTAAATGGCACAGCCACCACTAGAACCAAGCACACAGAATCTTTTTTTTTTTTTTTTTTTTTTGAGACGGGGTCTCAGTGTGTAGTTCAGACTGACTTGAATTCACTGTGTAGTCCAGGCTGGCCTCAGCCTCCCGAGTGCTGGGATTAGAGACATGCACCACCACTCCCAGCCCAGCACACAGGATTTTACCCTCATTTGTTGACCTTTCTCAGAGCTACCAACTGATACTTATTCTCAAATATCACCTGTTTGTTTCATTCAGATGTTTTCAATGGAATCTGACATTTTTTTTTCCTCCAGTTGACTTCTTATATAAGAGAAATAAAGCTTAGAAGCCTTCTGATCACTTGCTAGAAGCTTCCTTTAATTGTCTCAATTTTTTTTAATTTTGAAAGTAAACCCCCTACATGATACTATTATAGGCAGCTAAATTAGATAGAAATTAATAGGCAGTTAGACAGGGCTGGGCCCACAAGACAGTCAGTGCTGAAGATGAGAACACATCAAAACTATGCCTGGAGACACACCTGAAGAAGGAAAGTCACAAAGACCGGATTTACAAACTTCCCTAAGGGATGCATGGAAGCTTGATAATTACACTGTAATTGGTACCACCCTTTGAGGATTTCCCATACCATAAACCATTATCTTCTAGGGGTGGGCCATCCTCTCCCATCCACTAAGACTAAGACAGACTGAGACTAAGACTAAAACTACTAAAACTAAAACTAAAATAGACAAGAGTAAAACTATAGATTATCTAATTCCACAAATTTCCACCTCCCAAAACACACAAAAGATACCTAATTCCCAACTGTGTGTGCCTCATTCCTTTGAGCACCCACACTCCCCTCTTGAGTGAGTGCTCTATTTCTCTCAATAAATAGTTCTCACTCTTAATCTCCATCGTTCCTTGGAATTCATTCTTTGATTTCAGGGAACATGACACTCTGACATCTAGCAGGTTGGGAGTTATATCCTTCTAGCAATACAAAACTCAATAAAATCACATTTAAAATACAATTCTTAAAAAAATGGAAAAATGTAAATAAACTTGTTGCAAATAGAGAGGGGTGGGTGAGCGTAAGGGAGGGGAGGGGAAGAAGGGGGAAACCAAGATACATCATGTACAGGTGCAAAATAACCATGTCGATTATGATCATTATGTATACAATGTACCAATACATGTTCTTGGTAAAAATAAAAATTAAAAAAAAGAAAGAAAGAAATACAATTCTTCCCCAAATCTGGTACTATTTAAAAATATTTATTTTAAATTCTTGAATATCCTTTTTAAAAGGTTTTATTAATTTACCCCTCTTTGCATATGTGCATTTAAGCTAAGTGTTTTTAAAGTGGGGCTGGGGATTTAGCTCAAGTGGTAGAGCGCTTGCCTAGCAGGTGCAAGGCCCTGAGTTCCATCCCCAGCACCAAAAAAAAAAGTGTAATGTAAATAGCTATTTTTTCAAATGTCAGTTTTTAGAGTATGGATACAAAATATAACAGAAATCTAAGACATTAGTAGATACCGCTTCTATACTTTTCCTTCAGAACTCCAGAACCTCTTGCAATCAAAATAAAAACTATTATCTTAAGGTGAAAAACTCTTAAGTATTATTAAAGTTCTGTTTTCGTTTTTACTTGTCTTGTGATTGCCTTTGTTTCGTCTCATTTTGCTTCACTCGTTTGAACAAAACATTCACCAAGACACTTCCAGGTATTAAAGTTGTGCGATGTTGTGGGAAGAAAACGAAAGGTCAAATTTCGATAGCTCATCGGAAACCAGAATTACTAATAACATTCTTGTGGGCAAATTATTGGCCTTCTCTTCACTTTCATGTCTTTGCCAATAAAAAGAAAATAGGATTTTTTTCCAGCATATCTCATGAAATATTGTAGAATTCGAATCACACAAGACAACATTTGTGTCCAGAATACATAATTTATTCAACAAATATTCAAATCCAGACTACGAACTCTTCGGTTTCAGCATCCCAATTTGTTCATGCTGGCGTCCTCACCAGCATTAGGGGAGGTGCGTGTAAATTGCCTTAGAGTGGACACAGCTTCTTCAGCAAAGAAAGAGCACACGTGCAACCTGGCAATTTTGCTGAGAAGCAACAACGCCGCGGTAGCTTCTCCTAAGATTTTGAGACATGGATCCATCCCAACCAACCCTCAAATAAAAAACGAGTAGACAAAGGAAACCAAAAATTGTGCAATGAGACTTTTAAGTAGGGTACTGCCCTACGTTATTACCCAAACTGAGACACTTGGAAGGGCGTGAAGAGGAACCGTCAGTAACTATGCAGGGACAATAAGCATAAACCAGGAGTGTCTTGAGCAAGCTTTGACGTACAGTTACCCAACCTGAGATGTTAACAAGTCTTTAGGATAGAGAGTCAAGCTTGCGATCACCGTACGGCATACGGATCTGGCTTGCTGTACTTAGCTGCTTTATTCTTATGCTTTAGTCTATATAATAAGCTTCTTGCTGGCCACCAAAGGAGTAAGAACTAACATTGCATTATGAGGGGCAGTGGAGCTCAGTAGTAAAGCATATATCAGTATGCATGATGTCCTGGATTCAATCCCCAGGACCAGATTTTTAAAATCCAATTGTGACATTCTTACAAAGCTAAACCAGTCCCATTTAAAGATTTTTTAGCTTTTATTCTGATAATGCATCTGTCTCATTCCTTTTGGTGCTTAAATTTCATTTGAAGTGTATAATCATCATTGTTTTCTTTTTTCTATAAATCCAACATTAGTTCTAGTTTGAAATGTATTCATTTACGATGGACAAAAAACTCACCGAAATGGGTCTAACAAAAAGTTTGGAAGTAGGCAGCCAAAAGCTGCTTAAAGGTTCAAAAGTGTCACCAAAACCCCAGGCTCCTGTGTTTCTGATCTACCACTCACAGCATGACGACACTTTGCTTCATGGTTCTAAGATAGTTGCTTCCAGTTTAGGCATTGCTTTCAAGTTCCGGACAGGAAGAAGTGGGGAAAGACAAAGGTCTTCTACCATAACACTTAGTCGCTGCTTTTTAATCTGGCAATGGAAGCCCTCCACAGTAGATGTCTCTTCAATTAAACAGAAAGCATCACCCGACAATCTTTAGGTCTACCACTGAATGGAGGACATCATGACAGCTAGAGAGATCTTTTTAAAACAAATTCCAATTTATGTGATACCTGCTATTGGTATTCTACGTACAAAGGCCAAAGTCTCGTAGGCCCTATGCATGACGCCTCCACTCTGCTTCTTTGTCCCTGTCTGATCTTGTCCCCTTCTGTTCTTCTCACCTCTGTTGAGAACACTCTGGCCTCTTTGCTGATCTCTGAACACCCAGCCTGCCTCGTCTTCAAGGCCTCTGAATTTGTAGTCCCCAGATGTGGGCACAGCATGCTTTCATCTCAGGGGCAGGGGCTAACTATCCTCTGTAAAATAACTAACATCTCTGACCTCTCAGCATATCACCCCTGTCTAATCTTGCTTAATTCTCCTCCCTAGCCTGCCACCTGGATTGGCCTGTCTGCTTTTGTATTTAGCTATGGTTTGTCTCCTCCCACTAGAATGCATAGCGCCTCAGTGTCTGAGGATCGATCTCAGGAACTCCCTCCATACAAAAATCTGTAGATGCTCAAGTCCCTTATATAAAATAACATAGTATTTACATAAAACCACACAATTCTCTTTTACTTCAAATAATTCCTAGGTTATCTGTAGTAACTGATACAACGTAAATGCTATGCAAATAGTTCTTAAACTGTATTGTTTAGGGAATTTTGACAAGGAAAAACTGTACATCTTCAGTCCAGGCGCAGTTTTTTTTCAAATACAGTATTTTTGATCCACAGTTGGTTGAATCTGGGGTTTTAAAATACACTGACCTAGAGGGCTGATAAATAAGCTTCTTGGGCAGATTTACTGGTTTGTTCACTGCTTTATCTCAAAGGTTTGGAAATTTGCCTGATTCATAGTAGCTGCTTAAGGACTGATTGTTGAGTGAATGAATGAGTTACCATATTAAAAATCTCATGATTCTCCCTTAGGCCTAAAGTAGACACCGACCTTGCCTCAGGTAAGGGATCTCTTTTCTCTAACTGAACAAGTCCGACTATGAACAGGAAAAGAAGGAGGAAACGACTAGTGAGAAGGTAACACGTAGCATCTGCCATCGTGTTTTCACTCAGGAAACGGAAACATTCAAAACTTTCTGTTGGTTCCCATTAATTTTTTAAAAAATGAAAACCAAAATATAGTATCTGGAAACTTGCGGACCTTTCGATCTTTGCCCTGCCCCTTCCGCAGGGCCGCCGACCTCAGCGCTCTGGCCAGGCCGAGAGGCCTTTCCAGGCAGGCACCCTCGTGGCTGCCAACCGTCTCTGTGCTGTCCAGGAGCCTTTACGTCCCCGAGCCGCCCCACAGGGTGCTTCTCCGCACCCCAGTGCCACCGGACGTACAAAGGGGACCAAAAGAAATTAAAACACTCACCTACGCACTTAATGTATATTCTGAATAAGCAAACCATTAATCTATCTAATGATAGTGCCAGGCACTGAAACAAAATATATTGGAAGGCACACAGGATGCCAGGAGTGGTGGTGTATGCCTGTAATCCCAGCAGAAAGGAAACTGAGGCAGGAGGATCACTGAGAGTTTGAGGCCAGCCTGGGCTTCAAGAGCAGTCTAAACTACACAGCAAAAACACACAAGAAAATATGTAGTAGTGCAATTACAATCATTTCAAAATTATTTAAGTAGAATTCCTAGATGATAAATTCTTACTTTATTTACCTACCGATTGGAATCAAGATTTTAGTCCTTGATCAGAAATCACCATTGGAAATTAACTAGATTCAAAGTAAGGAATTTTAACTTTGGGGTTTGTTGTTGTTGTTTGTTTTATATGAAAAAAAAGCTTCCATTGGACAGTGAGAGAAAATGGTACAATAAGGAATTTGAGCTTCAGGAGCTGATGGAGATCAGGTCAGCCTTCAAAAAGGAAAGTAAGAAAACAGAAAAAGGCCTGGGGATTTAGCTCAGTGGTTAGAGTGCTTGCTTTCCAAGCACAAGGCCCTGAGTTTGATCCCCAGCACCAAAAAAAAAAAAAAAAAGAAAACAGGAGAAGCTCCAGCTGAGTGAGGCACATCGGATGAAGGGGATCAGACTGGGCCTCTAAATTTGATTTTTTTATTTTAACACTTACAAATTGTGTTCATCTTCTTTTTCTTTCTTTCTGTTTTGTTTTGTTTTGTGTTTTGAGAAAGGGTCTCACTTTGTAGTTCAGGCTGGACTTCAACTCACTATGTAGCCCAGGCTGGCCTTGAACTCTTGGTGATTCTCCTGCTTCAGCCTCCCAAGGGCTGGGATTACAGATGTGCACCACTGTGCCTGGCCTACATATTGTTTTCTGTCTATAAACTTATCTCTCAGCCTTCACTCCTTCTTCCAGCATCGTTAAGAACTGTGTGAGGGGTCTACCTCTATTATTGATCTAAACTCATGTGTTGTGTGTGTGTTTTAACAGAATAATGATCAAATGTCAGGAAGTTGGTAGCATTCTGCCTGCTTCTGTGCTGTACAAGGTTGATAGCAGATGTAGATACACTCACAAGGTAGAGAACGCTCAGCAGGGTTGTGGATGAGAGGTGAGCGAAAGGAGATCTGGCTCCCGGCCCCTGGCGCACATGAAACATCGTTCTTTTACCGTAAATGGAAAACCAACTTCTTAGGTATAATTTGAGTCACTAATGTTCAAAAGAAAAAGTCCTTCTGTAAAAACAAGTCATTTTCTCTTAGCAAGTGGTGCTTTACTTCTGGAATTTTATGTAAGACTAAATAAACTCTCAACACCATTTCAACATTGGAGTTCATAACAGACCTAAGTGTTTTGTACTTAGTCTTAAGCTATAAACAAGGAGATGGTTCTCCTCTGCACTTCCCCGCTCCCTCCCCTGGATGCAGATGCTTGTGTATGGACGCATAGTAGACATACATTCAATAAACTAATAGGAGCTGTGCACCTATTATGAGTGGACTCTGCTAATAAGGATGATGATATTCAAGAACAATAAGGTCTCCGCTTTCAGGGAACATATATTCTGGAGAGAAGCAACAATAAATAAATAAGTACGAAAATATCAAATATAGGCAAATGCAATGTACTATATTAGAGGATTAAAACAAGTTTGAGAGCCAATTAAATTAGGTGGTTCAAGGAAGCCATCTCTAAAGAAATGTCAATTTAAGATGAGGCTGAAATCACAAGTAGTCAGCCACAGAAAGGTTAGTAGCTGTTCATTCCAGGAAGAGGAAACACCTAGATCAAAGGAGCTAAAGCAAAATAAGGCACCTATTTGAAGAATTAAAAGGTCAGTCGATTAAAGCAGAATGGAAGTGATGATGTTGGTGAGGTGGGCAGGGCTAGGACTTAGTAAGATGAAGTAAGAAGACTAGATTCTATTCATTTCCATAGAGGATTCATTTTAGGAATACATTTTCATTGTATTTAACCATCTGGTTGTGATGCGCAATGAGTTGTTTTCAGGGCTATGATGAAGGGTTTTATAATGAAAGGAAGTGTACACCTCCCTAACCCCTAACGTTCACTATGCTTGGCCAAAAAGAAAAGATATTTAGGAGTTGATAACAATTTTTTATCATTTTAAAAGCAATACGTTTTCTTTCTTGAAATTTGGAGGAAAAAAACTCATCATCCTGAATGAGCCTCTTACCCATATTTTTCAGCTCCCTTCCTTTGTCTGCAAATCTCTTCTCCATTCTTCCTTCCCCTCTGTGGTGTCCTGAGAGCCTAACCTGAGGGGGCTGCATTAACCAGCTCCTCACCTGTGGTTACCTGTGAGTTTGGCACCAGGAGGAAAGAGGCATTTGGAGGTTCATTCTCCTTGTTCCCTCCCTGCTGCACCTCTATGGATGGGCAGCATCTCTCCATGGAAGACACTGGCTCTGGCCAGACGGGACTCTCTGTGAAGCCATCTTCTCTGGGATCTTACAATCATTCTCTTGAACTCCTTCCCGAATCTTCACAACTACTCCTTTTACTAAACTTTCCTCAAATTTCTTAGTCTGAGTATATTGACCATATCCTGTCAGGAATTTTCCTGATAGACCAGAGGTAATATTTTCTCTTTCTTTTTTTTTTTTTTTTTTGTTTTTGGTGCTGGGGATTGAATTCAGGGCGTTATGCTTGCAAGGCAAGCACTCTAACCACTGAGCTAAATAATCCCCAGTCCCTTAAGTGTTTTTCACACAGCAAAAGCTTTTAAAATTTTCTGATGAAGTACAATTTATGATCTTTTCTTTATGAATTCTGCTTTCAGCGTTAAGTCTATAAGCCTTTGCCTAATCCCAGGTTATAAAGATTTTCACCTAAATTGTTTTCTAAAAAATTTCATAGCAGTATGTTTTACATTTAAGTGATCTGTTTTGAGCTAATTGTTCTGATTGATTGATTGATTGATTGATTTTGGTGCTGAGGATTGAACTCAGGGCCTTGCATTTGCCAGGCAAGCACTCTAACCACTGAGCTAAAACCCCAGCCCTGAGCTAATTCTTAAATAAGTGTTTACACCAAATTTTTGCGTGTGTTTTGTTGTTTTGTTTTTGCTTGTGGATATCCAATTGTTCCAGCCCCTTATGTTGATAAGGTTATCCTTTCACCAATGAATTCCTTTTGTACTTTTGTCAAAAAATTTCGTTTACCTCAATACACATCAGCAAGAGACTGTGAAGTAAATTATGGTGAATATACAATACTATTTTTAGGGTTTATATCTAAATGTCCTCCCAGAGCCTCATGCATTCATAGATGGGGCTTTGGGGAGGTGACTGGATCATGGCTGATGTGATGATCATCAGTGGATTAATCTACTGGTGAGTTTATAGTTAAATATGATATTGGGCGTAAAGCCTGGTAGGAGATGGTGGGTCACCGGGACCTGGCCTGGAAGGGTGTGTCTCCCTCCCTCGATTTCTCTCTGCATCTGATCGCTGCTATCCCTCTCTGCCGTGCTCTCCTGTGTTGGATCCAGCTGACTATGGACTGAAACCTCTACAGACTGTAAGCCAAAATAAACCTTTCCTCCGTTAACTGGGGGTGGTAAGTATTTAGTTTTAGCAATGAGAACGTAACTAAGACAACTATGGAGTCATTATAAGTAGAGGAGGGTGAGGAGAAAGATGAGAAAGATGAGAAAGATGAGAAGTAGGTGAAGAAGGTGAAGAAGAGAGATGAAAGAGAGAAGGTGAAAGAAGCTATTCATACATAAATAAGTGCAAAGGGCAGATTGGCTTTCTCTGGGGAAGAGAAACAACAGGGGAACCAATGGGAGAATTATTTTTCACTACATAACTTTTGGTGCCTTTTGAATTTTGAATCATGTGCATGTATCACCTATTTGGAAAAGTGAATTAATTTTAAAAGGCCTTCATTTGATAACTGTAGGCTGATGAAGTCTGTTCACGATGTTTATTCATCCAGTCTCTTGCTTTTTTAATTCTCAGAGTTAATGGGCTAAGTCTTCAAGGCAGGTGATGTTGGTTTAGTTGTTACCTTTTGTCAAAAGTAGGCAGGAGATTTCCCTCAAATGAAGAGAAAGTCCTGATGCTGATGGTGCTGCCAAATATTTCTGGGGCAGTGGCCATGGCGAAAGTTCCAGAAAGGCTTCTGAAGCCTCAGTGGATGGTGGTGGCAGTGGTGACTGTGGGTGCAGGGGATCAGCAAATGATGATGAGCGATCTCTCTAAAGGTCTTAACTCTCCCCTGCATCTAAGTACGAACCAGGCCCAATGCTGCTTAGCTCCCAAGATCAGATGAGATCATCCACATTCAGGGTGGTATGGCCCTGGACAAAAGTCTTACGGCAAAGGCAGCTGCTGAGACAGTCTATGGTGAACAATTGGAACAATGTTGTTACATGTATAGTGACAGCTGTTAACAGGATTTCCCCTAATGGTGTGCAATCCAGAGAAGAGGAAGAACTGTGTTGTTCGGAGTGGTAAATTAAGATGAATTCCTTTATCTCACCATATATTAAACTGAAGTAGTTTCTCTTTTCCTATTTTGAGTATTTGACTTCACTGGCTGCTACAAGTTAAATATCCAGGTAGTTCAGTGCAACGTAAGAACACTCTGTCTTCCAAAATAATTGCTGGCGATCATCTATAAAAGGCTGAAACTTTCCAGTAAAAACAAGCACAAAGACACACTTTAAATAAGCTGTATGTACCCTCTCACAGTTTTCGATGTCAGAGTCCCAGAGAAAGCCCATTATTCCTCCAAATGAGTTTTTTAATCACTTCAAAAATTAAAATTTCCTATTTCTCTCATTACTAATCATACTGAATATTTTCAAGTTAATGCATCTCACAGTTAAGATATATGACACTGTTATTTTCATATAAATTCACTGTCAGGTTTTTTTTTTCCCCCACTGTCAGCTTTTGGAATGAACAGGCCCACAGTAGCAGAAGAGATCTATACAGTTTCAAATATTTTTAAAGTTCCTTTTGTTCCTTCTATTGTAATCTCTTGAAGAAAAATAAATGCTTCTTTTCCTGAGTTTAATTGCTTGATTCTGATGAGAAATACAGAACACTAAAAATGCTAAGCTTCAAAATCGAGATCTTTCAAAGTTTATCTAACAAATACTAGCTTCTGCTTCATGTTCAAATGTTGACTTTAATAGATATTACAATTTTCCATAGCTTTGATGTTGCTTTACAGTGCTTAAAAAGAAGGACAGACAGAAGATTTGAATCTTCTTTGTTTCTATAAAGGAAGATGTTTCCTAAGATTAAATTCAAGGGGCTGGGGTTTAGCTCAGTGATTAGAGTGCTTGTCTAGCAAGCAGAAGGCCCTGAGTTTGATCCCCAGCGCACACGCACACACACACACACACACACACACACACACACAGATTAAATTCAAGATGTTATCTATCAAGGGATGTCTATTCTAAATTGATATGAATGCCAGCACAAATTTTAGTATAGGTTTAAAAGTGTTTGTTCTAGCCTACAATTAACCAATTGCACCAGGAATTCACTCACCCTTCTGATTTTTCTCTTGGTAGTTTCACCTTCTCAACTTTCTAAAACTCAGTTGACATTTTACTCACACTTGAAAGGTGTTTTGGAAATTTTCACTCACCCCTAGACTAATTTAGAAGCCCCCCGCTGTCCGTCCTTTGCAAGATCATGACACACAGTACTCATGGCATTTATTTGCTGTGTTGTGATCTTGTCTCCTGCAGAAAACTGGAGAAGCTGGGGCTGTACCTCTTAATTTCTCTATCTCAACACCTATGTCTTTAAAAGAGTCAGTCAATAGAAACAAAGTCTCCATACTTCCAAGATTCAGCTTTTTTTTCACTATACGTTCTGTACTTAGGTTATACACATTTATTGTTTTTTATTATGCACTGAGCATCTGGGTTTTGTTTGCATATTTTGTCTACCTAGCATATGCCTGTATTTTCTAACTAATGACACTGGAAAATCATTCTATTTTCTGTATGGTTTGGGTAGGATGGACCCCATCTCTAGCTCTGGTGCCAATCAGAAGCCCTAATTATTATGTTTTGTGCGCTTGTCCAGAGGGATTATTCCAGGGAAGGATGCAGAACTGAAGTTGGATGATTCTTACTAAATTATAAAACTGTTCCAGAAACTTCTTTGGAGGAAGTGTCTCTGGAGACTTAGTTTGAATTTGCTTGAGGGTCACTATTTAGAGCCCAAAAATGAAACCAGCACTGAGGAATGCAGAGTTGACAGAAAGTTAAATATTAAGTAATATCCCTTAAGCTTCTGAATTTAGCCATGACTCAAGTCAGCAATATTGGAATGCTTTTGCCTACAAATAAAGTATTTCATTTAAAGTGAGCATTATTTTCCTTGTACATCAAACAGTTCAGGGATTAGCTGTTCTAGTAATGATTCTGTAGAGCAAATCAGGGCTGTTGGCCCACACCTCTCGTCTACCCTCTACACCATTGTATTTTCATGCAACTGTAGCTAAAGGCAGGAAAGAAAAGTGTACTCTCCTTGAAACCTTTCTCTTTTCCTTAAGTAAAAAAGTTTTTTCCAAGGGTCCCATATTGACTTATCTTTATGTCTCACTGGCCAGGACTGGGTCATGTGTCTAATACCCTAGCTATGAGGGAGGCCGGATAAGTATATGTCTGTAATTTTCCACCACCACAGACAGGCAGGCTTTTCCAGCAGGGAAAAACATGGTAGGGAGAGGTAGGCCCTTAGCAGGGTCTACCACACTGATTTTCTATAGATTCTTTAGGTACATGATGAAACATAGTTTACTTATCTAAACTACGTTAAATCAGATTTCTGGCCTTGCAGCCAATCATGTATGATGCAATGTTTAATTTTTAAAGTTTATATTTTTATTACAAATTTTTAAATATTTTAAGAAAAATTTCATATATACTAGTGTACTATTATCAAAGAAATAAATAATTAGAAAAGTTAACCATGTTTAGAATAAGTGTTTGATTTTTATGTTTTCATATAGGGAGACCCGGGACTAGGGATTTATCTCAGTGGTTAGAGTGCTTCCCTTGCAAGCACAAGGCCCTGAGTTCAATCCCCAGCTCTCACAAAACAAAACAAAACAAAACAAAAAACCCCAAACGTATAGGGAGACTCAAACATTCCTGAATGCTCAGTAGAGTCATTAATGTATTTACTGAGAAAATAATTAGCCATCTCATAAAATGGGCTTTGGTAGAATTACAAAATAAAATCAGTTATATTTTATAGGATTCTTCATCTTTATCTTGTTTTCAATCTTTGAGATAAAAATATTTTTAGAGTTCAAGATTAATACACGCTTTTAAACACTCCACATTCTCCAAATGCATATCATTCCATTGCTCGCTTGTTTTTTTTTTTTTTTAAAAAGGAAGGCATAGAACATAAAGACATAAAAACTGCTCAGTTGACTGGCAGAATTGGGACTCAGAAGTTTTCCTATAAAAATCAAAGCAAAACTCCAAAACTAAGCTACTCCAGTAAAAAATGTATTTGTTCAGTGCATTTTAAGTGACTTTTAAAGACTTCAATCATTTGTAAATTAATCTTTCCATTTTTTTCTAGATGATGTTGCTTTAGTTTTTTTCAAAAGCAAGGACAGATGGCTTTTTTATTTTCAAATTAATTATAGCTGTACATATGAGAAGCACACTTAGTCCCTTTTGTGTGAATATTCTCAAAACTTTGAGGATGATTTTATAAATACTAAATCTTCTCAGCTTTCATAATGGGTTCAGAAAATAGGTATTAAAGGCTGCTGGATGAATCTGCATTAATACAAAGTGAGCCTCGTACCCCAAACAAAATTTCATTGAGAATATCAAATTTTCTAAGTGTAATCATAGTTTAGTGAATAAAAACATAATCTGATAGGGGAATTAAGGTAAATGCTAATCCTAGTGGCACTTTTGAGCTCTTCCTAGTCATTCAAATACTGTTTTAAGCCTCTAGTACATTTCAAATAATTTGTTAAGAATAATTTAATTTGATTTAATGCAATGTGCCTGAAGTATAAAGAAGATGAAAATATATAAACAAAGTGGGAAAGTTTGGGGAAAAAGTAAAAAATTAAATTTGAGCATGCCTCTAGGATTCCTTAACCTGGGCATCGTTGACACTTTTGGGCCAGGTAATTCTTTTAGAGAGGCTCTGTCTGTGCAATGTGGGATGTTCAACAGCCTGCTTGGCTTCTTCTCACTAGATGCCAAGAGTGCCTCTCTCTGCTGTGACAATAAAAAATGTCACTAGGTATTAACAAATGTCCCCTTGGGGGGAAATTGTTGCCAATTGAGTCAGGTTTTTTTGTTTTGTTTTGTTTTTTGTTTTGTGGTGCTGGGGATGAAACTCTGGGCCTTGTGCTTGCTAGGCAAGCACTCTGCCACTGAGCTAAATCCCCAGCCCAGTTGTTGCCAATTGAAAGCCACTACTCTAAGCTACCAATCTACAAGAAATTCAGAAGATAGAGGGATTAGAGATGCAATCAACAAAATCCAGACTGTAAGAAATTCTACAGATCAAAAGAGATATTTATTTCTACCAAAGCTATCAACTCACTGCAACATATGGAATATATTTTGACCTGATTCATACAAAGTATAAATTTAAGTAACAATAATAGAACTGTGAGGTCACTGACTGGATAGTTGATAATACTAAGAAATTATTAGAATTATGGAATTGTGGTTATGTTCTTTAAGAAGGATTTTCTTTTAGAGTGCCTACTGAAATGCTTCAGAAGAAATAGTACACTGGGATTTGCTTCGAAACTGATGGGTAGAGGTGGGAGGAGGGAAGTGATTTAGAGAACACAAAAGAGGCTATAAGTTGATAATGTTGAAACCAGAGGACAGGTTTATAAGAACTTATTCTCTTTACTTTGGATTATGTTTAATATTTACCATAATATAAATTTTAAAATATTTAGACATATCTTTTCTAATAATTTTAGGCTCATTAATTTTTTTTAGAAAGAGTGATTTAAGTTATGAATTACTAAATTAATTGCCCAGAGGAAAACTGCAATGCATTTGTTTTAATCTAAATTGGCTTGCTCTATTGATCCACTTACAAATGACTAGATCACTATCTTCTATTAAGAAGACTGGTACGATGCCAAGTTTAGTAGTTTCTAAGTGGTATCCTCTACAAACCCTAGGCTTCCACAAATATTTGATATAAATTTCACCTTTCAAATATTTTATATTTTTTAAAAATATTCATTCAAAAACCCAACTTGGAAAACTATCTGCCTATTACCATTTATGAAGGTTAATCCAAGTTTCCTAGGACTAAGAAGTGAAGTTCTGCCCTCACCATTTAATTGGACAAAAAGTACAATGAAATCGCAGGGTGACTGCAATTTCTACTACTAGTTTGTACAAATCCGAATATTAATTTTTTGGTTATTGTTATCTTCAGATATTGTTATCTTAATATATTGCTATAGTCTGAATGTTGATGTCCCCCTATTTATATATCAGAACCTAATATCCAATATGATAGTATTAAGAGGTGGGGATTTTTGGGAAGTGGCTAAGTTATAACGTTCCATTCTCATGAGTGGGATGACTACCCGTATAAAAGAAGTTAAAGGAAGTCGCCTAGCTCTTTCCACCGTATGAGGACACAAAGAAGTCATCATCTTTGAGAAAAAGATTTTCACTAGATACTGAATCTGCTAACACCTTAAGCTACAACTATGAGAGGTATATTTGTGTTGTTGATAAATTACCAATCTAAGGTATTTTGTTATAGCAGACTGAATGGACTAAGACTGAAATAAACACAAAGAAGTGGGGTGTAGCTATAACAAATACCTTAAAATGTGGAAGTGGCTTTGCATCTGAGTGGGTAGAGGCTGGAAAAATTTGGAGGTACATGTTGGGAAAAGCTTGTATTGCCATTAACAGATAATAAAGAGCAACTTTGACGATGGCTCAGAAGAAGAGTGAGGTACAGAAAATCTCAATATTCTTTTTTTTTAATTTTTTTTTTTACCAAGAACATGTATTGGTACATTGTATACATAATGATTACATTTATCATGGTTATTTTGTACCTGTATATGATATATCTTGGTTTTCTCCCCTTTTCCCCATCTCTCCCTTCCACTCCCCCATCCTTCCCTATTTACAGCAGGTTTATTTACATTTTTCCACTTTTTCCCTTTCTCCTTTCTTTTCTTTCTCTTCCTTCTTTTCCCCATTCTCCCTTTCTAGTTTTCCTTTCTTTTGAATATTATCTTTCTTTTACATAACATCTATTATACCTCTTTGTCCTTATTTACACTTAGTTTTCTCATATCGGAGAAACAATTAAATGTATACCAGTGAGTGTCCGATTTATTTCACTTAAGAGTATGTTCTCAAGGTGCATCCATTTACCCACAAATGTCTCTCGTTTATCCTTTTTTATGGCAGAGTAGTACTCCATTCTGTAGAAAAACCACATCTTCTTTAGCCATTCATTAGTTGTTGGGCATTTGGGTTGAAGTTACCGGAATGTTGGCAGAACTCTGGACAGTAAAGGCCAATCTGCTGAGGGCTCAGGGCTGAGGGGCATATTATTGGAAGCTGGAGGAAAGACTATTCTTGTTACACAGTGACAAAAAATGTGGCTGAATTGTATTTGTATCCTAGTACTTTGTGGAAGACAGAACTTGCCAGTGTTGATACAATATATTTGGGCAAAAAAAAAAATCTGCTCTGTTCTAATAAAAAAAAGTAGTGCCATAAGCTTATAGAATTAAACATCTAGTTTCAGTTGCAGTCATATTGGTCATTTGTAACTGTGTGAATTGAGTAATTTTTTTAAACTTCTGACACTTCTGATACTTTGTAGTTTTTCATTTCTGCCTTTACCTACTTCCGGACTATGAGAATTAAATGAGATAGAACATACAAAGCGCTAGTTTTCCATGACTACAAAACTAAAATACTAAGTAAATGAAAGCTGCTTCTCATTGTTCTTATTATATGCCAAGTCTCTGATTTGTATTTTACATCATATGTCCACTGAAAAGGTTAAGAGGGGCTGGGGATTTAGCTCAGTGGTTAGAGTGCTTGCCTAGCAAGCACAAGACCCTGAGTTTGATCCCCAGCACCACGAAAACAAAAAAAGAAAAAGAAAAAATTAAGTTATCATTTAAGCAAAGAAACCTCATTTCTGTTTTAGCTGGGGATTTAGCTCAGTGGTTAGAGTGCTTGCCTCACAAGCCCAGAGCCCTGAATTTGATCCCCAGCACCAAAACAAAACAAAACCTCATTTCCATTTTTAAATGGGGAGAGTACTTGAAAGGTGAAGAAAACACTTAGAAAGATGGTATGCTTTTAGCTTATTTGTACTAAGGCCCACAGAAATAATTTAAGAGTGTGTGCATAAGCTATGAGGTCAAAACCATTAGGGAAAAAATACCAGTTTTCAGCAATGCAGGTGAAAAAGGAATGACCCCAATTAAATTAAATGATAAACTTTACATTAAGAATAATTGGTTAGTAGAATTTTCAAAAAAGAATTGTGTTTCTAGGATAATGGTTTTCTGCTTATCTTTATCCTACAGTTATTTTCCTTTTTTTCCCATCTTAACCTTCATTTGTAACTTAGCAATTGCTAAATGAAGTGATAAATTCTATAAATGCATAAAGGAAACGAACTTTCTTATACATGGTAACCGTGGAAGATGCTTAATCCTTTGTCATAAGCCAAGCATCTGTTCCACATGCTGAGTCTTTCATTTTTCCTTGACATTTTCAATCTACATTCTTTATTATATCTTGCCATATAATATGACTCTTACCACTATTAAATCATCTGCTAAAGAAAAATCAAGGAATTTGATTCTTAATCTCTTGGATTCCAGCTTAATAGGAGATTTATACACCAAATGTTGAGACACAAAAATCCAAGGGACCAAAATAATTAAAAACTTTAATGTTCCCTTTTGACACTTTTAGCTAAACCTCTCGAAAATGAGTTTCCCTTAACCAACACTGTAATAATGAGGGTATTTGTATTATGAAGACAAATGTGATTAATTTCAGAATAAATCCATTTTACAGAATATATTAGAAGTAGAACTAATAAAATTACTGCAGTAGTATCATATTAATATACAATAATAAAAGAGAAAATGAACATATCAAAGGGATGAAAGCATGATTTATAATATCCATAAAGATTAATAACTTACAAAAGAATAACTAATTCCTTGAAACAGTTTTGGTTTATTAAAAAATAGAAGTGTGAAATGACTGGGACTCATTTCATGGTGACCCATTTTAGAAAAAGTAAGTTGATTATTAGCAAAGCAAATGAGAGTAAGAGAAATAATCTATCCTAATTGATCATTAATTAATTTTGACTGGTTATTTTCACTAGGCATTTGTATGAAATTATTAATATTAAAAGTGCTTCAATAATTTAGCCAAGTATCTGACATAAATTATTTTAACGATACATGAGCGACATCCTGTTAACATTGTGGAATGAGTAACTTTATTCATATGAGCATAAATATGATGATCATAATAACAGAGTTAGACTTGCAGTCTCATTGTTTAAACTGATTGCTGTAGCATCAGACATTTTACCTAATGTTGTGTAACCTTTTGGTATTAATCTTGTTAATTTGATTTCTGCAGTGCAACCACTGATATAAATAATAGTCACTGAAAATTTTCTAACTCATGTAGAATTTTACAAAGTTTGAGTATCGACTTCAAGGGTAGAGTTAACAAGGATTTTTTTGTCTCAGATTTTCAGTATGAAAAAAATGGAAGTCTCAAAATTCAGCAGACAAAATCCTGTTTGCTTATTCTCCTAACAGTGACCTTTCTGGAGTAAAAACTGAAAATGAATTCAGCAATGTTGAGGCTGACTCTTGACATTAGAGAGATAGATGCAACTATTGTTCAAGCACTCTCTGTCCTAAAAGATCAAGTGAGATTTTGCTTTATTTTTTGAAGAGAAAATTGCCGCTACTGTAGGGAGGAAAAATGACTTCTCAGTGGAGGAATGAATATATTCGTTTTGCGGTAAACTATGGTCAGGGCATCACTAAGCAAGCATTTCACTGAAAAGACAGTACAGTTGTCAAGATCACTGAGCTCCAGGTTGATTCACGAATCACACAGAAACTCTGAGAGGTGGGTATGGACGGCAGAAAAACAAGCAGCGCAGCAAGATATCGAGCACTGGGCATTTCTTTTCTCTTAGCCTTTTCTTCCCATTTAACTCTACAGTTCCTACAACACATACAACTTTTAGGCTCACAGCTGGAGAGATAAGAACCTTTTATGGATTGCTGTTGTAGCTGAGAGACATAACAGAATGGCCCCTGGGAAAACAACATACCTGAGTGGAGATTTTGCCAAATATGTAAATAGCAACTTTTAAATAATGGGAAATTATTGTGCCAGCCCACCATTAACAACCATCTCATGTCCTTGGGTAAAAAAGTTGTCATCGAAAAAGACCACATCAGAAAACCACTTTGTGAAATGGTCTTTTACCAGTTTCAGGAACTGTACCTCAATCTGCCGTATGGCATAGAGATGTTCCTCAGTTAACAACCTACCCGTCTAACAACTGTTCAGACGTGCCTCTTTCTGAGGCGCACTGTTCTTAGAACCCGCTGCTTGGACTTTCCATTCATCTTTGTGTGTGTGTGTGTGTGGTTCTGTGCATCTTGTTTATAGAGCCTCAATGTCTTTTTGTACAGTACACCTTGTTTATACAGTACTGTAACTTTTGCTGATTATACTGTGCAGTACAATACTGTCATTTTATCTTATACATTACAGTACTGCATGTAAGAGTTATGCAAATAAGGCCAAAGTCAACAAGTTGGAGTTTCCTTTGACTCTTTCTTTGTTATGAATATTATAATGTACATGCTATATACAATTCCTCATTTAGTGACCAATTCAAATAATGATCTAGCTGCTGAAATGTAACTTGGTTGTTAAGCCAGGAATATTTGTATATCAATATTTATTCAAATATGTAATAAATAAAAGCTGACAATTTACCACATTATTAAAGATCTTCACTAAGTTTAAAATAAAAAAAAATAAAGATCTTCTTTAGGAAGATATTACCAATATGCCTCAGTAGTATATTAAAAATACTTAATACATAGTGTATTTTAAAATTATTTTTATATTTCATTATACTGTACCTACAATTTTCTAGAAAATTGTATAATAGAACTACATGGATACTTTCTAAGACTTGTTCCAACTTTTAATATTTGTGGTTGAATATTCTTTGCTCTGAAAGTTCTGTAATATATTTTTCCAAAAGTCTTATTAACAATTCTGAGCTGATTAAGCTATCAAGAAAGGGCACCGACCTAGGTTTTTTGCTAAAATTGCTACAGTATGGAATTTACTCTGTACCTTAGGAAAACATAGCATAACATCCACTTTGTAAACTTGAATTACTAGGCTGGGGATTTGGCTCAGTGGCTAGAGTGCTTGCCTAGCAAGCACAAGGCCCAGCACACACAAAAAAACAAAAACAAAAACAAAAAAACTTGAATTACTAAGCATCCCTATAGTCAAAATATACATGGTGAAATCCTACACTTCTTTAACAAATCCAATCACCATTATAGGGTTTTAAAATAAGTTTTTTAGGACAACCTAAAGTAGTAATTTTCCCTAAAATTCTTTAGGACGAAAAGTTTTGTTTTTGTAAAAGGTAATAAGGATGCCTAGCTTCTCTTTTTGTTTCCTCTATTAATGAATTAAAACATAGGAAAAGAATGAACAAAATACAATAAAAGTTTTAAGAAAATTTTCATTCCTTTCTATAAACATTCTTAATTTTTAAAACTCATTTTGTTAAAATTACATTATGTTAAAAAGTAACTTATAGCAGTCGTGACTTCTTTAACTATTCTTTTTATTATGTTTATAAATTTGAAATACCAGTGATAGTTACACATTTAGTATTGAAAGTAATGTCAGGGCTGGGGATTTAGCTCAGTGGTTAGAGTCCTTGCCTAGCAAGCACAAGGCCCTGAGTTCGATCCCTGGCACCAAAAAAAGGGAAACTAATGTAACCTTAGATAGTAAAAGATACAGCCTTAGATAGTATGTGATTTCTAAAATAGGCTTGAATCTAGAAAGCTATTAAGGAAAAAGTATGAAGCAAAATTCAGTTAAATAAATACTACACAGAAAAATAAGATAATGGACATTGGGAAGAAAAGTCTTTTCAGCAGAAGGATTAGTTGGTCTTTTAGTATTTGCAAAACATTTTTTTCTGAGTACAGCAATGCTTTTAAAAGCCCGTTTTGGTTCAACATTTTTCAAACACAAATCAAGTGCATGATTAGTAGATGGAATTCATTAAAATATTTAGAACTACAGCTTAGGAAGTGTACATTAAATGTGCAGATAAAAATCTCACCTTTCATGTAGCTATGCTATGGGGAGAAAGTGACATTGTTACACCAATCTCAACAAAGCAAAGATATGAAACTCTTAAGTGCTGAAAATATTGTTGGAACAAAAAATGTAAGTGTGTATCTGATAACTGAATTTTCTAGCATGTACAAAAGTCCTTTAAAAAAGAGTCATTTGAATATTATCTTTCTTTTTCGCAGTATCTATTACTCAAATGGGAAGAGAACTAGAGAGGGAGGAGGTGGAAAAGAAGGAAGGGAAAAAGAAAAGAAAAAGAGGAAAAAAAGAAAAAACGTAAATTAAGCTAGTACTGTTAGAAACAAAGGAGCTGAGTGAGCCATCCTTTCCCCTAAAGCTCAAACATAACCATCATTTTAAGGATTATCCAGGCTTCCATCTTCTTAGAGGAGGTATAAAACATAATAATGAAAAGCCTACGGAATCTGCCCACCCTAGAGGCAGGGTTCTGACCCAGTGAGAAATCCACCAGGAGGCACCTGAAGGTCAGATGTGGCTACCCTTTAAATTCAAGGAGCCTGAGTTAACAAACACAATATTCCCTTTTCACCTTTTCACTTGCGTGTGCCTTCTGGCCCTTTTGCCTTTTGCTCCTACCCTTTCTACCCTTTTGCCCTTTTTCCCATTCCTGGCTCCTGCCACCACCTTCCCGGAGATCTCCAGTAAACGCAGCTACTTTCTACCTACTATGGAGTGTACGCTTGGCAATCCTTTCCTTGTTGTACACAAGAACTTGGACTATTTCTGGCTCACTCAACTGTAACAAAGCTATTGTAAATAAGGAAGTGCGGGGAAGGGGGGGAACCAAGATATATCATGTACAGGTACAAATTAACTATGATGAATGTGATCATTATGTATATCTACAATGTACCAATACATTTTCTTAGTTTAAAAAAAGACAGAGTCAATGTTATTTTGGTTTACAAGTGACAAAAAGTTCCTTGTTAATATGATATGCTATTTTATACCTTTATTTATTTCAACTAAAAGATTTAGTACACACTTTAGAAATGAATGATTGCTTTTCTGTAAGTAATAGAGAAATGGTCTAAAGAAATGAATTCATTTCAGAGTTGATAAGTAGAAAGAAAGTAGAACAGTTACCAGCAAAAAGCAAATTTTACTTAGCATTAAAAATTATTTAATATCTACTTGAGAATAACTAACCTGTGAAGGTTATATAGCTCAAAATGAAACCTGAGATTTTTAGGCTTCTCAATGCCAACCTATAAAGGACAGAGAAAAAAATAAAGGACAGAGATAAGTGATCCATTCTAGGTGTCTAATAAGAAAAGAAACTCAGAGTTTGGTGTATAATTATTCATTACACACCATTATCATAGTACCAGTCAACATAGCACTTCATAGAATTACCATGTGGCCCTGCCCTACTGGCTTGGACATTAACAACACAGCAAATGACAAGCCAAAAAAAACAATACTACAAGGCCCACAGTTCCCTCTCACTGACAGCTTAAGTGATTCCTTTATATTTTTGTTAGCCAATGCAACACTGCTCAAAAAGCTCCTGAACTCTGGAAAGTGGTCACAGGGTGTTGTGTTTTTTATCTTTGCTGTTGTTGTTTTTTTTGCCTTTAGGTTTTCAGAAAATAATAAGAAGGGCATGTTACAAGACTCCTTGATTTGTTCTTTCTAATGTGGTGATCTCACTGCAAGACAAGGATCAACCCCCAGGGGCTCAGAATTTAGGGGAGAAAGAAGAGCAAATGGAGGTTTAAAATGAAGCAGTTTATTAAGCTTGATTCTAGATTTGTGGTAAGCCAACTCTATGTTCACTTTGAAATCATACAACATAAAAATATAATATTTCCTATGGCCAAAATAAGCTTTTTTTCTGTCTAAAATCACCTTTGGCTTTATTTTTTGCTAGTTACAAGCTTAAAGTATGGTAGAATTGCAAAAGCATTAAAGCTTCTTTAAAGAAGTTTATGATTATAAAAGAACGTGTGCAGAGTCATTGAGCTATTTTAGATTACTGGGGTTTTTCTGTAGCAGTATCTCTACTCTATTTTGAAATTATCAAGTCTTTTATTCCACTGTTACTTGATTTAAATCTTGAGTTTTATAACTTCTCTAATGTTCTGTAGTTGAGATTGGCATAGTATAGATGGGACTAAACCAATTCACTGTTGCTTATGATACCGTTGACATGTATTTGTACATTGTTTACATTATTCAAACAGCTGCATTTACACTGGATACCCAAAGCAACCCTATGCAAAGACAGGTGAAGAATTATTACTCCTACATTACAGATTAAGAAATTTAGGTCTGGAGATGTTGAATGACTTGCCAGATGGGTATTAGGAAACAGCAAAAGCTATAACTGAAATCCTCGTGTTTTGGTACTTAGATCAATCAGAATGGGCCTAGTAATGCTGTAGCATCAAACAATCCCCAGATACAGAGGCTTAGAACAAAAGTAGGTCTGTTGCTCCCACACATTCATCCCAAAACAACTTGATGGTCTCACTCTGCAACCCAGGATATCTGCAATCTGGAAATTTGCCTATCACTGGGACAGACAGAGATAATTATCAAGTCATATACTTGCTTTTAAAGTTGCTGTACAGACCGTTCTGCTCATGGTTTATCAACTAAAGGGTCTTATGGTAATGACTACTTTCAAACAGGTAAATCTATGAGGAAGTGAAAAAAATAGGATTTTTTTTTTTTGGCACTGATTACAAAGGTTGCTCTTCCTAGGCACTAAATATTTAGTTCACTCTCTTTCATGTAGGCAAAAGGCACCCGCTCATTAAAGGAGAAAACCCAGAAGTTCTAAGCAATGAAGATATCAAGCTCAAATACAGGATCTTTGGTGACATGTTTTAGTCCCTACACTGGGGGGAACTGTGCTTCAGGTCTGGAAGAGGCTTAAACAATCTCTTCTCTGTACATACACTACACATACTGGAAAGTTCAGAATAACCCTAGCAACTATTCCCATTTAGAAAGAAGAGGAACGGGAGCCACACAGCACTCCCTAGTCTGTAGAAGTTGTTAAAAACTCAAAGGGCGGCAGATGTTGTAACGATCTTCTGTCCCAAAAGGAGTGAAATGTTCCTTGATTAGACCTGGGAGAGGAGTCTCCAGTCTATTATTCTTCATGGCACTTGGTTCTACCCTCTGAAAAATTCTTCCTTTTCCATTTTGTTTAAAGTGGATCGTATTCAAAGGAAACATTCAGGGATATGACCCTGTAGAGACACTGAGCAGCTTTTTCAGGTAGAAAGGAAAGAGAAAAGACAGTGAATGTTGTGAGTTTCCCTTAAAACCAAATGTGCACAGTTTAGAAGATTTTGCCCTTTAACCATGTAGTTCTTGGTGTTAAACAATCCTTTTCTGTGGACTACCATGTCAGGAGTTCTTGTGGACTTCTACATTAACAGCATGGTACGCTTCATACAAATAATAGTTCTTCCCACTAATGAATAATTTTGCATGAAATGTAATTCTGTATAAAACATAATTTTACAGCATTGCCAGAGCTTGCTATAGCATTATAGCAAAAAGGAATAAACAACCACCAAGGAACTAAAAATAGAATAGCAACAAAAACAGCCATATAACAAAGACTTGTGTTGAAATTAGAGCTTTAAGCAGAAGTACATTCATGTATGCACATCCATAAATAGTTTTGCACTGCCGGTGGCTGGTAGAAGGAGTGTACCCGAGATTCATATAGTAAGTTTAGGAGTCTAGATTAATTGGTCTCAGGCAACTAGAGCATTATGCTCCCAAGAGAAGCATATGCAAATCCTCTTAGTAACAATGTACAGATTGGCTAAATATGAACATACAAATCACCATGAGTAAACGTCAGTAGAAATAACATCAAATGAATAATATCCTCAGGAAGCACAAATATTAGGATGATTTGATACAGAGTGTAGAATAATTATAAAAAGATTTGTAGAAATAAAAGAGAATTACAGAAACAAGTAGACAACAAAAAGTAATCCAAAATGACCAGGGAAATTTATAAGAGTAACTAAAATTGAATGAAAATGAAAAATGTAATTATTGAAATAAAAACTCAAGGGGGTTGGGGATTTAGCTCAAGTGGTAGCGCGCTTGCCTAGCACACGCAAAGCCCTGAGTTTGATCCCCAGCTCCCACAAAAAAACAAAAACAAAAACAGTAAAAACTTGGCTGGGGATTTAGCTCAGTGATTAGAGTGCTTGCCTTGTAAGCACAAGGGCCTGAGTTCAATCCCCGGCACCACAAAAAAAAAAAAAAAATTTAAAAAAAAACAGTAAAAACTCAAGGGATGGATTTCAGAGGAAATTAGACACAGATAAATAAGAGATACAATTAGGCTTAATATGGGGAAAAAAACTGAAAACTTTATTAAAAGATAGCAAAGATCTAAATTGTCAACATGTATAATGTTCATGGGTAGGAATATCCAATATATTAAATATACAGTGTCCCTTTAAATTCAATACAATTGTGATAAAAATTCTATCAGGTCTCTATTTTGCTCTTTCAGAACTTGAGAAGCTGAGTTAAAATTTTGCACAAAAGAGTAATGGCCCATTAATAGTCAAGGTACTCTTTTTTTTTTTTTTTTTTTTTTTTTGGTCAAGGTATTCCAGAACCAAAGCAGGAAGAGAGGAATCTGTCCTTGAACTAATTCACAATATTAATGTACCTTAAAAATTACCTTGAGGCGCTGGAGATTTAGCTCAGTGGTTAGAGTGCTTACCTCACGAGCACAAGGCCCTGAGTTTGAGCCTCAGCACCAAAAAAAGAAAAAAAAATTACCTTGAGGGGCTAGGGATTTAGCTCAAGTGGTAGAGTGCTTGCCTAGCAATTGCAAGGCCCTGAGTTTGATCCTCAACACCAAAACAAAAACAAACAACTTCACCTCTAAATTGGAAGTTTTACAGTTTCTTTTCCACTTAAAATTGTGTTTGTATCCCATTTCCCCCAAGGAGATTTATGCAACTATAAAATTTTTATGTGTGATAGGTCTTTACTGTTTACCATATATTTTTCTAAACCAAAGACAAGTATGTAAGTTGAAATTTTATATATTTTCACATTTCATGGGATGGATGAGCCCTTTTCCCTCTGATTATGTATTCATAGGTTAATATTACTTCTATTGAAATGAGACAGAGTTCAGCTTCAATTCCACATCTGGTTTTCATTTTTATAAATGTAAGCACTAAGCTTCTGGGTCATTGCTTATATCAACATTAACATTAATAATTTTAAATATCCCTTCAGCTACCACATGATTTTTATAGAACAATGCAGAAAGGGTGGGTGAAAGTGGTGCCTTTCTTTTATCAAATGGGAAAACTCGACTATGAAAGGAGGACCAATGTGAGGCCTGCCAAGCAGGCATGTCGTTAAGAGAGATTTCAGGAGAGGGAGTATTACTGGATTTGGGGTTGTTGGAGTCTCTTTCTGGAGGTGGTTTCTAGGTTCTTTCTGTCCTGAGCAAAGAATTGGTCAAGGTAAGTGCAAATGCTAGAAAAGTTTTATTAGAGATAGGAAAAGAAACAGGGTCTGCAGAGCGAATTTGGGCCATGTAAAAGTAGAAAAAGAAGTACAGTGCACCGACGGTGTGTGGGCGAGCCAGTCATAGGAGAGAAAATACAGTGGCAAAAACTCAGTGTGGACTGTCCTTTTTGTATCTCACATGCCCCAGGCTGATGGCAGGTGTAGGGTGTCAAAAACCTGCTCCAGTTCTCAGGAGAAGTCTACATGCAGGATTTTGGGAATGGTTCTCCACATGTGTCCTAAGGTTTTGTTTGTCAATATTTTTTGGGGGGGTGCTGGGGATTGAACTCAGGGCTTTGTGCTTGCTAGGCAAGCTTTCTACCACTGAGCTAAATCCTCAACCCCTTGTCCTAGGATTTTGTAATTAACAGGTCACACCTATTTTTCCAGCCAGTTTTGCCACACCTAATCTCCTGTCTCAGGAACAAAAGTTGACGATCTCGACAATGAATCCTTTAAAACTGTTTAGAGCACTATATATATTTAGGCCAATATATATATAGTGGCCTGAACATATAGATCAATTATATTTTATATATATCTCCAAATACTATATGTACAATATATCCCAGCTTTGAAAAGTCTTTGTGTCCTAGATAGAAGATTGTTTATTTGTTTGTTTGAGACAGGATCTTGCTGTGCAGTTCAAACTGGCCTTCACCTCACTATGTAGCCCATGCAGACATCAAACTCAAGACAATCCTCTTGTCTCAGCCTCCTGAGTGCTGGGATTATACTGTGTGGGCCACCACGCCCAGCCCTGGAGGACTAACTGATTCAAATCACACAATTAATTTCTTTGATTGATTTGCTTGGTCAGTAAAGGGCATTTTGATTATAAAGTCACTTTAACTTCCTTAGGCCTATGTGTAATATGTGGGTCACATTAGTAGTAGTTTTTTTTGTTTTTTTTTTTTTTTTTGGTGCTGGGATTCAAACTCAGGCCCTTGTGCTTGCTAGGCAAGTGCTCTACCACTTGAGCTAAATCCTCAACCCCAGCAGAATTAATTTAAATTGCACCTAATTTTGTGTCTACCTACTGATGTTGTGGCAAAAGTGTTACAGCCCAGTGCTACAGCTTAGAGAGAGACCAAACACCACTCAGAGAGTTGGAGAACTCAGGTTTGTTTAGTTAACAGGACCAGGAGAGTTCAAATCCTGAAAACCTGCACTCCAACCAACCGAACAAGAATTGAATTTATTCGTGAAACCCTGCCCCACCAAGATCTTCAGGGCACAAACCAAATTCACCAATTGGATACACCACCCTCCACTCCATTTGAATATAGACATTGGGCAATCACATTGATTGTAACAGTTTGCACCTACTTTGCATAAAAATGTAGTTACCTCACTCTTTAGGGATCCCTGCCACATCCATTTGGTTAGTCCTGTTGTTTATCTTTACCTTTTTTACAAGCCAGGGCTCAAAAGTCAGCTCTTTTTAGCATAACACAGACACATTTTGAGCATTTGTTATATTCTAATAACACTTTTCTCTCACCAGTGGGGAGTAAAGGGAGAGGGGCAGTAATTCCCGTGCAGCTGCAAGCACTCTAAGGTGTCATGGGCTTGTTATCAATCAGGGTGCCTACAAAGCCTGAGTACAGCACTAATGAACGAGTGGGAGAGATTACAAAACAGGACAAAGTACAAGTTATTCAACAGGACAAAGCAGAACAAAGCACAAGTTATTTCAACAAAATCTCAGTTTTCCTCTTCACTGACAAGACTTCTCATCCCTTACATAACCACATTTTATTCATGTTCCTGAAATGAACATTTGTATCCTTTTAATAGTCTTTATACTATAAATAATGGAGCTAGGGATGTAGCTCAGTTATAAAGCACTCACTTGGCATGCTCAGGGTCCTGGGTTCAAATCCAGTACCACAAAAGTAAATAAATATATAAAATAAGCAATGTTACCTGTACAGTTTTGCAAGAATTTCCCAAAGGATGTATAAGAAAGATATTTCTAAATCTCTTTTACATCTCTTTACATTTCTACAATCTCTTTTACACATTTACATCTCCTGCACCACTGTATATCTTCCAGATTTTCACTTTCACTAACCCTACATATCTGATTTCTTAATATTGATCAATTCAGCAACTATATTATCTCTTTGAGGACTTAATCTACAATTTACAGACTATAATAAGAATGAACAATCTTTCATATTTTGTCACACCACAAATAATTCCATCCCATTCAGCCATTTTCCAACTGGATTTTTATTGACTTGTAGAAACTTTTAAACTGTATACTCTAGATATTATCTGTCAGTGGTAGGTGATATATCTTGAATGTAACTGATGCACAAAAGTTTTTCTCATTCAGTTCTCAGAGTTCTGTGGGTCCAGTACAGGTGCCTTTCAGTATTGACATATTCTTCCTGGACTAGCAATGGCTCATGCTTTTGTGGGATAACTAGCTTACAAAGCTCTCACACAAATCTTATCTCATCAGAGTCTCTCAACAACTTTTAAAATATGGGTTTTATTATTCTTGTTTTATAGATAAGGAAACTAAGTGGCTTGCCCAAGGTTGTAGGGCTAATAAGTCTTTAAACTCTGTAATCCATATCCTCCTTATGATTATATGATGCTTCAGCTGTTTGTAGATTATAGACTCTTCATTTAAGAAAATGTTGCACCTGAGCTTTACTTCAGTTTCTCCTTCTTCTCTTCCTCCTTCCCTTTTCCTCCTTCTCTTCTCCTCTCTCTCTTCCTCTCTCTTTCGTATATAATTCAAAATACAGCTCTGGTTTATAAAGTCCATTCAAAGTAAGTCATTCATTCACTTATTTATTTGAGACAGGGTCTCACTATGTTGTTCAGGCTGGCCTTGAACTCATTATGTAGCCCAGGCTGGCCTGGAATTTGCAGTGATTCTCCTGCCTCAGCCTCCAGAGTGCCGGGATTACAGGCATGCGCCACCACACCTAGTTCAAAATCCCTTATTTTTAAAATGAATGCATGAGTAAAGGAAGCACTAAGAGAATTTTTTTAGTGTATGTGCTGCCGAAGCAAGCACGCAAGAGAATTTTTTAATACGATTTTTTTGAGAGTTTGGGAGAATATTAGAAATCACAAGCTACCTTTTGGGTAGCAAACTACATTCTAAAACATAACAGGTTTGTTACATAACAGGGAGCTGAATTCAAGCTCAGTATTTTCTTTCTCTTTAACCTCCTACAGAGTTAAGAAGAGGAATATCAGGAATAAAGAGTAGAAAAATGGGGCTGGGGATTTAGCTCAGTGATTAGAGTGCTTGCCTTGCAAGCACAAGGCCCTGAGTTTGATCCCCAGCAACAACAACAAAAAAAAAGAGTAGAAAAATATATTTTAACATTTATTTTTATTATTTAAATTAGTTGCTCTATGCCAGTTACATTCTATTTAATTATAAAATACCATCTATTTGATGTATTAGATACAACTAATACCTATAATTGTAATTACCATCAAATATTGACCTTATCCCGGGCCATGATATTGGTAGGATGGTGATTCCATCACTCAGCCTCTGGCTGGACCTTAGCACCTGGAACAGTTGGTGGATATCCACTTTCTGGGAGAGGCCAGATTAATTAATTAATTCTCAAAGATTTGAGATGGTGAAACGTAGTACTTCTTACTTTCTGGAGTTATAAAATACATAAATTACTAGAGAGCTAAATAAATTCTCAAGTTAATCAACTTCTACATATGAACTTTTTAAACTTCTGGTGTTTCCACAGGTGATTCTATCTTTATGCACATTACAAACACCAAAGAAATCTGTGTTTGAAGATACTGGCAGGAACAAGAAAGGATCTGGGGCTATCCGTGAAAACGGAAGTCCCACTCTGAGTTATTTTAATCACCAGATAATAGTTAAGCATTTAAGCACTTCCTGGCACATCCCTTGATGAATAATAAAGAGATAGGCCCACATCACCTCTTCTCCAAAGAGAAAGGTGTTTCATATAAACTATATTCTACAGATAATTACTAAATATAGCCCGTCCTAGACTACCTTTTGGAGTATTGTAAATGTATCTGCAGCTATATACCTAGTATTCATTCATCAAATATTTCTACACCAGTGTCTGATTTCAAATTGGTTGTCTTGCTCCCGTTTTTATTAAGTACTGCCTTCTGCATGTGTTTTGAGTCTGGCAGCTATGTGGGTTGTATGATAAATACTCTGTGTCCTGTAATGAGCTCTCTGTATTTCTTTTGTGAGTCAGGTATTATACCAGGTTCATGCAGCTCATATGGAATAGAGGATAATTACACAAAAGTGGTAGCATAAAAGAGAGGTGTGCACTAGGGGAGGGGGAAACTAATGACAATGGAATTCAGATCTGTGTTGGGAGAGGAGGTGAGCTCTGTGTTGGTAATTTTGAGATTCACGTATTTCAGAGTTGCGTGTAAGAATATGGCCATCGGGAATGATCATGCACTCCTAATGTAAGGGGAGAGTCATTCCTAAACTGGACAGCTTCTAGAATCATCCAGTCAGAGCCTCTCAAGGGGGCAAATGATCCATTGGAGGGGAAAAGCATTCATATTAAGTACATTTTCAAACCGACTGCTAAAGGAGGTTTGTGGGTAAAATACAATTTAAAATACACTTTGGAACAAGTACAGTTGTTAGGACACTGAGACAACAGACCCAAACAGGGACTGTTCCGGGGAAGGAAAAGTATCCAAGGCTTTTCATGAGGTGAGGGTAGAAGGGTTGACCTGGTAAACTTCTCCATTAGGAAGAAAAAAAAAAAAAAAAAGAATTGTTTGAAGCCCAAAGAGGCTTCCTGTACTCTTTTGAAAGGGAAGCCAGGAAAAGCAAAGAACAATGACTTTTAAGGACTTTGCAACATTAAAAGGGGGTTGTACTAATTTTTGGCCTGAACATTAAAAGGGGGTTTTGTACTAATTTTAGAGCAGCAAGAAATGGGCTCTTGGACATAGTACCCTGTTGTGCTGTCACTGTGGATACTGGTCGCAAAAAGAGAGGAGGAGGGGGAAGAGAAGGAGCGGGAGCGGAGGGGAAGAGGAAGAAGGGGAAGAGGAGGGGAAGTAAAGGGGGAAGGAAAAGGAGGAAACTACAAGAACAAGAGAAGGAGGCGGGGGTGGGGGAGAAGAGCGGAGGAGAAGGTAGAGTAGCGGGGTGGGCGGGAAGCATCTGGGATTATAAACTCTGGAGGCAATAGAGAAGACCTTACTAAATGTCTGAGGTGGTGTCTCCCCAACCTGATTAGTAAGGCCTGATCTCTGGCGGACCCCAGAGCCAAGGCAGCGCTGGTGACGAGTGAGCGCTGTCGGAGTTCTCTGGGAAGGCGAACCCGGCTCCCGCGACACCTTGCGACCCAGAGTTGCTGGCGGCGGCGTCCAGGGACCGCAGCCTCCAGCCTGGCCGGGCCTCTGCTGGGATGCAGACAGCAGACGCCCAACGCAAACGCACCACACGAGAGCCAGCTCGGCATCTGCGCCGCGTCGGACGCCTTTCGCCACGCCGACGCTTTCCCGTGGCCCCGCCCCTCCAGCCTCAGGCCCCGGCCCGGCCCCGCCCACCGCCCGCAGTCCCGCCCCCTTCCCAGCCCGCACCTTAAGGTCCCGGGTCCTCCGCACTTCCAGAGGGTCGCGCTGCGAGCGCGGGTCTCCGCCGACTTCCGGCGCGGCCCTTTTGCGCGTGCGCGCGCGCCTGGTCCCGGGGTCTGGTCCCCCTGCGACCGGCACTTGGTACTGGCGGGCGGTTGGCGTCCTCGGCGCTGCGGCCGGGGGCGGGCTTTTCAAATTTCTTCGGAGAGAGTGGCGACGGCTGCGACCGTTGGCGCTGGAGATGGAGGGGCCGACGCAGCGGGGGCGCGAGCTGGGCCAGGCGGGAGTTCCCGCCCAGCAGGTGAGGGGACGCGGCCTCGTGCTGGCAGGTGGTCGGGGGAGCCGCACCCCGCGCCCCGCGCCCCGAACTCGGCGGCGGTCAGACCCGAAGGGAGGGGCGAGGAGACACGCTCTTGGGCTTCCCGAGGTCCTGGGTCTCTGCCCCCCGGATCCCTCAGGGAGAAAACTGAGGCCTAGAACGGGGAAGCGGTGCGGGACCCCGCCGCGCGTGCCCGGCTCAGCCGCGGGCCGCCTTCCCCAGGCTCGGAGGCTCGCGGATTTGCAAGTGTAGGTGATGCGGCAGGAGTCGGTCCCCGGGATTTCCAAGAAAGCCATCGAGGCCCACGGGTGACAGGTGGCTTAGTTTAGATTTAGTAATGCAAAGCACAACATGAAGTGTTGAGAGAGAGGCTGGGTGGAGAAGCAAACTGCATCCTCAGAGCTTCAGAAAACGTTTAAAGTTTGACAGTGGGTTCTTTCACAAATATGGTGACTAGAAAGGTAGGGATGACACTTTGAATTGGATGAAAAGTTTGGTGTTTGCTTTTTATTTATGTAAAATGTGCTTTAGAAATCTTTTTACGTAACGTCGACTAACATTGTTTTTTGGCAGCATCTATAATTGAAATGTTGTATTATACTTGCCACTCATAACTGTAATTTTAGGATTTTAAAACTCTTTTAGCTGGACCTAGACTTCCATTTTAATCTCCACCGTCTTTTACCTACTTTTAAAGTACAGTAGTTAAAACCATATGAAATTACCAGTTTTATAGATCAAAATTGGTAGAATATTTGCAATTTCATATGGTGCAACCTAATACCTTTGTTTAGACACCTGGACTCTCTTTAGCACGTACAACATTGTTAGGAAGTTTTCAAAAACACTGTGAGAAATAAAGCAAGTCATTAAGAGTTATTGTGCAAAAGAAATCCAGTACCTTTATTAATAACTTGTGCTGCTTATGACATTGTTTTCAAAAGTTTCAAAGACTTTGATGCAGAGTACTTCTTGTTGTGTACTTTGGCTGTTTTGATCGCCAACTTAACTGCGAATCAAGATCGTGTTAACAATTTATTGAGGTTCTTGCATGTCTCATATAGGTGTTGGCTTATTAGCTGTGTGCTGCAGTAATATTTAAGAATGATATGGAAGAGAAAAGAGAGATGGTAAGGTCATGAAAGACGTTTAGCTGCATGGTGTGAAAATAAGTGTTTAAATGTTAAATATACATAAGGACTATGATATATATGTGAAAAAATACTATGCTTAGGGTTTCTCAGCATCATAAAAAAAATAATAGGTGAAATTGCTTCTGTTTGGATCTTTGAGAAAAATGACGAAATAGTAATAGGCTTTAATCTAAGAAGAGTCGGTAAGAAAATGTACTTAACATTGAATTTTTGTTTGCTATATTTTTTTATATTAATAAGACAGCCATCTAATGAGGATAAGACCAGCACTTTTGATCACACCAAACACTTCTGCTCAGACCTTGATGTCATCTCCTACTTCTCACAGCAAAGAAAGTTGATTTTGAAAAAAAAAAAGAAAATTGATTTTGGAGTCAGATTCAAGTTAAACCCAATTTTGCTTATTGTGCAGTTTTGAATAAGTTACCTGCCTTTTCTAAATCTGATTTCCACAGCTGTAGAATGGCTGCAATGCCTATCCCAGAAAGGTATTGGAATTTGAGAACCTCAAATGTTTAATCTCTTGAGAAAAGTTTAAATTAAAAAATTTGGGATATAATACCTTATTACAGAAAAATTATGTATACAGAAAAATTAAGAATTCTCTCTCCATTTCTCTTTCCCAGGCTGGTCAGTATTAATGATTCCAGACTTTTTACTGCACTTAAACCCTTCTTAAAATATATACAATTTCTCTTAGAACACTGAGTTCATACTGTATATATCCTCTGAGGTTTGTTTTCTTCATCTTCACCTCTATGTGTTAGCTAACATGGCTTAACTACATTCACTAGCGAATGATAAATTCTATTAGGATTACCAGTTTTTGTCTTACCAGCAGCCCAAATTCTTTGCATTTCCTTTATGCAGTATTTCTGGGGTTTTTTGCATAGTTTAGATTTGTTTGTTTTGTGGTGCTGAGATCAAACCCAGGATTTTGAACATGCTAGGCCAGTTGTTTTACTCCTGAGCCCAGCCCTATTTTTAATTTTGTTTGTTTGTTTGTTTTTGAGATAGGTCTCACTAGTTCAGGCTGGCCTTGAACTCAAGGTGATCCTCCTGCTCAGCCTCCCAGTGCTCCTATTACGTGGGTGTGCACCACCACACCCAGTTTATGTTTTTAAATTTTAAGATGTCTTCCTACTTAGTTTTTAAATTTATCCATTTATTTTTATCAGTTTGACTTTGTATTTACAGGATCAGAACAGTGACATAAGCTTCTGTTTGAATTGATTATAAGCATGCCTTTATTCAGAAAATTGAACCAGAAATAGAAGAGGATTACACTGTCCCATTCTCTGCTCAGGGAAACATGCTTTTATCATTAGTCCTAATCTTAGGTCTCTCTACCTGGGCATGTCCTTGTTGCTGAGGCAGCAAGAGGTGATTTTAGCTTCTTGTTCTTAAATTTTTGTGATCATGGTATCGCCCGTTCCAGGTAAGTATTGTTCTTCCTCTGTTGTTTTTTTTTTGTGTGTGTGTGTATGTGCTGGAAATCAAACTCAGCTAGGCAAGCATTCTACCACTTGAGCTAAATCCCCACCTGTTCTTTTTGACATCAGTAAATACCACCATTGAGTGCACGGTGTATGTCCTTATTATGTAATCATTATTCTCTTTGGGAATGGCACTAGACTTCAGTTCCTCCCTAGCAGCACTTTTGCCCTTATTTTCTAAGGACAGACCCTTTGACTCCATCAACCCTTTCTTGGCCCATAGCTAGTTAGTTTTGGTCGCCCAGAGGTTTTCTTCTGTCTGTAAGGAGTAGATGTATACAAAAGAGGTTGAAGGGAAAACAAAACAGGCTAAAACACTATTTTTAATTTATTTTTAACTCTAACAGCCTTGAAAAACCATGTATACACCTAGTTTATCCTGACTCTGTCTTCCCTCTCAGATTCGCTTAACTCAGACTACCCTGAGATCTGCCTTAGCAAGGAAGGTAGGGTTATAGTTTGCTACGTGTGTTAATTGGGTGAGTAGAGGGCCAGAATGTAAATATTTTTAGTTTTGCATGCCCTGCCATTTCTCTTGAAATTACCCTGCCATTTAGCTTGAAAGTAGTCAGATAATATGAGTAGGTGTGGTTGTGCTCTAATGCAACTTTATGAAAGAAATATGTAGTTAGTCCATAGTTTGCCAAGGCCTGCTCCAAAGGATAAAATTCTAATAGTAACATCTGCTGACTGTACAGTACCTTATTTCCTAAGTGAATATTAACTTCATTTTCATATATTTTTAAAACCCTAGCTTTATATTCCCTTTCTCCACGATTTCCCCAATCTCTTGTGATTTTATGGAGTGTTTTTGTTAAGTTGGGGGAGAAGACAATCTTCACTCACTGGGTGCAAACCCTAAGCCCAGAGTGGTTCCTTAATGTGGCTGCAGCCACCTGCTGGTTCCTTAAAGTTGTTGCAACTTCCATGATTGCCGTAGAACCCTGAATCACTAGAGAGAAAAAAAAAATAGAAAGAAGACCAAAAATGCAAAAGCTCCTGTCCCACCTTCGGAGATGCTAATTAGCTGGGGTAACAGATTTCGGTACTTTCACAAGGCCTTTCCTCTCGGCCTCGGGATTCTAAGGTGCAGCCTGCATTGAGAAACACTGTACTACTTCAACTTCTTGCCTCATTTCTGCATTTGAAAAGCAAAGTTGAATTTAATGGCACCAGATGGTATTTATTTATATTTGAGTTGTGGGGTAAAGCTACACATCCCAGCTTCAAGTTGCTTCCTGCTTTCGTTCTCCAACACTAACCAGTCTGCCAGAATTTATTTCTTTAGACATATGGGTCACATAGATAATCCTTATAATTACTTGCTAATTACATTAAAGAAGAATTTACTTTAGGGCTGACAAGTCATAAAAAGATGAAATGGAATTGTTGAAATTCAGTCCTCTGTAAAGAAGAAAGCCAGCAAATGACATTTATATAGTATGTACACCAGTTTTGAGTTACATCACTACAAGGGAAGGTTTTATGTGGTGATTATGTGACGTGATTATAGACGGCAATTAAACAGATTTGTTTTTTGCATGTGATAGTACAGTTGATTGATTTGGATAGTCTAGTTAAATCATCTACTGTAAGTTTTTGTTTGTTTTTTGAGGAGGATAATCTTCATAAAATTAGCTCCCTTTCATCATCTTTTTGAAAAAATTGGCTTTAATGTCTGGAGCTTTGGTTATTAGATTTCATTCACATTTTACAATTTATATTTTGATACATTAGAAGTAAGTGATAGTGTTCATTTTTTTTTTTTTAACTACAGAAGCCAGTATGGTCGCTTAATGTTTAGAAATTGACAATAGTCCATTATATGCTTATAGTATAAAAAAGACTGTCTCTATGATTTATAATTTTTACACAGTGACTATGAATAAAATTAGAACTGTACATTCAATTTATAGAATTTTAATGCTAGAAATAAAACTTGTATAGATTCAAGCCACTATAAGATCATTAAATAGAATAAAATATTTTCAGAATTAAAACACTTGGTAATTTCCTGGTGACTCTTTAAAATAAGTATGTACAGAACTGTATTCTAAGTCTATGTTCCAGATAGCCAAGGCTGTCTGATCTTTTCCTATGCACAGTGATCTCACTCTCTTGGTTCTGAGGTGTCATTTACACTGCCTGTCATGATAAATAGTTTGTTATCTTTTTGCAGCCAAAGCCTTGGTTCCTTTATTCAGCACCTGCTCTTTCAGGAAGTTTTCCTTGGTTAACTCAGTGTCCTTGACTACATCTTACCTTTCCATGATACAGTTTATATCGTATATATACGTGTGATGTGTTGTTCACATTAGTTATACTGTATGCTTCCTAAGGCTGTCATGACAAAGTGCCAACATTGTGTGGCTTAGAAAAGGGAATTTGCTTTTCTCTCATGGTTCTGGAGATTAGAACTCTGAAATCAAGATATTGCAGAGCCATGTTCCTGCTGGAAACCCTTGGGAAGGGTTCTTCCTTGCCTTTTCCAGTTTCTGCTTGTTGCCGTTAATCCTGTGTGTTCCTTAGCTTGCATATGCATTATCACAGCCTCTCTTTTCACATGGCCTTGTAAAGACCTGAGTTATTGAATTTGGAGCCCACCATAGTCCGGTATGACTTCATCTTAATGTCACTGCAGAGTTCTATAGCTAGTAAACATTAAATTTCGAGGTTCTGAATAGATGTGAATTTGGGGGGTTACTTTAACCTAGTATAGTTTTTTTTTTTTTTTTTTTTGTTTTTTTTGTTTTTTGTTTTTTTTTTGGTGCTGGGGATCCAACTCAGGGCCTTGTGCTTGCCAGGCAAGCACTTTAATCACTGAACTAAATCCCCAGCCTAGCCTAGTATAGTTAAAATAAGAACATGTAATACTTTGTTTCTCATCTTTGCTTCTGTTTTGTTTATTCAGTAGATTGCAAAGACTTCTAGTAACAGCAGAAATTAAATTTTTCCAAAGAGCTTTTAAAAATAGTTCTATCTTAATATGTTACATATTAAAATTTTTTCCCAATATGGCATAAAGTGAATGATAACAATGTATTTTTCATGTATTAAAGGTAAAAAGAAATGTATTTTGGATTTTTGCTACCTTTTTAAAATACTTTTCTCTTTATTTTAGCACTGCAGCATTCAAGAGAAAATAGACTTAGAAATTCGAATTCGAGAAGGAATATGGAAACTCCTTTCTCTGAGCACTCAAAAAGACCAGGTTTTACGTGCAGTTAAGAATCTCATGGTGTGCAATGCTCGAATAATGGCTTATACATCTGAGCTACAGAAATTAGAAGAGCAGATTGCAAATCAAACTGGACAATGGTTAGTAGCATAATTTACCTGTGAATTTTAATATTTGAATATAAGTTTAAGTACAAATGTCAAATCACCAAACCGTTGTAGAAACAAATATACTGAAGTAGCAGCTGACATAAACATTTTGACACTAGAGTTGAGTAAACTTACTGTAAAGCAGCAACTTTCATTGGGCAACTTTGTTGTGCTGAGTAAGTTACTATAAAATGAATGTGGTTAAGAAGGAAGGACCAAGAGAATATTTTAAGGAGAACTGGCCAAACCTGGTAGTAGAGTACATAGAAATGTAGATAAAAAAATTAATTGCTTAAAGATGTACTAATAAAAATGTACTAGCTAAGAGTAATAGAAATTTAAAGAATTTAAAATGAGCAGGCAGCAAATTTATAAAGATATAAAACCTTACGAGTCGAAGAAAACCTAAGAGTCTGCTGGCACACCCTTTCATATTGCGAACATACATTCCAGACAGGCAAGTGACTTAGTTAAGGACGTGTAACTAAGACGCTAACGATAGTTAAGATTTTCTAAGTAACTCCTGTTCTTATGTTCTCTCTGTTACTCTGTGGAACCTTTTTGGATTAGATCTATGAGTGGTTTATGAAATTATATCCTATTCTATTTACAGTGCCGAATCTTAGTTGGACCTAAGAATTGACCCAATTTAGTGACCACTATAAATAACCCCCCCCATTCATTAGCCTTTTAGCTCTGGCACATGTGAGAAGTTTTTTTGTAGACCTTAGTGGCTGCCTGGCTGGTCACAATATTCTTTCATTAAATTCTTGAAAGGTAAGTAAAGATAGGGCAGAAAATATGTCTGTAAAAATAAAATACATTAATGAGATCATGATATAATAGAGACCTGGGTACAAAGTAACCATACTCATTAATTGTATTGCAATAGAATAGCTAGTTTAATCTCTTTGTGCCTCATTTCCTTCATTACAGTAGGCATGATAATAGTTACATTTTGAAAATTGAGATTTTCATATGTGTATATATATACATATCTATATTTATATACAGTTCTTATGTAATGCTTTTGCATATTTAGTACTCAAGAAATGTTAGCTAATTCTCTTATGTGCCCTGGGCAATATTAATGAGATTGGTCCTGTATCATAATCCAGAAAAATACTTTTTTGTGGGGGGGCAGTGCTAGGGATTGAACTTGGGGACTTGTGCTTGCTAGGCAAGCGCTCTACCACTTGAGCTAAATCCCCAACCCCTGGAAAAATACTTTTTGATACATATATATTGGCTTTAGTCATTGCCTCTCAAAGTGGGTTACATACGTCACTGGGCGCACATGATGATGTGTCAGGAGATATGCAGAATAAATATTTAGAATAAATATGGCACATTTTAGAGGAGGAATTTTTGAGATGAAGTATGAGAATTTAGAATGTGATGTCATTTTGGGTTATGTTTTCAGCTTTTATTAGGGTATTTTGTTTGTCAAAGTCAGGAGAAATTTCCGGGGAAATGTTTAAGAATTACTGGTTTAAGCAAGTGTAGAACTAAGTACTCAATTATATCTTATGCTGGGACCCATAGCTACCTCCATATTTAATGCTCTTTAAATATTTATTATGAAATTTGGATTGTACATGTTCTTAGTATAAGTTTTCTGAGGTTGCTGATGCATAAAAAATGTTAAATAAGCCTAATCCCTGTTAGGTTTATATAGCAAAGATGGAGGGAGGCTGGAATCTTGGACTGTTAACTAAAAATGCGTATTTTAATTTCTTTTTTGTGATTATCTTTTTTTTTTTTTTTTCTTTTTTTGGTGCTGGGGATTGAACTCAGGGCCTTGTGCTTGCTAGGCAAGCACTGTGATTATCTTTTATAGATGAAATATCTTTGTTTCTATAGACATTTATATTCATCACTTATATGAAAACATTGTTTCTCATAATTATTGAAATTATTTCTAGAATTAAAAAAAATCTTGTATTCTATATGGATTCTTTTGTTTACAACTTCATTTTATGGGTGCAGATAAAACCTGAGGCCACTGATCAAAAACAACTGGAAATTATAGTACTTGCTTTCTTACATAAAAATGATGTAAAGATTAATGAGTCTTATGACAGTTTAGTTCCTTGAACTACACCATTTGATTAGTCAGGCATTTGTTTACCAAATATCTGCCTGAAGACCATTTACTAAGCACTGTGCTGGGGTGTCCATACACAAAAAACACAGTGCAGCAAATATGCTACCTTTAGAAATGCAGGATCTGTTTCTCAGTTTGTTTCGTCTTTGATGTGCAGAAATGTTCCCTCTTATATTTATAAGATAAATAGCATTAGATCAACACTAGTCTGTCTTTTAAATTTTTTGATAAAATGTTGAAAATATGGACCATAAGTCTGAACTTTTTCAAAGACGAATCAAATCAGTATGGGATACTGGGACTGAGAAATGTACAATAAAGGAAGTGAGTCTGGATCCTTTTTTTTTTTTTTGTACCAGGGACTGAACTCACGGCCTTGCCCTTTGCGAGGCAAGCACTCTTAACTGCTGAGCTAAATCCCCAGCCTTGAGTCTGGATTTTGTAGCTTGTGCAGGATGGAGAGTTCAGTTCAGTGAGAGGAAGGCAGTGTTTCGGGAAAAAGAAATAGCAAGATAAAAGCTTAGAGTGTAAGATGAGCATGAATTGTACAAGAGCAGTGGGGAGATGTGTTTAGTTGAGGCTGAAGATCAAGCCAAAGATGAAAAGAAAGAACAGGGGCAGAAAAATTTGAGAAAGCCTGGCATGCCAAGAAATTTGTTGGTATTAAATGACAGCATTTCTGGGTATCAGGAATTGTGCTGCAGTGTTCACAAATACCCTACTAAAAGCTGATAAAAGTGTATGTATCTTTATGAAAGAATTGGGAACCAGGATTAAGAACCATTAGGTGGGGCTGGGGATTTAGCTCAGTGGTTAGAGTGCTTGCCTTGCAAGCAGAGGGCCTGAGTTCCATCTCAGCACCAAAAAAAAAAAAAAAAAATAGAACCAATAGATAACTGTTCCAAGGGCACCCAGTGCCTGTGGGTCTAAGACATGAACCTAGATAATTTAAAACCCATGTTTCTTCCTCCAAAATAAAAGTCCATGGCCTTTTTCCCCACTCCGGCTACCATGGTAAATGTTAAACATTTATGTGTTTACGACTTATCCTTTATCATTTTATTTTACCCAGGGAAGAGGCATGATGAAATGGGTGTCTGGGGGAGGTTATCTGAGTATTAAAAGGGTGGTGAGACAAAAATCATTGAAATAATCAGTTTTTAGGGCAAATATTTAAGAACAGACACACGGATCTAATAACAAAATAACTTGATTAGAGAAAGGAGGAAATCACAAGTAGCACATGAATTTCCTTAGGGCTTCTCTAACAGATCTTCACCCAGAGTGTTCTCTATTCAGACACAAGCATTCTGCTAACAGTTTTCAGCCATTTCTCAATCTGATGAGTTTGTTAAAACCATCAACTAATCTTACTTCATTTTACAGCCTTTTTAAAGATTAATGTATAAGATTAGTTTTCTGGGGTTCCAGGAAAGAATTAAGTCTTAATGCCGGAAGACATCCCACTTTATGCATTCACTTAGTCTTTGTGTATTAGAATAGTGCTACTTTTGTGCCAGCCTAGGAAGAACTTTTTTTTTTTTTTACAGTTTTTTGAGACAGGGCTCACCTTCGGCCTCCCAAGTGCTGGGAATATAGGCATGTGCCACCATACCAAACCTTGGAAGAACTGAAAATAGTCATTCTGTGGTTTAGATGAGGAACTCTAGTTGGGAAATCAGTGATGATGATATATTTTTTTTTTTTTTTTTTTTGGTGGTGCCGGGGATCGAACTCAGGTCCTTGTGCTTACAAGGCAAGCACTCTAATCACTGAGCTAAACCCCCAGCCCCTGATGATATTTTTTTAAAACACACATGCTGTGAAAATATTAATAACTAGTTAAACGTTCCATTCCCATAGTATTCCAATAATGTTGTATAACTAAAACATTGTCCTATATTGTATGTAACTATGAAATATCATCTGTTACACTGCTAGTTTTTTATGACTGAAAAATCGAAAGATAATCACATTTATGTCCACAATTCAAAGTGAACTCCAAATGATCTAAAAAGGTGGATGTAGAAATTTTTCTAGATTGAGTAGACATTAGATAATTAGGTGAGAGACAGAGTCTTTTTCTCAGTTTGGAGAGTAGTATGTCTTGTTTACAGCAAACTACTAATTGCTAGTCTTTTAATTTGTAAGCTAGACTACCGTCTACCTTTTTCCTGCTTGTAGTAGCTAGTGCGTAAAAGACTACTACTATCAAACCACTTCTCAAGAAACAGCCAATACTTGCCAATTACCAAATTTTCTTAGATCGATTTTCAAATTATTTTCATAGTTCTCCCCTGGCCCCTCTCTCCTTCTACTAGAGCTGAACCCAGGGCCTTGTACATGCTAGGCAAGCACTTTACCACTATACAATGTCCCCAGCCCTTTTTGAGACAGTATTGCTAAGTTTCTCAGACTGGCCTTGAATTTACAGTCCTCCTGCTTCAGCCCCCCAAATACCTGGGGTTACAGGCATTTACCACTATGCCCAACGTTTCCCACTTTTTTTTGTTTTTTGAGACTGGGTCTCACTATGTATTTCAGGCTGGCCTTGAACTCACTATGTAGCCCAGGCTGGCCTCAAACTCGCAGCAGTTCTCCTGCCTCAGCCTCCGAGTGCTGGAATAACAAGTGTGCGCCACCATGCCTGGCTCACAATTTCTACTTTACATATTTGTTGTGGACAAATGCTTGATCTATATCCCCAAAACAGTTCTTAAATTTTGTCTCCGGAGCCTTTGCTTATATACTAAAGTGCTCTGTCTTCCATTTCCACTTAGCAGATCCTCTTGTGTTTTGAGTCATTAACTGCTACGTCACAGTTTCGTTGACAATTCTCAGAAAATTTTTCCTTTGTGCCTATAGTAAGGGCTCAAAAATGATTACTTGCTTCCCATTTCTGGTAGCATCTGAACTATGAATAGCTCATTATAATTTACTGTAACCTATGAGATAGTTATGAATATGTCTTTTCAATTCGATTATGAAGTTTTGGAAATAGGACAATGTCTGGTTCTTCATATCAGTGCAATAAAGTTATCACCCTCATTTCACAGACTTACTGTAAGGATTAGTGCCTGGAGCTTGGAGAGCAATTCTAATTAATGTTGTTGGTTCTCTTCTGTCTTCTTTGTGTGCTGAGAAGACTTAATAATTCTGTACACTTCCAATTTAACATGTGTTCCATACATAGTAAATAGTTTTGCCCCATCTTCCTCCATGTGCATAGTGGGGAATCGGGGCTGAGAATTAATATAATAGTTAATTGTATACTAGTTATTCTTTTTGTTCATCTCACTTCTTTTCATGTTCTTAGGTTATTACTGTTTTGTTGTCCCAAGCCTCTTTGGTCATCATGTTCTAGGTTGTCGTATTTTCCCCACTTTTCTCACTTTTTAAATCACCTTTTCATTATGAAAATTTTTTGTACAAAATAAAATAATACAATAAACATTGTGTGCATTCTCCACCTAGATTGGCCAGTTTGCCATATATATTCCTCTACTGTACTCTTTCTCTTTTTTTCTGTATATACACATACATAAACACACACACAGAAAGAGAGGGAGAGGACCATACACCAACAGTTTTTTGTTGTTGAACCATATGAAAATAATTTGTAAACAACATGGCATGTAGGCCTTAATAATTTGATATATATCTTCTAGAAGCAGGAACAATTCTTCTACATTATCAAAATATAATTATAAGCAAAATATTAATAGTTCATGATGATTGTCTACTATTTGGTCGATACTCAACTTTCTCCAGTTGTTACAATCTTAAGATTTTTTCCCCCTCAAACCAGAACTCATTCAAAATCCATGTAATAGATTCGGTCTGCTTTCTTTTAATTACTCTTTTTCCAAAAACCCCTTATCATTAATGCTTTAAGAAGTCCAGACTTTTCTTTTTAATCCTTTAGAAATATAAAGAATTCTACATTCTGCATTTGTCTAATTGTTTCCTTATGTTATCGTTGAACTTTTTTCTTATATTCTCTGTTTTTGCTCTAACTGGAGTTTGGGTCTAAAGTTTTGATCAGACTGAAGTTAAACATTTGCACTCGAGTTTTTCTAGGTAAGGTTGGGTAGTGTATATACTTCAGTTGGTGCAGTATATCCACTGTGAGTGATGCTGGGTTGGATCCCCTGTATGAGATGGCACTAGCCAGCTTAGCTTTCTCTCTTGTGGCAGAATGATTTTCTCTGCATTTTGTAAGTAATCTCAGGGTATGGGGGGTTGCTGAATATTCTGTTACCCAGCAAGCTTTAACTTAATGGCTTTAGCATCCATTTATTATCTTTGCCTAAATCAATTAAGATAGTATGGTTTGCAAAACAGTGATCATTTAATTCTATTATTTTTTTAAAAATTCTATTATTTTTCAACATTTATTGGCTGATGCTCATCTCTAAAGAAGGGCATTTCAGTTTTTCTATATACCGTATTTATAAATTTTAATCATTCAGTGTATTATTGTCATTAATATTTTTTTATAGTAAACCCATCCCAAATTTGTTCAGTGGGAGTTGCTTCCAGCTGGAGTGTTTGTTCTTTTCACAAGCCTCTGTTGATCTTTAAGAACTTCCTTGCTTTCTGACACAAAGGAAGACTCAAGATTGCCTTGTATTTCCTCTGTTCTGGACCTCGAGTTAGCCATTTCTCAGAGTCCTGGTTCCCTTTAATGGTGAGTCTACTTTAAAAACAAAGTTTAGATATTTAGTGAGCTCATTGTTACTTACTGGAAGATCATTGATTCTAGGCTTTTTCAGTGGGCATAGGCATGCAACTTGAATCATGAGCTTATATTGACGTTTATAGGCTTTTATTTGCGTGAATTATTTTGTTTCATATTTGTGCCCCTTTTATGCTGAAAATCTTCATTACTAAAAACAGAAATATATTTCTTTATTTTTATACTATGCTTATGTAAAATAGTTTCATAGTTATAGAACCAGTATCACTGACATTAAACCTACCTAGGCAAATTCAAGATTTCTTTGCAGTTTTTTTCCAACATATAGGATTTTTCAACATACAAAAAAGTAGAAAGAATTGTACAGTGAAGACTTACATACCTACCACATAGATTCTGTAATTAATATGTTGCTCTATTTGCTTTATCATGTCTGTCTCCACCTATCAATTCATCTTATTTTTTATGATGCAATTAAAAAGTTCTTCCTAGCTCTGTGTGTATGTGTATATATATAAATAGGTATACATCCCTGTGGATACTGAGCATGTTCAAAAGTTACTTAAAACTGTGTTCAAAAGTTACTTGAAATGACGTTTTCTGTTTTTTTGTGTGTGGGAGAATTTCTTCAAAATTAACTATCCTGCCATTGCCAAAAGAGGAATTCATTTAATTGCATCTTTCTAAAAAGCAGAATTTTTTTCTGCTTTGTAGAGTATCTTGAAACTTCTTACTGACCTAATAGAGTCTTTTTCATGATCGTTTCATTGGATTCTTTTTATTGGTGTGCAGAGTTTGCTATTTGTGTTCATATGATCATGCAGTCTTACTTTTTGACCACCAGAAATGTCTTCTATCGAAAGAGATGGGCTTAAACTTTTTTTGGTGTTGTTATTAAGGTTTTGATATCTTTATCCATCTCTTGTACTTTCTGCTTCTTGAAGATGCTATGTAACATTTGTATTTAGGTACTTACAGTCATTTTTACTTGCAGCCTTTAGTGTTAGAAAGTACCTTTTTGTTTTTTTCTCAACTAATGCTTTCGAGCCTGAACTCTGCCTTCCCTGATAACAAAGCCATATCCGCTGCTTTCTTAAGTGTATTCATTTGATAAATCTTTGAACATTTCTTTATTTTTAGCCTTTCTGGTTCCTTTTGAAGGTGTATTTCTTTATTTCATGGGGAAATTAAGTCCATTTATATTTAATATGACTGATATATTTGATTTAATTTGGGAAGAGCTTTATAAGTTACAGTAGTTGAACTTTAACACTTAAAAATGTATATGGTGATAACTAATGCCCTTAGTTCTTCCCACCTGTCTGTTAGTTAGGCTTCTATTTTTTTCTTTTTCTCCTTTTTTTTGGGGTGGGGGGAGTGCTGGGAATCGAACTCAGGGCCTTATGCTTGCTAGGCAAGTGTGCTCTACCACTTGAGCTAAATCCCCAACCTTTTTTTTTTTTTTTTTTTTGGTTTTTTGAGACAGGGTCTCACTCTGTACTTTAGGCTGGCCTTGAGTTCACTATGTAGCCCAGGCTGACCTCAGACTCGTGGCAATCCTGCTTCTGCCTCTTGAGTGCTGGGATCATAGGTGTACACCACCACACCTGGCTTTCTTTTTCTTTAAATGATATAATTTTACTACTTTTGAGGTCAATTACTTGCTCTGTTTTCCCCTTTTCTGTCTTCTGTGCGTTAAAAAAAATTGTTTCTGCCTTGGTATAGTGGATAATATTTACATACTAATCTTGTACTCATCTCTACCTTTGTTTTAGTCATTGATCTGCATTTAGATATGTGTAAGTTATTACTGGAGTCTTTAGGGCAAAGCCCCAGCTCCAGGTGTCCCAGAAGACCAGGCCCAGACACTAGTCTCAATCAAGGAGACAAGCAGTGGTAAAGGACAGGAAAGGTGCTTTAATCAGTGTGGCCATGCTGGGAAGCACAGAGCAGTCAAGATCTGCCTTCAAGGGGATGACAGAAATGATTTTAAAGAAAAGGGGAACAAATCAAGGGTTGGGGTTTGCATGGCTGGGGGGTTTTGTGAGCTGGAGGTGTAGCTAATCTTGGTTAAGTGATGGTTGGTTATCAGTGTCTCAGTGCTGGCTGGTTTTGTGAGGTCCTGAGAGAACCATTCAGTCCCCGAGAGCTGAGGGATACTGCTTTGAGGTGCAGCCTTGGTTCCCTTTAGGAGCAATTGCTCTCACTTGAGGGGTGAACTCATGTGGAGTAGTCTTTGGGGCTTAAGTGATTACAGGTTTAGGGTAGAGACTGGAGATTTCTAGGTATTGCTCCAGAGGTCTGCAACTGGACATTGTTAAAGCTGACAATTAGATATCCCTGCAAATTCTGAAAAGTAGTTACTCTTATCTTTGTGTCCCTAGTTTTGAAGGAGGATAAGTAGGCTAGGTAAATTTAGTCTAATAAAATTTGTGATACAGACAGCTTTAAGTGATTAACATGCCCATATGCTGAGTTCAATAGGGATCTGACTCAAGGTTTTGAGGTAAATAAGGAGGCATATAAAATGAAGATAGAGATTCCAGGCTTTATTCTGGTTGAGTTACCCACTGGGCATCCACAGGCCCAGCTTCTAGGTCCCTGTTATACATAATGTTCACTACCTGTCCTTTCATGGTACTTCAAAATCATCTTTTAAAAGAATGCTCATCAGCTAGTAGATTCCTCCACAACTGTATGGTTTTTTCATGTTCTTGCGTGTTTAAAATGCTTTTCTTTAGTATTGCTATCTAAAGGGCAGCTTGTCTAGTTACAGAATTTTCAGCTAACATTTTTTGAGTTTCTTGAAAGTCTTTGCTGTGTGTTGTCGTGTTACAAACAAATCTAATGTTTAATTTTCATTTGTAAATGACTTGGTCTTTTTGCTTGGAGACTGAAAACAGTTTTTTAAAAATTTGAATGTCTAATCATTTTACTGGAATATGTGTAAAGCTGACCATTTTTCTCATTTAGAGTCCTTTGAATATGCAGATTAATTTATTTTCAGAAATTTTTTTCTGTATTATAAAATAAAGTAATTGGCTGAGGTCACAGAGTGCTTGCCTAACAAGTGCAAGGCCCCAAGTTTGATCTCCAGCACCCCCCCAAAAAAAATTATTCCTGGTTGATTACTTTGTTCTTATTTAAGAGCTTCTAATTACACTTAAGTTCGGTCTTCTTTACCTATCACTTTCTGATCTTTTTTTTAACACTTTATTTTTATTCTTTTGATTCTTTTCATTCCCATCCACTCTATCCTGTGGTGTACTTTCACTTCTCTCATTGGACATTTTATATTTTAATTGTTCGTTTCAAAAATGATTTTTCCCCAGTTTCTTTTCTTTCTTTCTTGTTGCATATCTGCCTGTTTTTCTTTCATTAGTATGACATTTTAGATTTCAGATTTCTGATATCATATTTGCATCCCTGGTTTTATATTTGTAATCAATAACTTATTTAACTGCACTTAATTCATTTTAGAGCATTGCGTTACAGTTTTTGTAACTATATTTCTTTAAGGTGGTAGAGTTCGTAGAGCTTTTATCACCTGATGAGGTTTGATCTTCTACTTTTATTTATAATGGCTTCCTGTAGATATTGGGGTCCTTTTTTTACCCTAATGAAGTGTGTACAATTTTTCTGGGTCATGCGTCTAGTGGTGAGGGTGGGACATTTGCTAGGAGGGTGTTATGGTTTGTGCCTAAATGTCCCCCCAAAGCCTCATGAAGTCATAGGTGGGGTGTTTTCAGAGGTGGCTGGATCTAGAGTGTATGATTACTAAATTAGTCCACTGATTGGTTTGGCATAGTTCTGTTTGGTGGAATCAAGGATATGATGCTGGGATTAAGGGTGGGAATGCTACCCACCCTAAGGGCAGATGGCCTGGATAAAATATAGGGGACAAAAAGAGGTTTGTCTATCCCTTTTACTTGCTTTTGCTTGCCTTGCTGCCTTCTGCCTATCTGCCATGCCACCCTGCCTTGGATCCAGTCAATTGTGGACTGAAACCTCTACGAACTGTGAGCTAAATAAACCTTTCCTTCTTTAACTGTGGGTGTTGGGTATTTTGTCTCAGCAATGAGAGAAAAGTAAGACAGAAGGCTTACTTGGTTTCTTAGTTCAATAATGTTTAGAACATTATTTTTAGAACATGAACTGTTTAATCAATGAAGCCTTTTGAAATGTTTGTTGGTTGATTTTCTGATGCTTTGGTACCATTTTCTTTCTTGGAGTTTTTAACTTCAACTACTTTCTTTCCCTTTTTCCCATCCTGAGCCTCCAAAGGACACTTAACCTCTATATATCTTTTCCAGAAGACTTAACAACTCTTGATTGACCCAGAATACTTTTGGGGTCTTTTCTTTCAGTTTCCCAGGAACCAGTGTGCACATTTTAGTGCTCAGCACATTTTGCTCTCTTCTGAGAGAGCGGGATATCAATAATGGATACCCAACTCTTACTTGGGTAAAGCCTCCTGGGGCTGGTTTTGATGGTTTCAAGAATTAGCTTTCCCTTTCACATGTAAGTTGGTGCTTGCAGTAATGCCTGTTACGCTGCTGGTGAGAGCTGTAGTGATTTTGTTTAGCTGTTGATGTACAGCCTTTGGAGGATGTGTAAAGAGAATCTTCTTGGGATGGCTACCACTGTTTTAAAGCAACTGATAAATCGTACTCTGATCATTTTAGCAAATGGTTTTTAGTGCCTCTTCTTCATAAGTCCCAAACTAAATATTGGGCTCGAAACTGTAAATACAGTACTCATAAAATAATCCTTACATTTATATAACATGAATGACAATACATTTAAAACGTTAATTCACTCAGTAGCTCTGTGAGATAAGTATTTTCCTCATTTTACAAATTAGGTTGTTAAGGCTAAAAGGTTAACAGCAACTCACTAACATAACTAGTTAATGATGAGTAAAATCCAGTGCTAAGATTTAAGAGTTCAAATCTGCTGTATGTTCCATCAAAATGATCGTATTACTTCATTTCTTTAAACAGTCTCTAAAAAAGATCTTATACTCACAGAACTTTTATTTTACCAGTATCATCTCTCTTATCACCCAACCACTGCCCAGCCTAATCCATCTCTTTCTTGATTTAAATTCTGAGAAGATTTATTTGACTTTGAAAAAATAATGCTAATTAGAGTAATTTGTAGGGTTTAATTATGTGCATCATTCAGCATAATTGTGATTTTTAGTGGTGACAAAGTAAGTTTTATTTGATTACTATATACTCGTTTCTTAGTTTATGCTTATATACTGTAAACTAAAAGAAGAAAAAGTATATTAAAAGTGAAAAATGTTGTACTTTTCATAATTCTATTATGAAATGTGTATTTAAAAACATGAATATTTAAAAAAACTTTATATAGTTTGATGTCTCTTGAAAAGGGCTTTATTATATCACAGTGGAGTGGAATTTAAGATATTTATGAAGGTATTAATTTTATATCATATAGTTTTAGGATGTCTTAAAATTCCACATTAAGCATTTCTGAGTTTAGTTTGCGCTTATTTGCATAAAAGGTGAAGGATTTTATAATCCGCTTTCAAATAATAGAATACCATTTCAAATTCTTCTAGTATTTCGTTAGGAAAATGTAAAATACTTTAATGATTGTGGTGTTTCTCATTATACCTTGTTAATTTTGGCAAAGAAATGCTATTTTAAATTCCTATATGGAACAATGTAAAATAGGATAATTTGTATTTACTCAGTGGATTTTAATACAGAAGTTTGAGCAATGAAGTAGCCGATTGGCACCCTCTGTTGGTAGTTTTATTTACCTACAGATGGAAATACAGTGTAAGTAATAAAGTTGAAAACTTGTCTTTTATATGTTTATCTTTTATTTGGCATTTGTAAGTCTTGCCAAAATAATGCTCTGAACTAGGTTCATGTAAATAAGGTGGACTGTAATTTAGCTGTGCATTGTTTCAGTAATTTTATGGTTATTTCCTTTTTCCTCAAGCTGGCTCTCTAATTGTAGCATTCAGAATTGGCATTAACAGTGTAGATTTTCAAACAAGTATTTATTTAAGTGTAGCAAACTATTAGCTACAGTAGCACATTATTAAACAGATAATGTTTAACAATTTTATTGTCATTTTGGATTAATTAGAAAAATATCACGTTTTAGTACCCTAAATAACAGTTTGCCAAGTTCTTTGAATTGCAAATAATTCAAGCTTAGAAAACTGAGGCTGAGTTCTTCTCTCACATTCCTTCAGACAGACTTATTCTGTAAGATTCTATGGTTAATTGGATTTATATTATAGTTTGATAATATTTATATACAGTAACTTTCCTAACTTGTCCTAGAAATGCCTATACAAATTTATAATTGCAGGGAAGAAAGCTATACTTGGCCAGGTAGTTGAGTAGTTTGGAGGGGGAAATTCTTTGCTTTTGGAGGGGTTGGTAAACAGCAAGTTTGCCTTTGGTGGTTCTGGTATTTCAGAAATTCACTTGACAGCCAAATCCTCAATTTTAATAATGCCTAATGTATCTCAATTTTAGCATAATCTAGACCTATTCCATAAATTACCTATCATCTTAGAGCTTCCTTGCATTTTTTTAATTGAAATAAATATTTTAAAAATGTATGCAGTCTCGTATAGATGTTTTTTAAAGTATTACTTGCAAATGCCAACCAACAGTATTTGTATAGTATTTCTTGTACCAGTTTGAATAAATTGAAATTTATGTTTGGTTTCTAGTGGTCCCTTCACTGTATTATTTAACCAAAATATGTATTAGACTATTCAAATGAACTTTTTACTAAGTGGTAAAGCAGTGAGAAAGATATTCTTCAACATAGCAAATTAAGCTTTAATGTTGAACTTAACTCTTAAATTTGTAATTCAGTGAGGCATTATTTTGAAATATAATCAAGGGGTACTTACGTTTTTCAGTAAGTGAATTCCCTGAATAAATATATACTAATTAGATAGCATTCTGAAGTTATATGACTTTAAATCTACATTATTTTGTAGATTTACAAATCTACAAAATCTTAAATCTACATTATTTTGTCATACTTGTATGTTATTCTATAGATACCGTGTAAATGTCCCACATAAACTTATCCACTTGAGTATGTCAGTAAATCATTTTAGCTCATGTGGAATATGCTTCACCTGTAATACCTATGTCTTTAATCCAGTAAAAACGTAAGAGAGATTTTATTTTCAAATTTGGATACATGAGTGGTAATATATAGGTAGTTTTTAATTTGCTTACTGAAACCAATGAGTTACTGTCATCTTCTTCAGAAGATTAACTTCCTACTTCAAACTCTTACTCAATCTTTCTCCAGAAACTTGTAGAATCAAATAGTATTCAAATGGAAAGTGTCTATCTTATATTTGAAGTACTTAATTATCTAGCAGTTAATTAGCTAACCAAATTGAATAGGGACAAAGAAACACAAAGATACTCGTGGAAATATTGCCTTAGAAATGGAATGCTAATCTCTAAATGCAAGTTATTAGGAAATGGGATATTGGGGAAATATTTAAGGATGGGGAATTATTTTTGTCTAAAAGGAGACATTTACTTTGCAAGCTTTTTTTTTTTGTAATGATAGTATATTCTAACCTCAGATTTGGAAGTGTATTATATTCCCAGACTTTCCTTTGAAACCTTTTTTATATTTTCCTTTTCATGTCTGTGTTCTCTCTACAGAGCCACTTACTTCCTTTTCCATTTTAGTTAATTTATTGTTTGCCTTAGTAAATAGCTAGTTCTTTGGAATTTGGGAAAAATGAAATATACTAACTGCCTAAAAACGTAGTATCATTTTTTGTATTTTTCAGTCTTTAAGGATAAGTAAGGTACTCTTGAAGAGCACATTGCATTTTGGGAAGTACACTGACTTTTCCAGGGCTCTGTATCCAGTAAGCTAGAAATGTGACTTGTAAAATAGTGATTCAAGTTATTACACTTCCAGGGACCTGGACAGATATCATACATCTTGTTTATAAATGCAGTAAAAGACTTTCATTGTAAAGAAGCCAGCACACAATCATCAGGGAATATAAAATTTATAAGAAAAAATTCAAAAGAGAATGACTCTATATATTTCTTCTAAGTTTAGCTTGCTGTTAACATCTTAAAAGTTTGGTCAAATAGTTTACATTAATTGGAAGTCACTTATAGGTATATATTTGTTTTAGTATTTAGGCATTTGTGAAAGGCAATGTAATTGTTTATTAGAAAAGGTCTGTTTTGTTTATAAGTTTTTCTTTTGACAGCGATACGAATTTTGAGAATAAAGAACGCACAGCCTGTAAAGGAAAGATTGCCATATCAGGTATGCCGTACATGGAACATTTTATATTACTGAATAAATTCTGTAAAGTAACTAGAGTTGATAAGTTTTATTTTCTACTTCTAGCCTTTTCATTTTTTCATAACTATTGAAATATTTGTTCTAAAGCTCTCTTTTGATCATTATACTCGACATTTGTGTAGAACTTTACAGTTTAAAAAAATGGTTATATATATTAGGTGGTTTTCTCTTCAGTGCAGCCTTATAAAATGGATGGGATAAGTATTAGTTTCCACAGTCTTAGAGGTTAAGTGACTTTCTGGAAGTGGCTGAGCTGGGCTGCAAACTCAAGTCATTTGACTCTCAATTCCTTTTTTGTCCCAACAGGGCTTGGAACCGTGTCTGGTACTTTATACCCAGAAGGTAGCACAGCACTCAGTACATAGATGACTGCTGTTGTCACCTGTAGGATAAAGACCACACCTTTTCCTAGTTTCCTATTTTGACTTAGTTCTTTTTTTTAGCCATTATCTTCCATTATGTCTATGCATAAGCTATCTGTTTAGGCAGACATTTCTTTCATTCTCCTGTCAGCGCACCTCAGGCTTCAGATGCCTAATTAGCTTGTGAAATAATATTTTCTTCATATCTGTTTGCTCATCTGTAACAGGTCCCCTGTTATTCTAACTAGAAATGATGCTTCCTTTCTTTGAATTCCTATTGCTGTTGGATACCCTCTACCACTAGGTGGCACTTATGCTGTGTAGTCTCAGTTTCTCCAAAGTGTTATGCCACAGACAATGGCCTGGAGATCCCGCATGTTGAAGCGAACTCACACAGCAGACTCGAGGGTGCACTATTACAATGATGTACTTTTACAAATATCATTGCTTCAGTACATTTTGGAAACAACCGTTTGTACCTCCATCAGTCCTTAAGTAATAACTACTTTATTTCCCTGGCCAAAAGCCATGTCTTAGGGAGCCCACTGCTGCAGTTCAGGCCCTGTCTGTCACTCAAGGACTGTTTTCCATTTCCAGCTTCCTCACTCATTTCATAGCTATCAAAAATTGTACAGGAAGAGGGACCTGCATTTTATTTAGCACATTATTGGCTAACATCAGAAATTGGCGTCAGCTAAGCAAAAAATTCTTCAGAAAAATAAGTGAACATAGAAATACGTGTTGCTTGTTTATAGTTATTATATTCATGTTTTCATCTTTCCAATTAGAAGACTTTCCAATTAGAAACATGTTTTATATTTCCTTATATCCTTTGGCTGCCCAACATAGTAGTTCTTAACTATATTTAATACCTTTTACTGTTAATAAATAATTATAGATCTTTAAAAGGGATTTTCTAGAAATACTTAAACATAATTCTTTTCTTCTCATGTGGCACCACTCACTAAGCCTGAGATATATTAAGTTGCTATTGAAGACTCCAATTCTCTGATAGTCTTAAAATGTATTGTCATTTCATAGTAGTTAATTGATGGCTGCAATTCATGCTATTAGAATTAACTGTACATTTAGAAGGGGGCTTAAGAAAGAGCATTTAAAGTAAAAGAAAAAATTTTTTCATGAACACAAATACCCAATATATAAGAACTGAGCTTATTTCTGCATATATTTCTTCTCAGAAGATAATTTTAAATTAAGGAGCTGAAACTCTCAGAACCTGGGTACATATGTAATTTCCTTTCATTTTTGCCTGGACTAAATTACATCTTGTCTGTGTATTTATAAAAAAAAAAAATTTCACCTTTATAAATGAGTTTTCATTTGACGCTGGAATGAAAATGTGATTTTTATTTTGGCCAAAAGGAATATTTACAGCAAAGTTTGCTAATATTTGAGATTATGTCAATAGACTGGAGAGACCTGGATGTTTCCATTTCTGTCTTCCCTTAGTGGCCAGATCTTTATACAAAGAATAACAGGTTTATCCTTACTCTTTCTGCCAAACAACAAATATAATATTGTGGTAATTGTCTCGGGCTTTTCACTAACTATTAATTCAGTGACTAAAAACAAATCACTTCAGCACATACCTCGCTCAGTTTTCACTTTTTTTTTTTTTCTTTTTTTTGCGGTACTAGGGATTGAATGCAGGACTTTGCACATGTGAGGCAAGTCCTCTACCCACTTATCTTTCCAGCCCTCAGTTTTTACCTTTGAAAATGACAAGATTTCTAAATCCTAATAAAATCAATTTAGCCATCCTATTGTGGTTCTCTCAGTTTACCATTAAATGTCAGTGGAGACATAAGAAAAGATAAAGCTGTGAGTACTGTAAACTAAGACTGAGTCAGCCATTTACAAGAGTCTGGAAGAACTTTCTGTCATCAGACTTAAGAAACACAGTTGAGGGTTGGGGATTTAGCTCAGTGGTTAAAGTGCTTCCCTTGAAAGCACAAGGACCTGAGTTCGATCCCCAGCACCAAAAAAGACAAACAAACCAAAAAAAAAAAGGAAACACAGTTGATAAGTCTGTGCTGAACTTTGCTGTCTGAATGGTACCAGATCACCTGGGGAATGAAGAGAAACATTCATGATCTATTCTTGGAAAGCTGACATAGGTAGGCATGGGAAAGAGACTGACCAGGCCGTGGGTATACAGGAGAGGAAGTCAGAGTCCGTGTTTCTCCTGTGACAGTACAGATAGCTAATGCCACCTGAATAGAGCCAGAACAGCTGTGAACAAGCACAGTTGTCAAATGAAATGAGTCAGCAACTGTGGCCAAGCAAGAAGGGGACTTTCTGACAGGACATCAGCCAAGTCAATTATAAAAGAATAAAGGCATTCCCATTAAAACCCAAGAACAAAATAACACTGTATATTATGTCACTATAATATAACTCTGTTTTGGAAATTCTAGTTAAGAGTAAAGGATGAAACTAATGAAAAGGAATAGACAAATGAATACTCTTTGAAGATAATGAATAACAGACCTATAAAACCTAAGGGAGGTTACTGAAACACTACTTGAATTCATAAAAAATTCAGTAAAAAGTGGCTGGACTTAAGATAAATATATAAAAAATAGTAAACTCTTAACTAGCAAATAACTGACTGGAAAATACAATGGCAGAAAAGGTCTACTTTATAATAAAAAACCCCCAAAACATTAAATATCTAAGAGTAACTTTAATTTTAATTTTAGGATAAATAGATTATTCTATTCTATGTAAAGACAGAGTATTATAATTATTAGCTTTTAAATTTGGACAGTTGAACCCAATATTAATAAAGTGTTGGGAGGAGAGATTTGACAAAACAATTCTAAAATTTATATAAAGAAATTAGAATAAGATGCTTTTTAAAAAATAAGGTTCAGATGCTGAACAGTTGTGTCACCACAAGGACCCACAAGAAGGGTTCCTTATATTGCCCCCCGCCTTTGGCATTTTTTTTATTTTAGTGGTACATTTTAGATATACATAATGATAACATTCATCATAGGGAGTTTGTACTTGTACATGATATATCTTGCTGCTGCTTTTTTTCCCATTCCTCTTCCCTCCTTTCAACCCCTCTTCGCCTCCTTATTTACAAAAGCTCTTTCCATTCTTTTCCTTCTGTTTGTTTTTTCCTTGTCCCTCGTTCCTTCCCCCCCATTGTTCCCCTTACCATTGGAATAATTTCTTCCTTTTCCAATCTAATACATTTTAGTCCTCATTTAGTAAAGCATATTGTAAAGGTACAATAGTTCTAATGGTATGGCATTGATATTAGGATATATACAGTAGTGATCAGTAAATGATTCAGTTAGATCCAAATAATGTATAGCCAGGGAACAGACATTTACTCAGAATGTCTTATCTAATAAAGTGGCATCATAAATCAGTGAGGAAGAGAAAGATGTATACATGCAGCCAGAAAAATTAATAAGAATAGTATTTATATTTTTACCTTAGATATCCTCAATTTCATATATATTATGTAACTCTGTGTGTGTCTGTGTGTGTGGTACTGGGGACTGAACCCACGGCCTTCTGACTGATCTACATCCCTGATCCTTTAATTTTGAAACAGGATTTTACTAAGTTGGTATTTTGTCCAGGCTGGGCTGGAACTTGCAGTCCTTCTGCATCACCCTCCCAGAGTGCTGGGATTACAGATGTATGCCACCATGCCCAATTTATATTAAATAACTTTAAAAATTATGAACCGTAAACATAACTGTAGAATAGTCTGTTAAGTAATACATTTTAGTTTGGCTTTGGAGGTCAGAAACTATTATGGAATTCAGACTTCATGTCACTATAAAACTTGCCAAATTACTACTTCTCATTTTCCCCCTTTCTTTATAGATATTCGAATACCGCTAATGTGGAAAGACTCTGATCACTTCAGCAGTAAAGAACGTATGTATGATTTTAATTTGTAATTGAAATGTTTTCTTTTGTTTATAGAAAATTTGTGATTTTTGAGGAAAAGACTTCTTCCACACTGAAATAAATTGATGTCATTTGACAGAATCTGAACTATTGTTTTCTGATTTTTAGTATAACTATGTTACAACCTCTTGCTGCTAATTAAGACAGTCCCATCAACTGTAAGTTGATGGAACCTGTGCAAAGACAATAAGTAGTGCGCTCAGGGTGGGGAGACAAGAGGAAAATAGAAACAAAGGAAAATATTTAAGGAATAAAGATAAAGGCAACATTTCTTCTGTTTGACCAGAATTTGTGAGCTCTTTTGTGCCTTATTTTGTTACTTCAGATTATTTAACAGATGTAATAAAGATTTTAAGCTTGATTCAATTTTCTTTTTCTTCAGCATTTTATTTTATGGCTTTATGTACGCTTCAGAAATCTGTGTATTGCTTAGGCCGTGGAAATTAACCTCAAATAATTTCTAGCTGTTAAAGGCAAAAGATATGGTAATCCTTTATCTCTCTTCTCTATTTTGATAGCTTTGCTCTTCATACTTTAAAAACTGAATCTTATTGAGCATAATTAGTTTTATATGAAGAATTTAAAATGGAGTTGGTGTTTATTATTCAATTAGGAAATATAATTTACAAAGGAATGCATGTGGGAATTAAATAAATCTTTCTGATTTCTATAGAGAATAAGTTTTTCTAAAGAGCTATATTTTCTCATTACATGAGGATTTAGCCTTTTAATCACCTAATACTTTTTAAAATATCACCAAATTAAAACACCCAGCAGCTATATTTTTTTGTGTGTTCTGCTTTCGTTCGTTCATACTGTCTGTCTCTGTTTGTCTATCTGTTTTTGTGGTTTCCTCCTTTGCTTTAAGTTTGGTAGAAAATCTTTTGCTGTTCTTAATGTGCCTGCTTTTGACCTCTTTTAATAAAAAACATTCTTCTTAAACAGACTTGGATACCGAAATGACAGAAACAATAGTATATGTATATAATAATAAATTTACATTAATTGAGGTTTAAACAGTTTTCTAGTAATAAAATGTAGGACTTTTGCAGTTTCTTTAAGCTTGGAGAGTCCTATATTTTTAACTTCACTCTTTGGTACGCCCAGTTTAAGATTGTGTTCTAGTTGAATAAGGTATTACTGTAATCCCAGCATTTGGGAGGCTGAGACAGGAGGATCTCTGCAAGTTCGAGGCCAGCCTGGGCTACATAGTGAGTTCAAGACTGGCCTGACCCTGTCCCTGACCTGACCCTGGCCTGACACAGTGACAGCCTATCTCAAAAGGAAAAAAAAAAAAATGCCACTGTAAAATATTATAAGTTATAATTGTATAAAAATAAGAATTTGTTAACAGCTATTTAAGTTGATGTTTTTATTTTTCATTCTCAAGGTTATTTTAAAGTAATTGGATTTATCATAATGTATTATTGCTTAAAGTATTGTCTTTTTTCTCTAGGATCAGAGTGCTATGCCATTTTTTGTTTATTCAAAATGGGGGCTGAAGTTTTTGATACTGACATGGTGATTGTGGATAAAACAATCACAGATATATGTTTTGAAAATGTAACAATATTGTAAGTATCTTTAATCTTAAGAGAATAAAAATAACCTAAAGTTCTACTTTAAAAAAAATAAAGTCTAATTATTGGGCCTTTGGATTCTTATAGTTTTTCAGTCCTCGGATTCTGTTTGAAGTATTAAGATCTTTACCTGTTTAAAATGATTTTGAAAATTACTTTGTTCAAAAGAAGCCCTTTTCCTTCTTTTCTTTATTTTCAGTTTTTTGATGTAAAATAAAAATGGAAATTTTATAATTAGCAGGAAATAGTGAATGAGTTTGGTTAAAAAATAGGTCTTCCATCTCATATAAGAGATTTGGTCACAGAACTACTCAAATAGTAAGACAGCTTTGTTTATAAGATAGTCCTGCAGTGTGTATTCATAGGAAAAACACTTTGGTAAAACTTGGAGGGTGTTCTTTTTCTTATGGTGCATTTCTTATGTGTACTTCAAAACAGTAAAAAAAAAAAAAAAAAAAAAAAAATCAGTGCTCGTCAAGGCTGTTTTTATTGCCCCTGCTCTTTTACAGGCTCATTTTATGTGGTCATAATACAGAACCAGAAAGAACTCCTCAGGTAGCCATAGAAATCATTTTTAACTAACATAAGTTTTTCCTGGCCACTTTCAGAGGTTCTGTTCATCTAAATCATTGTGGGGTTTGTGTCTCTTTCAGGCTTTCAAAGACACTATCTTCATATCTAAATGTTAATAGCTTCTGACTAGTAAGATAAAACCAATATTACATGTGTTTTTCCATTTTCAGTTATGGAGCCACATTTGAGATTTCAGAGGACTAGTTTTGCCATTCATACAACATTAAAAAGACTAGGGCAAACCGTATTTTGTTGTTTCTGGTCCAGTGTCCCATAGTAATTGTATAGTGCAGAAAAATAAAATGTATTGTTCTGGGTTATTAGCAGTAATGCAGTCATTCTTATAAGCAGCATTGAACTAAAGAAAACTGTTTGGGTCCTCCCTCCCAAAAAAAGTTCTCAAATGGTTATGTAATTGAAGCTAAATTTTTTTCTTTAGTTACCTAAATATATTTATTTTCATTATCAGCTATTACGAATGAATTTTTTTCTGCCAAAATTATCCCTCCAGTGGGTTCTTTTTTTCACATCACTTTGCCATTGTTTGTTTTTTGTCAGAGAAAGAACAATACAAAAGTACTTGGGAAGAAAGCACATGATTTATAATTTTTTAAAAATTCTGTAAATATTTCAAATTGTTCTAAAAATAACTGCTGACAAATGTTCTAAATGTTTAAAAATGTGCTTTTTGTTATGATTGTTTTTAATAAGTACTCAATATTTATGAGTCTCTGGTTTCCCTCTAAATATTGACATTTGTTAGTCATTACCAGGAATACTGTATGGCTAGAAGCTGCCAAATAATAAACTATAAAAATATCTGGAAGTTATTCCTTGGATTTACCAAACCTACAGATTGGCTATTTAAATCTTAAAAAGTCTATGTTGCATTTTTAGTATCTCTGAGGCTGATGGGTATTCTCTCTGTAGGCAACATCTGCTGCTGATGGACCCCTTTTGCAGTCTTACATATATTTTATTGTTGGTAACATCGCCACAATCTTTAATGCTAAAGTAGTTCATTGTTACTGAAAAAGTGTAAAGCCAGTCTCAGCATTTGCTAAAATTGCAACATTTCTTCATATCGGTTTAATAAATATACATCAAGTACTTTTTAGTTCCAGGCACAATGCAAGGCTAAAAATACAAAGATTACCATGATAGCACTTGCCCTCCAGGAGTTCATGCTTTGAACTATATCCTTTTATATTGGTTTCATGGGGTTTTTCACTATATAACCAAATAGTAAAAATGTTGTTTATAGTTATTAGGTACAAAAGTGAAGGGGGCACACAGTGGTGAATTGACTGCAGTAACTCTATGAGGAAGATATGAGTACTGAAGGCTCAGATTTTGTGGGCTAGTCATGTCAGGAAATTACACATGTAATCTAAAAACCTTCAGAATAGCAGTATTAAAGGACTGCTAAAAGAAAAATAGCACTGGCAACAAAATGACCAAAGGATTTTATTCTTTTATGCCTGCATACATTGATTTAGTTATGGTTGCCTTAGTTTAGAAGCTGATAGCTCTGGAAGTTGCAGTGACTCTCTTAGGCCATTTAAATACCAAAGGAACAGAGTTTCTATATCATATTGTAAATGCTGATTTTGAATTGTTATGAAAGTACCAGAGGAGTTTGTAATTTTATTTTCTACTGAGTTAAATTTTTAACATTACAAAAACTCTTGTTTGTAGTAATGAAGCGGGGCCAGACTTTAAAATAAAGGTGGAAGTGTATAGTTGCTGTACAGAAGAATCTTCCATAACCAACACACCAAAAAAGCTAGCTAAGAAACTTAAGACATCTATAAGTAAAGCTACGGGAAAGAAAATCAACTCAGTGCTTCAAAATGAGAATCATGAAACATGCTTGTTCTTCAGTTCTACTGTTTTGTAAGTTTTCTAATATAGTATTTATGGTAACATAATATAATTATGTATTTGTGAAATTTCAAAGTATTGTGTGTGGAATATATGTTTACATTTTAAGTGGAAAAACATCCTGGAGCAGAAACGGTTGTCTGACGTTTACTCAGCTGAGGTATCCTGAATATCTTCCTTTGAAGGTAGGAAGTCAGGTGACAGAGTGTTTTTAGTAGTCGGAATTCCAGTATCTGTCATATAGATGAAATGTTTTTCTTTGAAATGTGTATGTCAAAGTATTTGCTACATTTCAGTTTACTAATTGGATTTCTATTTGTATACCATGTTTATTTCAGTTTTAAATTTTTATTACCTTTTAATAAATCACCATTATCACATCTAACAATAAAAAATAAGTTCTTAATGTAATCTCATATCTATTGTATCTTCAAATTACACCAGTCTTGAAAGTCCTCTCATGATTTGTTTGTTCAAATTAGAATCATTGAAAGGTCTACAGTGTTGACATTTAAGTAAGTCTTTGAAGTTTCTTTTAATCTACTGTATATATTTTGAATCTGATTGTATCTTTGTGGTATTTTCTTTTTAGCATTTTTCTGGTCCCCGTGTTTCCTAATAAATCCAAAGATGATTAGATAGAGACTCTATAGGGCAGTAATACTCATTATTAGGTGTATTTCTTACTATCTCCCATTGAGAGGCCTAGTTCTACTTTTATGTTCAGGTATTGCCATCCTGATCCATCCATAATAAAGTTCCCGATCATTCTTTTATCCAATGCTTTTAGCGACTATTGCTGGCCATTTTTTATTTCATTAGGAATTATAATTTAATAGTTTCCTAAGTTTGTGGTGCATTTTCACCCTAAACTGGTATTCATGTGAAGAACCTCTCTCCATAAACTCACTGGGTATAACTGCAATACTATTGGTAGAAGCAAAGGAGGAAAAAATATGTGAATCCTTTTTATCCAGTACTGGAGGCTGAACCTAGGGCCTTTGCACTCCAATGCAAAGATGCATTCCCCCTTCCCTTTTTAAAAAAACAAGGTCTTAGAAAACAAAACAAAAAAAAAAAAAAAACAAGGTCTTGGGGTTAGGGATTTAGCTCAGTGGTTAGAGCGCCTGCCTAGCAAGCACAAGGCCCTGAGTTTGAACCCCAGCACCAAAAAAAAAAAAAAAAAAAAAAAAAACCCAAAAACACAAGGTCTCACTGAGTTGCTAAATTGCCCATGCTGGGCTCTAACTTGCAGTCCCCCTGCCTCAGCCTCCAAAGGTGCTGAGGTAATGGTGAGATTATAGGTATACAACAGCATTGATTTTTTTGTTTTTTGAACTTGTAAGTTTTTATATATTTGAGTTTCATTCTGTTATAGTTATTATTCTCTTTGGTGCCCAACTTGTCCCATCTTTGATCAGGAAAACCTTTAAGATGATTACTGTATGCTTTTGGTACCGCCTAATCTTTGATCATTTCTTTGCTTTCTGACACAATATGAAGTTCCCTGCTAATCTTTTATTTTTCTGTGCATACTTGGAAACACCATTTCTCTAGGAGCCCTACTTTTTTTCAGATATCTTCTTTAAACATTATGTTTGCGTCTTCACAGTTTTATGTTTATGTTTTGTTGGGAAACCAGTTATCAGGCTGCATTCCTAGAATTTCTTTCCATGTCTAATAGAGTTGGTTCTTCAGCATGTCTGTAATTTTACTATATAATATAAAAAGTGAAGTATTTTAGTTGTAGATCTTGCATACATCGGCCACCAAACTGTAATTAAATAACTCCTTTCATGTCAGATACATTAAATGTGAAATCTATACTGGCACTCTAACATAGTGGCTTTTCTTCTGTTTGGATTGAGACTTATACTAAGAAATATATTTTAAAACATTGACTGAATGCACAGCTACATACACAGGTAGATCCCATGAAGCAATACTTAATTTTTTCTATTATAATTGGTAGTTTTTTCCTAAATCTAGTTTTCAGTTTTTAAAAAATATTTGTGAATTATTAAACTGATTTTGTAATCCATGAATAAGTTTCAGTCTACAGTTTGAAAGTCAGTCATAGAAGATGTAATTCTTTCCAATAAAAACATCATTTGAAGGGAGCCAGAGAACCTTTCATTTTCTTTCTTGAGAGCTAAGACTATCTTAAAAACTATTTTACATTAAGATTCTGTCAGGGATTTGCAGGAAGGTACTTTAATTCAATCATAAAATAGTGGGACGATTTCTTTTTGGCAATAAGGTGATTTTTTTTCTAGGTTGAAACATAGGTTTTAGAACTGAGAGAGACCTTAGAAATAATTTCCTAACTGAATAGCTTAAAAATTTTTTAAAGAGCAAAATTTTTTCTGTAAGAAATAGCAGGACCTGTCTTGCTCTTATCCAGCAGCACTGTGACTTGGACACAAGACATTTCTCTCAGGCTTGTTTTTCTCAAATGAAAGGTAAAGATGGTTGGATACAACCATTTCTTTGTAGAAAGCTCCTTAGAGATGTTTCTAGCCTTTCATTTCCACTGAAGCATGTAAAGACAATGAACGGAGTGGTCAAACTATTTAAAACTTTGTTGTCTGGCAGTGAAAATTTTTTATTTCATCATTTATTACTTGTGTGACCCAGGCAGATTATTATCTGGGTTATCTGGGGCCTTTTTTTTTTTTTTGGCCTTATAAAATGAAAATAATGGTAGTACAATAATATCTAACTCCATAGGATCTTTTTTTTTTCCCCCAGGAAACAGGAAATAAAAGTTTTGCTAATTAATATGCTTTGGGCATATATATAGGGTTTTAAGGACGAGGAAAATTGATACCTTTATGAGACAGATAATATGTTTAACATAATTTCATAAATGAGGAAACTGAGGTGCAGAGAAATTAAAGAATTTGTTGTGATCTTACATCCATAGGATCTTCATGAAGTTCAATAAGATAATTTATGGATTTGGTATAAAGTAAGCATTATTATAGGTCTTACCATTATTGTTGTTATTATTCTACTATTCCCACACCAGTGCTTTTCCTAAGTCATTTCTTAAACCTATGCTGAAGCATTGCAGTTTAAAAACTTGGAACAGGGTTATACAATGTGGGTGTCTTTTTCATTTAAAAATCTCTTTATAATTTCATGGGAGAAGGTCATCTAAATTCTGTAAGTAGTAAAATTTCTATTTGAGGCCTAGGTGTATTTTTGAGAATAACATTATTGTGTATTAAATTCTTTTTAGTAGGGATAAATTGTTTTTCTTGAAGTTTCCATTCCCCTTTTTAGATTCATCATTCTATGTAGTGAATCCTTGAATTCAAATACTGACTTTCTTTATGGATATTTCCCATGAAACTTGCATGCCATTTGTGTACTTTATACTATTAAAGTTGGACTAAAGATATGATAGTACCTTTTGTATCATTTCCCTGAATTATATTCTCCTAACACCACCTTTCTGTTTTTTCCTGGTTTGTAGGTAAACTGCTGGGTTAGAATGACAGTTCAGGACCACTTCACCTGATATTTTAACTATCCACTTCAGCACCATGACAGGAATTTGAGAATTAGTAATCAGAATACATAAGTGATTAATTTTATTTCTGTAATAGTGATCTGATTCAATGTTAAAGACTTTTGCTATAGGTTTTAGTCTTTGGCCAAAATGGGCACACACAAAACAATATATATCTGCCCTGGTAATGTGACTGTGGCATGTAACCAAATATAGCTGTTTTTCCTGACAACAGGACATTCTTCTCAGACTACCATTCTTAAGTAGTTATTTACTTTTTCATACCATTTTTATACCCCACCCCCAGGCAGCAAAATGTTTTAACAATTGTCCTATTTGATAGAAAAAATGTAACTGATTAAACTTTTGGGAACTCAACTTTAGGGTTAGCTTAAGGAATGAGTGTAATGTTTTAGAAAGAAAATGTTATCCTGACCAGAAATGTTTTAAAAGTGAAGTCATTGTTGGTTTTGGTAGCAATGACACTGTGATTAGTCATGGTTTAAAAATGAAGTAACTTGAAATATCATCATAAAGTATTGTTGGCTCTAAAAGAAGACAGTGAACATTTTTGGTAATTTTTAGTATGCTTCCTGATGTGATTATTTATTCATTTTATTTATGGAATTTAGCTTACTGAAATTCCTTTAATGAGATTTTCCCAGTGCCTCTAATAGCTGATTTAACTATTTTATGCTCCTTGACAGCTATTTGTTAGTCTTAATTGTATGAACATACATCTTTTCAAATATGATTTTGTGAAAACTGGTAAAATTGAGTGTGCTTTTTTAAAATTTGAGAATATGATTTATTATATGTTTAAAAACAAGCCACATACTACATTTTATATTAGACGGAAGTTATAAAACAAGTATCCTAACATTTATCTGGAATAAATGGATTATTTAGGAACAATGTTAAAGATTTAGTGGTGGAAATGATATAGTTTTAAAATATAACTAAGGAATTACTCAACTTATGCGTATGACTAATTTGTTCCTTTGATTATCTTAGAAATGATTTTTCAGCAGTTATATCATGTACATTGAATTCATTGAATTCAGAGTACTTGAATATCATGTAGTACATTGAATTCACAGGTTGCTTCACTCAAAATTCTTATAGTATTTTAGTTGAGGTAACTAAATTCTTTAGTATTTTACCTTGATTTGAAACTTTCTTTGTAAGGCTTAAAGATGGTATGGCATTAGTGGAACCCTGTTATTAGCTAGAGGCAAATCCCCTACATTCTCTGAACTTCATTTTCTTCCTTGGAAAATGTAGACCAAAATATCTGCTGCCCTGTCTACCTGAAGGACTTGTTTTGAACCTGAAAAAAGATATTGCTTGTCAAAGTGCACTAAACTGTTCATAAATAGATGTAGCATCATAATACTTTTGCATATAATTGATTCTTAGGTGAGGTTTTCATCCTACTACCACTTTATTATTCCATTGGAAAGGTGAAATAAATTTGAGAAATAGAAACTAGAAGAAAAAGTTATTCATTGTTCAACCACTCTAAACCAAATACTTTTATAATTTTGAGCTAATATTTTCATTGCAAGTTTTTAAGTACCTAGCTCTGGGAGATAGATATTCCTAATTACACTGTTCATTCAGCTTTTCTCTAGAGTTATTACAGATAGTTCAGTCGTTTTAATGGCCATATCATCCATTACTTGGTTATATTCTAATTTAGCCATTCTTAGACAAGATCATCAATAAGTTTTTTGTATTGCTATTTTCAGATGCATCATGTGTGGGAAATAGTTAATGTGTTACATGTTAACCTTTAGGTAGTTGTGTTAGTAGAAATCATCTCTTAAGACATAAAAAATTATTTAGACATGTAATTTGGTCATTACATAATTTTAGTTTATTCTGATGCTACCTCTCCAATGTTTACAGTGCAAAGGCAGAGTTTATAGCATAGTTTTTTTCTTGTGTACATTAATAGCAATATTTTATTCCATGTACATTGAAACAACTCCTAAAATGAAGACTACTCAAATTTTTTTGGTGGTCAGGGAGAATAAATTACAGTGTCACTCCTAAAAATAAAACTAAAGATTCTCTCTTTTCATTCTCTTCTTTCTCTCCCACCATTTTAGATATGCCTTGCTAGACTTAACATACGTGTAGACAACCTATATACTATTGTGATGTCTTAGTTTCACAACCTTCTTGCCTCCACTGATGTTGACCTCTCACTCATCTACCCTGTGATTGTTCCTTCTGTCTTGTTGTTAATAATAGTTGCATACCTGTTAAAATCTTTATAGTAGATATCCCAGTCTCTCCACCATCTCCCACTTTTCTTGGTTCTTCCTTCAGTATTCCTGCTCTAGCTTAGTTTGGACTCCACGAATACCATTTTCTTTCCTAGCACCTCAGTGTCTAATATTCACACTGAGTCAACTTTGAGAATGAAGATCTCTACCACCTCTTAACACTCCACATTGTCCAGGTCCACATCAGTTCTTGTCTAGTCAGTTGTAGTAGCTTCCTAGTTGGTTCTCCTTTTTTTTGATTCCTGTGGTCTGCTTTCCACACTACAAGTAGAGAGATCATTTAATTATGACATAAGCCTGATGATAGCACATGCCTCTGCTGAAAACCTACACTTTGCTTCACGTCTCACTCAGAATACAATCCAGTGTCCTTATCATGTTCTATGGGACTGCAGTGTATAGTGTCTATCCCTTGCTTGCTTTTGGACATCTCACTTCCCGCTCTTTTGCACCATTCCAGCTACTATGGCATCCTTCTTGTTTGTCAGAAATACCTAGTGTGTGCTCACCTTAACTTTTATGTTTACTATCCTTTGCTCAAATTGTTCTTCCTTCTGTTCTTTTCATAGCTCATTTCTTTCATTCAGGTCTCTGCACAAGTATTACTTTTGCACATAGGACTGTCTCACCTTTGCTCATCTGAAATAACACTCTCCTGTCACCTTAATCCTAATATCATGCTAAATATAACCTCATAGACCTGCTATACTGTGTTTGCTTTTTCTCACTTCTCAGATCCCTCCCTTCCCCCATTTTGTTTCCTGTTGTAGCCTTAGTGCCTGATAGTACCTGGCAAATGCAGGGAGTTCTACTTATTGTCAATAATCTTTTCCTGGAAAACAATGCACTTTGCACTCAAATGCTACTAGGAAATCTGTTTCCCATTATCTTGGAAAAATTGTGTTTTTATCATTTTAAAACACTCATCTATTTTTCTAAAATATATTTCCTTAAAACTATGTATCAGTGACAAATTACCATTTTAGGTAATGCTTAACATATTGCACCTTGATAACCATACAACCAATATTACTAATTGGCAGTTTGGGATGTAGTAATATTAGCTCCTCCATTATAATTACTGTTTCTAATTACATTGATTCTTTCTCCTGTTTCCTTTAATAATTCCTCAGCTTCATGTACCAGTTCCCCAAAACTAATGTAACAGTTATGTATTACAAACATACACTAGTAAAAAATATATAAAAATAATAATTTCTCGACTTTTAGAGACTAATTGTGTAGATAGGAGGCAAAAATGAAAGCTAATTACGAAAGGTGCTATAGAAACTTGTCCAGGGTAAATTACTAAAAAACAGAATAGCCCTCACTAAGTATGAGGCTCGCCCCTCAGATCTAGCAACAGTGGTGATTTGTTTATACTTAGTGAATTTTCCCAAAAGTCTGTAATACTTATGTCTGACTTTATACCAATTGTTCAGATATAACTTGAAATTTTACTTAAGTGTTGTTTTGTTTAAAATGTCAGCTTGAGATTTGGAGACAGAAATGCAACTTTCCTTATATAACCATTGATACAAAACACTGTGTATTGAGAGATATCCCTGGCCTACAATGATTGTACCTCACAGACCAAGAGACATTTTTCAAGGGGGTAACATTCTATGGGGTATGCTTTTATTTATTGAAGTGCATGCACACATTGCATGCTTACTAAATGCATGCATATTTTTTGTTTTGACAATTTTATTAGACTAAACACAGTAATACATGCCTGTAATCCTATACTCAGGAAGCTGAGGCAAGAGTATTCCAAGTTCAAGACCAGCCCAGGCAACTTAGTGAGCAAGAGCCCGTCTCAATAAAAAAATTGAAAAGGGCTGCAGATGTAGCTCAATGTAGCGTGCTTGCCTAGCATGTACAGGCCCCTGGGCTCAACCCCTATTACTGGGAAAAAAGCATCAATAAAACATTAATAAGAGACAAGAAAGGTTTATGAAACATACTACGTGGCATAATTAATAAAAATTCCCAGCTGGGTGTGGTGGCATACTCCTGTAATCGCAGCACTTTGGAGGCTGAGCCAGGAGGATTGCCATAAGATTGAGGCCATCTTTGGCCACATAATAAGTTCAAGGCCAGCCTACACTACAAAGCAAGACCCTGTCTCAAACAAAACAACCAAAAAACACAAATAAATAGTTTCCATCAATCTGTTCTCCAAAGTTTGTCTATATCTAACATTCTCTTTAATGCTTTGAGGTTTTACTATTTTAGAAAATAAATAATAAAACCAAGAAAATCATGAAATAAAGATTACTAGTACAAAAATTACAGTTGTTACTGAGCAGAAATATGCTTTTTTTGTTTTGGGGGTTTTTTGTTTTGTTTTGTTTTTTTGTTTTGGTGCTAGGGATCAAACTCAGGGCCTTGTGCTTGCAAGGCAAGCACTCTAACCACTGAGCTAAATCCCCAGCCCAGAAATATACTTTTTATCCCCACACAGAGCTGGGATATGAAAGTTACCACCAGAATATCTAGGATTTTGAGCTGTGCTGCCCAGAGACACCTTCCTTGGCTTCCCTAGCAAATGATGCTTTGCACCACTAATAGGAAGAAGCTCTGTGTTAACATGCATATATGTGTATATATTCATCTCAATGGACATTTGGTTTTTTTCTGTCTTTTGTTTATTGGGAATCCACTGCTGTGAACTTGAGTGTATGTTTTTATTTTAGTCCCTGCTTTCATTCATTTGGGTATATATGAAGGAACATATTGTAATTTTATTTTTAATTTTTTGAGGAACCACAACACTCTTCTTCCATAGTGTCTGCAATGTTTTATATTCCTACTAACAATGTACAGAAGCTCCAATTTCTCCACAGTCCTATTTTCTGTTTTTTGTTGTTTGCTTGTTTTGGGGTTTTCGGGTTTTTGTTTTTTTTTTTACTAAAAGCTATCCTGATGGTATGAAATGCGCCTTATTGTGCTTTAGTTTGCATTCCAAGTGACTAGTGATGTTGAGCATGTTTTTATTGGCCTTTTTATATATTTTGGAGAAATGTTCAGGTCCTTTGCCCATTTTTTAATCAGTCTATTATTTTGTTGTTGGACATCTAAATATTTTAGGTACTAGAGAATATACAAAAATACTTACACATCTTCTTTCTCACTATTAGTGGTGTGAAGTATCATTTGCTAGCTCATACCACCCTCACCTTGGAAAGTGCTGAGGATAGCTTCAAGACTCATAATCTGTTTATTCATGGAAATGGTAAGTACATTATATACCTTATTATGTACATTTTATGTCAGTATGTATGTGATGGTAAACGGTAGCTTCCTAATTTGACTGTGTTCCCCTGAAGTAGGCATTGGCTTAAGTAATATAGACATGAGTGGTTCTCTGAGTTCTTTCAAATATATTTATCCTTTTTACCCAAAAGAGAAAAGTCTGTGTTCCTTTCTGTGCTGAGATTTGTTTATATGGCTAACTTACTGAGATAGAAAGGTTATGGGTTTTTTGAGTCCTTGTCTTTGACTTGAAATTGACTTCCCCACTCCTCTAATGGAAATCAAAGACCTGTCTCATTTTTAAATGTGAAATCAAGGAAGCCAATCCTTCTGTTGGCAGGAGGCAGAGGATATAAGAGAAGGCAGGACTAAATTTATCTTAACTCTTTTCTCTCTGAATAATTGTAAGTAGTTTTTCCACAAGAATGTGTAACGAAGTGAGAAAGGAGGTTAGGTGATTAAGATTTGTAAAAGTTGGTAGTTCATAATAAAAAATCACATTAAAAATAGAGGAATTTTTTTGGGGGGGTGCTGGGGATCGAACTCAGGGCCTTGCCTTGTGCTTGCACGGCAAGCACTTTATCCACTGAGCTAAATCCCCAGCCCTAGAGGAAAATTTATGAGATGTAAATGTGCAGTTTAAAAAATAATTGAGATGAGTGTTTACATAACCACTTCCTTGTCGAGCAATGGAACATTGCCAGTGCCACTTTCCTTTAATTGCTGTGTGTGTGCCAGCTTTGATGGTATTCGCTTTTTCTTTATGGTTTTGCCACCTGTATGTCCTTCTCTAAATAATATAATTTGGTTTTGCTTGGTTTGAACTTTATGCAGACAGAATCATATCCTTATACCTTGCTAGTGATTTATTTTTGTTCCTCATTCAGTATGGTATGCATTTTATTGCTTATAGTATTTTGTCATATGATTTTTATCATATTTCTTATACTGATTAAGTTATTTTTGATAGTTGCTGGGTTCTTTAGCTTTCCTATTTCTAGAGTTACTTTCATTAAGTTATATTTTCATAGATATATATCCATTCGATGTAAGTTTGAAGTCTGTAAGTCTTAAAGTCTCCATTATGTCCTTGTATCTGTTGAATTTCTGCAGTACCTGTAGCACTGTCTTTCATTTCCTGATGCTGGCCTTTTTTACCTCTGTTTCTTTGCTTTTAATTCTCATTCTTATAATGGGTATATCAATCTTATTATTCACTAGTGTGGTCTATGGATGCTAATTATTTGTTAGGGATAATGTCTTCTTATTATACATTGCTGCAAGAGGTGTGTGATAAAATTTCATGCTGTTTATGAACTTTTCTACTCTTGTTACAATGTTTTTGCTTTATATAATTTGAGCCTTTGTTATTTGATGTACACAGTTTTGGTTTTTGAGACAGGATCTCACTGTGCAGCTCAGGCAGGCCTTGAACTCACCATGTTGCCCAGGATGGCCTCGAACTCACAGCAGTGCTCCTGCCTCAGCCTCCCCAGTGCTGGGGATTACAGACGTGTGCCACCATGCCTGGAAGGTGCACACAATTTTTAAATTGTATGTTTGTTTTTATTCTTTAACTCAAACTATCTTTTTTGCATTATCAATCTACCTCTTCCAACAGCATTAGACTGGATTTTAATTTTTATCCAATTAAAAAATTTTGGCTATGTTGCTGGAGCTTTTAGTCCTCCATGCAGTATCATATATCTATATGTGTAGGTTTATATCTACCATGATTACCCGTGTTATATCTACCATTATTACCTATACCATGGTTATCTTCTGGTGGAATTTTTTCTTTTTAAGGATTCATTACTTTTATCATTTCAGTTTTTCCTCTTCTAACTAAAGTTGTCCATTCCTTTTATTATCTTTTAGGAATTCTCTCTGATTTCATTCATTATCCTAAACTCTAAAATTCAAAGATAATTTTCCCCTTTTTTCAGGCAATGCAAGGACTTTCAAACATTTAAACTCTATTTCTCTAATCTATAGATAGATTCTTGTTGTATAACACTGTTTACTTCTAAATAAATTTATGCATTTAATATTTAGTTAGATAATAAAATAATTTATGCATTTAACATTTATTTAGATTCACCTACATGTCTCTATATATACTACTTGCATCTTATACTTTGCATTTGGAATCATTTTCCTTCTTAAAGTATGATCATTATATCATACTTTTAATAGGGCATTTTAGTATCAAACATTTTTGGTTCTTTTTATCTGAAAATGTTTTATTTTGCTTCATTTTTTGAACATATTTTTTACAGCATAGAGAAGTTTTACTTTTGAGTATTAAAAGTATAGTTCCAGTATTTTCTTACTGGTTGTTGAGAATCATTTGTCAGTGTGTCACCTCTGTGAAGGTAATCCTTTATTTTCTTTTCGTCTTTGGTTTTCTGAAGTTTTATTGTGATATAATGAAGGGTAAAATTTATTTATGTGCTTGAGGCTCCTTGAGCTTCTTTAAATTGGTAATTGATGTGTTTCATCATTTTAGACAAAATTTCACTTATGCATTCAGAGAACCCCTGCTCCATTCTCTTTTCTCCTTCTCTACCCTTCATGCCTTTTAAGATTATGTTTGTTTTTCCTCACTGTATACTCTATGATTCTGATTCTTTATGAGCTATTTTCCATCTCTTTGTCTCTTAGGTGTGTCTCTGGACTTAGGACTTGTCTTTTTCCATTTCCCTTATTCTCTTTACAGCTGTGTCTGATCTGCTGCTAAATCCACCTACCAGGCTCTTTGTTTCTCGTTCTATTTGACTTTGCACTTCTGCTATGTTATTTTCTATACCTTGTGTATGTTGTTAATATTTCACATTGATTTCTCTCCTGTTGCTCATCTTGTGGGATCATTAAATCCTAAGATCAGATTTGCTGTGATCAGTAAATATAGTCTGAACAATATAGTTTCTGTGCTCACTTTACTTTCTGTTTCTCTTTTGTCTTCCAGTTTGTCCTGGTGATTTTTTATAGTCTTGTTACCTCTTCGTTTCTTTTGGAAAAAAATTTACAATTTATTTTATTTAGCAGTTTTAGTAGTTTTCAGTGGGAGGATTGGTCTGAATGGTCTAACCTGCCATCATCCAGAACCCGTAGTCTCTAGCAGTGTTTGCATTATCAATTTCATCAGAAAATCTGATAAAGTGTTTTTGTTATCCAGTTTGGGTCATTTCTGGAGATATACCATGTGCTGAGTTCTTATAATGTGTCAGAAACTGTTCTAAGCAGTTTAAAAGCAGTTTTCACCCTTATACATTATGAGACGTAGCTATATGGAGGCATTATAATGAGACGATAAGTGATGGTGGGTACTCGGAAGTGATCAGTCTTGGGTTTATATTCTAGTTCTACTGCTGCCTAGCTCTGTGACCTTTGTAAGGTCCTCATCTTAGTATCATTCACATTTTATAGATGCTAAAGTGCAGCTTAGAGGCTGTTTGAGCGCTAGGTCATGTAACCACCAAGTGGCCAGCTTCCCTACTGTACTGTAGGCGCGGCCACCATTCAGGTACCCAGAGACCAGGGACTGTGACGTGTGAAGATAGCAGAACCGATGACAGACCCAGTCCTTTCAACCAGGTCTGCTCAAAAGTAGTGAAAGAGAATAAGGTTCACACAGGAAGCATCATTCTGGAAGTGTTAACTTTGATTGTCTTCAGTGTTCTATAAGATATAACTAGACTCTTCAAGAAAGTAAGCAAGGAAACTGTGTGGTATAACTGTCCTAGAGAAGCACGGTGAATGCATATGAAAGACCGAAAAGACCTACCCTTAAAACAATAAAACCCAAAACCTGTGGACTTCAGAACATGCAGATTCCACACAACAAATGTTAAGAAACACCAGACTGTTTAACCTAACTCTTTTTATATAATAGGTATATTCCTGGAAGTATGTTGATAAAGAAGAAAACTTAGTGCTAAAGTGAAACGAGATTTTATATAGGAAAAGTCATCTTCTAATTTATTAAGTTTAAGTCTCTAGATGGTGGATTTTCCTAAATAAAGTTATGCCCAAGTACTGTAAAACACCAAATACTATAAAATTAAGAGGAGATACAAGAATTTTTAAAATTATAACTCAGTTTTCCTAGTCTTGCTGCTTAAAGGACATACCCCAACTGGTGTCTTAAGGTTTGTATTTGTCAAGAAAATTTTATACCCTTTGTGCGATAATGGAACTACATCATGAAGATTGACTTACATGTAAATGAGATGTTCTCTGGATTCCTTGACCAACCTGTGGTTTTGTCATCATTCTTTTTAAACTTTTTTTTGTTCCCCATTTGAAACTATGGATGAATTAGATAAATTATTCAAGTAATGAAAAGCCAGACTGCTCTTTCACTTCTTGTTTCATTTCATCTTGTCCTTATACCTCCCTTGGTTAGAAGAGGAATTAAGTATTTCATTCAAGTGTTGCACAGAGACCAAGAGGCAAGATTGGACAGTGGAAAAATGGTATGGTTTGGGGAGTGAGACAACCCTAAATATGAAGTTAGGGCGAGCACTATTATGTTCCAGGCACATAGTGAATATCATGTACACATTATTGTTTTGATCGTCATAACCTACCTCTTAAAATTGGTATCTTTTGAAATGAGAAATTGATATTAGATATGTGAAGCGACTAGCCCATATGCTGTATTTTTTATCAGAAGTATAGAGAAGCTGTGACTCTACATTTTATCCCTCTGTGGTCCCAACTCCTAAATAAGCCTTGGTTAGAATTACTATGATTATAGGGTTTTGGGCCGAGGGATTCTGCATCCCGTGTCGCTTTTCAAGGACTGCAGTTAAAAAGGACTTCTTTTCCTTAGCTTGCCACAAAATCGACTTACTTTACCAGGGAAACACATTGTCACACGTGGTATTTGGGTTCCAGATATGTTACTGGTTGCATAAACATTATAGACTGGTTTTTGTTTTGTTTTGTTTTGTTTTGTTTTGTTTTGTGGTGCCGGGAATCGAACTCAGGCCCTTGTGCTTGCAAGGCAAGCACTCTAATCACTGAGCTAAATCCCCAGCCCTTATAGACTGTTTTGAGAACTTAATCATTTATGATTTTGTTTCTTTAAGAAGTGCCTTCTAATTTAAAAACAGCTAACTTACAGATATTTAGAACATATACCATTCATAAATCTGAGATTTCTTATATAAATTTCTGATATATTACTCAGATATATTTCTGATGTATGCCTTCTATTAGAATTTTTCATTTCCTGCCTATTTTAGATAAGTGGCTCTATTTTAGTTGCATTTCAAATCGTTGCATGAATTTATACATCGGTTTCTCCCGAGTCAACCCTTTATTTCTAAAAAATAGCAGTTTTAACTGAGTATTAATACAAAATGTTCGCATAAGCCTAGAAAATTTGTATGTACTATTCTATAGTAGAATGTAGGTAAGTTGTTTAAAAACTTTTGTTTTACTGTATACTCTTTGGTTAAGCTATTGTTTTTCCTTTAACTGATACATTAAACCTTTACTGTCTTGGGTTTTTATATGTTAAGTAACTGTTTTTGTCAAAAACCTATTTTCCAGAGCTACTCAGGCTTTGAGGCTACTAATTACTGCCAGTGGCTAGCCATTTTATGAACTACCAATGGGGGAGTAGTGAAAACTTTAAAATAGTCCTTTGTGTTTCGGCCAGTGTGAACTGAAGGCTATATGTTGGATATTTACTTGTAGTGCGATACACAGAATAAATTGTTCAGTAGTTTCCTTCCATATAGATGCAAAGCGTATAAATCCACTTGCACACTAGATTGAGAGAATGTCATAATAATTTTTTAAAGAACTTTTTAAAACGTGTAAGTTGAATGTCAAGATCTATTTTCCCTAAAAAAGACGTAATAGAAAATTGCTTACATGATGCTTGATAACCCCTACGTATGTTAATATGTATTAAATATCATCAAGTCTTTCAGCTACATCACAACTACTGAACTCAGGAAATGAATATTAATAGATTACTACTATCTAATTCTCAGACCCTACTCAAGTGTTGTCCATTTTTCTGATAATACGGTGAAAGGATCCTCCTGTGCAGAATCATATATTGCATTTAATTATCATACGGCTTTAGTTTCCTTCAGTCTGGACTAGTGTCAGTCTTTGACTTTCATGACCTTGACATTTTTAATGATTAGAGTCAGTTATTTCATGAAAGGTCTGTCAGTTTGGATTTGCCTCATTTCTTGGTATAAGATTCAGAATATATATCTTTGGCAGTGATGCTGTGTTCTCACTGCATCCTATTAGGTGGCATTTAATTTTAACTCATTGCATTATATAGTAATGATCTGCTCATTTTGATTTCTTGTCTAAGAATATCTGCCAAGCTCCTCTACTGTAAAATTACTCTTGTTTTCCACTTTGTAATTAATACATATTTTGTGGTGAGAATGTGTAAGTATACATTTCTTACTAGACTTTGAAATTATGCATTCATATTTTCTCACTTTTATTCAGTGCATCATAATCTGTTAATATCATTATTTTGAGGTTCAAACTGTCCCAATTGTAGCCAGTGGGAACCTGTTCAAGATGATGTCTGTGTGTTTGTTATATTATTCTGTGAGCACTTCCTTGCTCAGTGCCATACTGAAGTATTTCAGCTTATCATGTACTTTCCCTACTTCATCCCAGAACCAACCATTTCCCCACGGTCCCTGGTTGCCTTTTCACCTGACTTAGGGTGCCAACATGTACTGACACCCATTTGTGGGTGGCTTCCTAACTGCTCTCGGTCTCTTGATTCATGTGGCTGGGCTGGCCAGCACTGTGGCTACTCTCCTCACTCTGCGTGGATTCCCACCCCTCAATCCAAGAAGCCACTCTACGTGGAGGCCCTCCGCACTCTCAGGGGCCCTGACTTCCTGCACCAGGCCATCCCCACTTCAGGCTGCCATTTCTTTCTCTTTTTTTTTTTTTTTTTTTTTTTTTTTTTTTTTTTTTTTTTTTTTTTTTTCAGGCTGCCATTTCAAAGGGACACTTCCCACCACTCTGCTTACTCAAGGCAGAGTCCCAAGCCTGCCTGTGCCGTGGTGTGAATGCCCGTGAGCCCGTTCAGGCACGCAACTCTTTCCCAGCCTCCTGCACAGATGCTCGTGCTGTGGGTGATACTGATGGCTCAGACTTAATTGTTTAGTATGGGCAGAGGAAGAGAAAGGGCCAAAATGGTTATTAATTTATCTTAAGTCATTGGCTGAAATAATATTTGGAGGATCACTTTGCTAATTTTGATAATGAGAATCAGAGCAAAAAGTATAATATGACAAACATAAATCACTTGATTAGAATTTTTATATTAAATGAGATTACTTACATTTCTTGAGCAATCTCCATTGAATAATTACTTTTAAGATCAAATTAAGTCAAGATTAAGCATTCACAGCTATTTCAACTAATAGCATACATACAATAAATTTACTGGTTTAATATCATGTGCTGTCTTATATTTGGTTTTGTCATTAAATATGGTACTAGTATTTGAATAGGTAAACCTTTATAAAATATGTTCTTGTATAAAGTAAAAAATTGTGAAAAGAAAATTACAAAGTGCATAATTACCTTAATAAATGTATATTTATAACTTAATTATTTTTCTTTCTCCTTTAAATAGAGGAGTCTTCATTTTGGCTTCCGTTATATGGCAACATGTGCTGCCGATTAGTTGCCCAGCCTGCTTGCATGGCTGAGGATGCATTTGCAGGATTTCTTAATCAGCAGGTTAGTGGACTTTAAATATCCTACAATTTTAGCTCTACTTGAGATCTTAATAGACAGACAGTTGTTTGACCTTCTAACACTGAGAAGCCTTTTTTAAATGTTAAATTTTAAAATGTTATTAGGAACTGTGGGCGGTGTGAGGATGAGAAGGATGGCAAGGGGAGGGTCTGGTGCAGTTTGATGGCCATGGGGCTGCCTCTTCGTGCTCCTGCTCCTGCTCCTGCTGCTAGAGGCTAGTCGGCCACAGAGACTACTTGTGGAAGATGCCGAGGCTGTGCAGCACCCTTCCCATAAAGGCCCTTCTGGCAGACAGCTTTTGGCACAGTTCAGGCCTCTGGGCTTCCAGAGCTGCCTCTGTGCCACCTACTCCTGATTTATTTATAACCTTAGTTATTTATATTCAGTAAATAATTAATTGTGGGCTTCAATGAATCAATAGCTTTTTCTAAAAGATTCCATTAGGAGAAAAAATTTGCATTCTTACTAGGTAGTCACCGTTTCCTAATGTTCTGAGAACAGTAAGGGAAAATTATATTTTTAACATTGGGAGTTATTTTTATATTTTTCCTGAGTCATTTGATTAATTGCTTTGGAATTCTGAGCAGTAATTTTTTAGTAGGCTAGCTTTGCAAAAATTGTATTGATTTATGATTTTATTTGTGTAGTTATGTGGTAATCACTACCTTCATTTTGCTTAATGCTTCTTGAGAATTTCAAATTTTTCTTCTGATATGAACTCACTTTTGGGTTTTGAGCAGATAGACTTATTCTTTAGCAGATTAATGGGAAATTCTGTCACATTTTAAAACTTCTAAAATCTAATTTAACTTTGATAACTTAAGTATTATATTGAGTTTAGGGTTGCAGTGATAATGCTTTAAAGTTGATAGCTTCTTGATTTTTTTTTCCCAGCAAATGATAGAGGGTCTAACTGTTTGGAGAAGGCTCTATTGTGTTTTGAGAGGAGTTCAACTCTACTGCTTTTATAGTCCAGAAGAAATTGAAGCTAAAGTGGAACCCACCTTGGTAGTGCCCATTCATAAGGTAAATGAAATGCTATTTTGAAAGTACAGATAACAATGCTGAATGATCTTTGTTCTTATCTCTGTACTTTAAAAGTTGCCATTTTAGAAAGAAAAGGATTTCTAAAAGCAGGTTAGGCCTTAAAGATAATTTAATCTTTTCTTATATTTTGCATTACAGAGCTTGTCTTTTAAGTGACATACTGTATATTTCCTAAGAAGAGCGCATAGTGATGGAAGTCCGTACTAGTAAACAGTTTTTAAATCAGAGGAAGTGATTCCACATGTACAATATATTTACATTTTTCATGAATATATTTTAATAAGAATGATATGAATATAAATTGTTAACTCATATTACCCTGATGCTCTTTGTAGTTAATATTCAAATGAACCCAAGAAAAGACATTTTTGAGTCTACCTTCTGATTTCTTATCGAATTGATGGCTAGTTGTCCAACCTCTGACAGGGCAGGAGGGCCTGACCGTTCATTTAACATAGTTGAATGCTTTTACTGCTCTTTGAAAATAGTACTCACTGCTTAGAGAATCTGTTAACTGTATTAACATTTCTCACAGGTTTGATACAAGAGACTCGTGAATTTTTTTACACCCAAAATTTTGTAGGGAGACTTTAAGGCCAATTTAGTATGTTTTATCCCAATGTCTTCAATTTATTTTCATGTCCAAGTCTAGTGTTTATTAGAGAATTTTTCTTCCCCTCCTTATGGTATTCCTACTCTAGAATATTTTCATGGTATTTCTAGAGCAAAATACAATGTTTTTCTGCCTGTCGACCACACTTTGTTTCTAGTTTTACTTGCTTGCCTTTGGAGTGGTTCAGATGAAGGGAGTATATGATAAAGTACGAACTATCACATCCGTTCTACATTGTTTGAGGTTTTCTTTGAAAGAAAAATATCAGGGGCTGGGGATTTAGCTCAGTGGTTAGAGTGCTTGCCATGCAAGCACAAGGCCTTGAGTTCAATCCCCGGCACCAAAAAAAAAAAAAAAAAAAAAAAAATCAAAATGAACTTGACTTTAGTTCCATGATCTTTTCCAGTAGTAACATTTTGTTTCTTCTGCTTTACACTGCTTTTTACCTGAAGGGAATCTTACTGAGACCTTTTATTATATAGTCCATTTGACTTACCTGTTTCATTTATTAGAAAGCTTAATGAGGCTGTTAAATAAGATGAATAATACCTCAGTATTCTAATGTAGTGAATTTATTTTGGCTTACAAAGTTAGTTTTATGAAATGTATAATTTTATTAATGAAAAATTAATATATTTTCCATTACTTGCCAACATTTATTTTGTTTATATATTCTTTAATCTTTCTATATCTTAGTGTTTTGAAAATTTCAAATATATAAAAAGAACAGAATAATAAAAAAAGAACAGAATGAAGACAAATATATGCCGCTTACCTAGATTTTCAGCTATTAACATTTTCTGATGTGCTTTCTAAATTTTTTTCAGAATTATTTGAAAATCAGTTGTAAACAGTGTAGCTCTCTGAACATTTCAGCATGTTTCTCCTAAAACCAAGAACAGTTTTCTTCATAACCATAATATTATCATGCTGAAGAAGTTTATTATTGATATATTAACTAATATACAGAGCAAATTTCCCCCAATGTCTCCAAAATGATTTTTTCTAATTCTTATTTATTGCTCGGTCCAGAATCCATGGCTACTATGTCTTTGTTTCCTTTTATCTAAATTGTGCCCTTCGCGTCCTGCCTTTCTTTGAGTCTTTCGTGGCAATGACACTTTTTAAAAGTCCAGGCCAATTTTTTCTCCTGGAATATATGGGCTAATTGTTTCACTAGATTCAGGTTAAATATTTTTGGCAAGAGTTCTCCTATATGTAATTATGTCTAACTTGGTTTTTTTTTACTAGATAGCTGGGTAGTGAAAATGGGATCCTGCTTATTTTTTCTTACATGTTGTGCCATAGAATATGAATTGTCATAAACCAAATTAAAATGTGATCTCAACAAATGATAATTTTAAAGTCATCTGCTTTCTTTGAAGACAGTTTTCAAGCTATTCATCTCATGTATCTCAGCCCTTCAAGGTAAGCAAAGCAGGCATGGCATTCCTGTTTTACAGGAATGTTATTTCTGTCTTACAAGCAAAGAAACAGACGTGGAGATCAGACAGAACTTGCCAAACTGGTAAAGAAAATTAAGTGACTCACTGTTTTCCTAATAGGTAGGGGAAAGAAAGATAAAAATTCACAGACCGTTTTTCTGTTTCCTCATAGACATACTGCTAGCCTCAAATTAGAAGGCAAAATTAGACTTTTTCTTGTATCTGTATACACTCTTGAATACATTTTAAAAATCAGAAGTGGCAGTAAAATGAGGTTCTGAGCTTGAAGCTACAGTAAACCTCTGAGGGATCACTCAGGCATGTATTGAATCTTTTTCCATTTAAATTTAGGAGGACACTTACAGTGAAACTCGTTTGTTGTTATACCATTGCACCTGTATTTCTGTCCTAAAGATAAGGATATAATTCCAGAGTAGTCATAACAGTATTTATATAGCCTGACTGAATTGACCTTTTCTTAGTTGATTTATTTTTGCCTAGTCCTAATAAAGGCTGATGGCCAGGTGACTAATGGGATTCTATAGTCAGTCAGTGCCATTATTAAAATGACCGAAATCAGCACACTTAGAAACTTTGTGCTTATGCCACAACTGACTATCACATATTCACAGCACAATTACTAATCCAGTAATTTGTGTGGACTTGGCCTTAGACTCGGGGACAATATGGACCATATTTGACCCTGAAAACTAATGCTTTAACTGCCTCTTCTCACTGTATATGACTTTTGTCTAAAGTACAAAAGAGAATTTTAGAAATTAAACATGAGGTAAGAGCTACAATGGGGAAAATCAATATAATTTAATTGCTAGTTTCCAAGTTGAAACTAATGACAAAAGCCTTCTCGTCTCTAGCTTTAGAATATTGCCATTTTAATTTTCTCTAGTGCCGCTTCTAACTTTTCTCTATACAGATGATCTTTTGCAGTTCCTACTTATCCCTCAGATTTCTTTTAAAACCCTCCTTTATAGTAAATGTCATTGATTGCCATGTTTGAAAAAGTCAAATACTGTCCCAGTTAAATACATCTATTGTATTTATTTTTCTCAAATTACAAAATGATTCAAAGTTACAGAATGGTTGAAAAATAAAAAAGCAGTACTGGTCACCCATGTACCCAGTTTCAGTTTTAACAGTATTGTCATATTTGCTTATTCTCTTTGTACATGTCTATGTTTTCTGCTGATCTGTGTATACATAAGGCTTCAACATTCTGACTCCTGATCTCTGACTACTTCAATATGTAACTCTTAAAAATAGGGACCTCTAATGTAATTTTAGTACTGTTGTAATTAATACTTATAAAATGAATAATTTTCTTGTATCATTTAATATATAGTCCATATTCATATTTCCCCAGTTTCCTCAAATGCCCTTTTAACATTTGTTTTCGGTCTAGGACTGTTCGAGGAGGCACACGATGTCAGGTTGTCTGACTGCTGTTGATGCCATCTTTCTAGCATAGAATTTCCTCTTTACAATTAGCACGTAGTCTGTGAGGTGATACTTTGGCGCTGTGTTATTATCATTATTGTCTTAATTTTTCACATAATGATTTTAGCAACTTAGGGTTTCCTCACCTGAACTGGTTTAATATTAGAGATTCCACATAATTTTCTCATATTGTCCTTCCTACTCCTCCAAATACTGCCTGGCATTCTTTTGTAAAAAAAAAAACAGTTTCTTAACTGTGGATGAATTCAGTCACTCCTAAAAAAGGCACAATATTTAGTATCTTAATTACCAATTTTCTGAGTAAGGACTTGGTATTATGTGTTGGTTTTCTACTGGTGTTGATAACACAGTATAACACAGTATCCTTCCCTCCCCCAACCCCCTTCTTTCATACTATGATAAATTTATATATTTTATACCAATTCAGTGTCTTAAATTACTTGGTTTTAAAATGAAAGGTAGAGGGGCTGGGGATTTAAGCTTAGTGGTTAAGCACAAGGCCCTGAGTTCGATCTCCAGCATATACATATATATATATATATATATATATGTATATACACACACACACACATATATATATTATATATAAATGGATATTTTAATTATCTTTTTTAAAATGTTTTTATTTTATTTGTATATGTTTGCAGTAGTTTTCAGTTGTCTTGGGGAATGGTGAAATGAACATATTGCTTTCTCTGGAAATTTCTAGGAGACAGATGCTATTTTTGTATTCTTAAATAAACAAAGGGTTTTTGATATATGTCAGTTTGGTATTTCTGCTGTATAGCATGTAAGGACCAAATGAAACTTAAGAATACTGTTTTTGTCTTAGTTTTTAGTATATTTGCAATACTGTGTCTCTAAAATCTTCTTAAGCTTAATAACATTAAACATAAATGTAAGTTAGAGTTCTTCTTTTGGTTGTCTTTTTTCTTTTATGGTTTAGAAAATAATAATTTTGTTTAATGCTACTCTAAAATCTTGTGAAAACATAAATTTTGCAGTTGCTAAGGTATATAAATAATAGTTCTGTTACTTTGTTCACAGAGTCTGTTCTCTCACTATAATTCTTGTCCTTCTAAATGGCATTTCCTGTAAGCCTAAGTTAGTTCATTAATTTTCATAGGGAGCCATCTGTGGAAATAGTCACATTAAGGAAAGAAAAGCCTAAAAGCTACTCCCCTCCCCTTTTCAGTCCAAATTTGAAAGGGTGATTTACTTCAAAGTGATTGCTTCAACTTCAAAAAACTTCACTGTGAATGTTGTTGAGCAAGACATGCTCAATAACGGGTGCTTAACTGAATCTCCTATACATTGTAGAAAGCATTTTATTAGCCAAAGCTTTATACGTTGCCAATGGAGTGGGAGTGGGATGGAAAAGTGTGGGTCTTTGAGATCAATAGTCTTTTCTTGATTTAAATCCTGTGCATCATTCATTTTAGTAATATAATCTGCATTACACAAATCAATAACACTACTTGGTGTGCTAGACCCTTATTAAATTGTCTTGAAATTACTTGAAACTATTTTATTTATCATGGACCCCAGAAAGCAAAGTTATTGTGAAATACATGGGATTTTAAGTCTTCTTAATATCTCAGCCCTATCAACTATTCAGATTATCTTTTATTAAATGTAGCAAATACAATTTTTTAAAGTCTGTTGCTTTAGAAGTTTAAATCTGATTTTATTAATGTGTTTTAAAATGGTTATGTCAAACTGATTCCAAATCAGAAGGCTTGGTTTACTTTGTGCTGTGCTTTACGTAGTTCTGATAGAACTTGCCACTTATGGGGGGGATGTGCTTTCTTTGTCACTAGGCTATGTATAAGCTCTGAAGCTTGTTCTGAGCAGCAACATTTATTTGTTTTTTATTTCTGATTAACAGGACTTCAGGCCAAACATCTGCCAAAGAAGCCATTTATCTTTACACGTTTATGAGGAAAGTGTGAAAATACTATCTTCATTACAGTTAACAAAGAGACACCTACTAGACCTACTGTAGATTTTTGTTGTTGTTGCTGCTGCTGGTTTTGGGGGGCTTTTTGGTTTTTGTTTTGTTTTAGGTCTCACTATGTAGTTCACACTTTCAACTTGCTATGTAGCCCAGGCTGGTCTCAATTTTGCAGTGATCCTCTGGCTTCTGCCTCCTGAGAGCTGGAATTATAGTCCTGTGCCACCATGCCCAACATTTTTTTTTATGTTTATATTTTAATTTTAAAAAACATTTTGGAAAACTTTTAGTCTATAAAGTATAAATGGACTCCTCTGTACCCCTAAACATTGCCCCCTCTCTAGAATCGTAGAGACCATGTTATTTGAGTTTAAATATCCCAGTTGTATGACAAGAAAATATATAGGTTTTTTTGTGTGTGTGTGCTTCATATATATACATATATGCATGTATATGCATATATGTGTATACATGACCACTATACTTAACATATGGATATTATACATATGTATATTATATATGTATTAATATATGTATATTATATATGTATATATGACCACATATAGTTAATATAGCATTAGAAATCCAGGCAGTGTTCAGATTTCTCAGTTGCATAATTTTTGAACAGTTTTCTCAATCAGGATCCAAGTAATGGCTATATACATATTTCAGCTGATTGCTGAAGTTTTTTGAGTTTCAGTCTGTTGGCTCCTCCTGCCTCCCAGTACACACTTACTGTATTTGTGAAAGAAATTGACTTATCCTACAAGGTTTTTCATAATTTGGATTTTGTTTGTTGCATCTTTGGATTATCTTTTTCCTTACAGTTTTTGGGTCATATTCAGGTTTATTGGTTAGTTAGTAACAATACATTTTAGGCAGTGTTGTATACTTGTATCAGGAGGAATTACAAAATAGGTTTTCCACTCAATGTCAACTGATGAGCATTTCTTATGTGCTTTATTTTATTAGGGATTGCGAATTAGCTAGGATATCTCTATGTCATTGGTTTAGTTACTCTGATGTACAACTCTAACAGGAAAGGCAGGATCAGTACTTGATAGTTTGGTATATCAGTTATCAAAACAGTGAGATGGTTGCCAAGTACCCTTCAAAATGACTAGTAAGTTAGTTTTTAAACATATTGAATTTATGGATTTAATTTAAAGACAGATCATATATTAATCCATTACCATTATTACTACTATTATTATTATTGATGCTTTAATTGTTCCATTTTGACTAATGGAATCCTGGCTGGGTTGGTTCTTGAGTCCTTTAGAGACAACCCTAGTAGTCTTTGATTTTGGAAAGGATAAGATGTTCCAGAATCATCATCTACATTTCTTACACCCAGCCTGGTAATCAGGTATTTCTCTAGTGATCACTAATTCTTTTTTATAGGAAAGAGAATTTAGAGAGCATAATCTGCATGCAGTAGTAGACTACTTAAGGTCTTATAGTCAAAAGTAAAATAGGAAACAATGTATAAAGCTAGTCCTGCTCTAGTAATTTTCCATTTATACAGAAATGGAAAAGTTAAAGAGCAGTTTAAATTCAAAATAATGAAAAATCTAAAGGAAAGTTTGACTTCAGTTTATTATGTTTTTGTAACAAAATTGAGTCCTCAAATTATGTTTTTGTAGACATCACTTTGTCTTCTCTGGATCCTGCCTCCATTTTATGTAGTGACAGATTGTACTTCCCTATGTACTGATTTATTAAAGCAAAGCCAGCTTACCTGTTAAAATTTCACAATAATCTCTCATCCACCCACAAATCAGTAAAATGCACCTTAGTGTTTTCGAATCATTTCCCTTTCTGAGAAGTGAAGCCCTGAGCACCATTACTGGGATTTGCCTACACTAACAATAGTGTGTAAACTTCCTGAACTTTTTCTAACTACTTTGCTTTGATGTGTAATTTTTAGTTTAAGAAGTCTCCATTAGTTAAATCATTTTGGGTGATAAAGTATAGAAATCTGTCCATATTCTGTATTTCATTTGTACCTTTTACAACTTTTCACATTTTAAAAATGTAATGATACTTACAGTAATCAGAGATGATGAAATGTGTAGTATTTATCTGTATATTTTATTTTCTTACGAGGATATAAATGATCTACCTCATCACATTTTCAACCTAGAAGTTTCATTTGAAATGATAACCTTGGTAAAAATACAAACATTCATCTACAAAAATCCCATTTTCCTCATTTAAAAGTTGAATCTATTTTAATCCCATATACAAAAAGTACTCAGGAATTTGTATTAAAGTGAAATTGAATGGAGGGAAGCACAATTTCAATAACACCAATTTTTTTTTTAAAGGAGATCAATTAGGTATGTCTTTCAGTTTGCAAGGATGCCATTTAGGACAGCATATTTTTACGTTGTATAAATACTTAAAAGACATAAATAATTACTTCATACAGTTTATTAACAAGGACTTATGAGTATAGAGAGAGAAAATTAAGATGCTGCCCATAAGTCCCATTACATTTTTTTTTTTTTTTTTTTTTTTGGTGCTGGGGCTCGAACTCAGGGCCTTATGCTTGCAAGGCAAGCACTCTACCACTGAGCTAAATCCCCAGCCCCCATTACAATTTTTGAATGACATTCAGCCTTTCTAGATTCTTACAATGACAAGATAGACGGACTTGATGGTTACCATTCCTTACATTTTGTGATAAAATAAATGTTCAAAATTATGTTTACTTTATACAGCATACATTTTTAAATGATTTTTGAATAAGAATGAATTCCCTCAGCAAAGAACTCCTTTTGTAGTATATATGGTATTAACCTGCCTGTATTTACTCACTTTTCTTGGAATAGTTTTTTCTTCCTAACTCTTTGCTACTTCTCTAATACCTAAATAAACATCATTTTATGTATATACATTTTGGTTGTCACTGTACATACCGTTTCACTTTATACTCAGTGAGGTAAATAATTTTATTAATACACGTTTGCAGGGCATAATGATTACACTTCATTGTAGGGAATTAATACATGTGTGTAACACATTTCAATTCTCCTTCCCCTGCTTTCCTGTACCCCTTTTCATTTTTCCAGTATCAGATTAATTTATTTATAAGACTTTATAAAATTATCATATATACAGATTCAAAACCAGACTGATAGGCCAAAGGACATATAAAACATGTTAAACCAATTGTACCAAGTCAAGGTACACTAATAAGCTGTTCTACCTGCACACATAGGAGGCCTCAGCATGTTCCTCTAGGGCTCTTCTATCTCCCGTGGCTGTTGGGCATTCAAAATGTGTTTGGTATGAATTGAGATGTGCTATTACAAGTGTAAAATACAAACTAACTTTTGAAGACAGAGTACAAAAAAAGATTGTAGAATATCTCAAATTTTTACATTGATCACATGTTGAAATGAAAATAGTTTGGATATATTGGTTATATAAAGTACACAATTATAATCTAATTCTTTTTACTTTTTTCAGTGTGGTTTCTAGAAAATTTTAAATTACACTGGGTATGGCTCACATGTCTCTACTGGATAGTGCTGCCCTAATACAGTATAAAACTAATTACTGTGCAGGCAGTAAAATCCCCATCTTTGCATAATAGTTCTATTCCAGACTTTACTCCCCAGAATTCTATAGTCTGAACTACATGTAGTTGCTAGTTAGCCATGTAGCATAGAAGTACTGTATGTGACTTGGGAGTTCACTTTCCTGTACTTATAGACACAGTCAGTCTCATTACAGTGTCATGCTGGGTACCGTTCAAAAAGGTTTACTATTAACACGAATGAAACCATTGCCTTTGTGGTAGAATGTATATTCAGGATCTAAAACTTTTTTTTTTAATATTGTAAGGGTTACTTTGTGGATCTTTAACTGTTAGCTTTGTAAATGAATGTTACATATGAAATAAATGTTAATGAGGAAAACCTGTTTTTCTGCAGTAAATACTAAGTTATGGTTTTACTACTTTAACTGATAACACTGTAATGTGTATGAATATTAGAATAAGAAACATAATTTATTGATTCAGTTTTATTACTTTTGGAAATATAGTTAACATATAATCCACATTAAAGTTATGACATGCTGTAATTGTTTTATTGCAAATTTTAAGATGTATATAAAAGACAGCAAACTCCCACTTAAATTGAGATAGATCAAAACGGAGGTCATGTTTTCATCTCATAACTTAGTATGAGTCCTACATACTGCACTTACAGGTTTTTGAATATATCTTTTCTAAAAACTTTCTAGAATTTGAATACTGAAATTCTCAAAATTATATATTTTAAAGTTCAAATGGTCAGCATTAAGATTATAATTACATCTTGTGTGAATATGGTAGCTAAAATAAACACTTCTTTGATCATTAGAGAAAGATTTTCTTGTAAAACACCAGTATTTTTCTTAATTTTTAGGAAACCAGAATTCGGGCAATGGAAAAAGATGCCAAGAAAAAAATCCACAATTTCTCTATCATTAACCCTCCTGCCGGACATGCTGTAACTCATATTTTTGCAGTTGACAGTAGAGAAGATCTTCAGAAGTGGATGGAAGCTTTCTGGCAGCATTTCTTTGATCTTAGTAAGTAGACATTTGGATTTTAGACATTTGGATCTAGTAGTATTTATGTATCCTGAAAGGTTACACACAGCAATGTAAATATTAGAATTGTAACATTAAGAGTTTGTAGTAAGGATTTTTATGCTCTTGAAAGAAAATAATGGTAATATATCATCAGTGCACTAATCTTTTTCTCCCAATCTTTTTCCAGTGCCTGTCTCTGATATAGTATACCTCTGAATTTCTAGCATCCTTTCTTCATACATTTAAGTTCCTCTGATTACTAAACAACCAGACCACATTTTCTCAAAATACTAGATTTTATTGGCTTAGGGCAATGTATTTGATTCAAGCGACAAGAAGAGAGTTGAGGAGCAAAAATCTTTTCCAGGACAGTGATCATTCTAAAATATTGAAATGTTGAAGGAGACTCATTTTTATGTAATCTGTAAACTCCAGATTCATTATATTACTATGAATATGATCCAGAGTTGTTTTTTAAATCTCACGTATTGTTTATCTCAATTATACTATCCAATGGCAATGATTACAAAAATAGTGTGATAGTATTAGGTTGCCTTAATTTTCAATTTAAAGAACTTTTACCAACATGAAAATATTTCAATTGGAGCAGTTATTTGTATTTACTGACAATAAGTTTAACAGCATATTTATTATGTCTGTAGACTGATATTCTATAGAATTACAGTGTAGTTATTTCCATACAATAAAGTTATTTCTGTAATTTACAGAATAATTCTAGATACAATCTAATAATTCTGTTTTCTGGAACACTGTAAAGAATTAATACCTGCAGGCCTCAGTGTAATTTGTTAGGCCCTTGTCTGATCCATGGTTTTAGCAGGTATTTTAGTGAAGATGGGGAAGGAGGCAGGAAAGACAGCTGTATTTTTGATTATCTCCCATGAACTTGGTGCTTCATTTATTTCTTATAACATCTACATGAGTTAGGAGTTATTTCACTGTACTCTAAAGAAAAGACAACTGTAATTAGGGATTTAGCTCAGTGGTAGAGCGCTTGCCTACCAACCACAAGGACTGGAGTTTGATCCCCAGCACCAGCACCCCCCCAAAAAAAGAAAACAAAAGACAACTGAGGCCTAGTGGGTTTTCTGGTTCATGACATCAAATTAGAAGAGGATCCCTTGTATCATCTTGAATTCTTTAGGACTTGTTTTCCATAAGTATCACCCCTAGGCACTCAATGTTTAAATATTTGTTCCATGTTTGTCAGTTTACAGTACATTCTTTATTTCAACATTTCAGCAGATCTTATGTGGGTAATGTTAACAACTTCCTTTATGGCTAAAATTTTATTTATATATTTTTATTACATGCTTGTAGTGCATAGTGATTACATTCATTTGGGGTGTTGGTACATGTATGTAATACATCTTAATTCTTTTGACTTCCCCTTTCCCTCTCCCCTCCATCTTTAGGACCCTCTCTCATTTGCAAAAGGTCTGTCTCCCCAATTCCTATTATCCATCTTTATTTTGCTCTTTAAACCATTTATACTGTAGTTTGGGGTTTCTCATCTAAGAGAAACCATGCTACATTTAAGCTTGTTTGTCTGATTTATTTCACTTAATTTTGTGTCTCAACGTGCATCCATTTTCCTACAAATGTCTCAGCTTCATCCTTTATAGCTGAATAGTACTCCACTATGTAAATATACCACATTTTCTGTATCCATGCACTTTTAACTCCTTTCCTAAATACTCTGATTTACAGAGTCTGTCTTACAATAGGCTGTATTATTTTTAAAAACAATTCTGATATTTTATGCTTTCTAGCTGGATAAAAACAGAAAGGAAAGCTATATGAAGATAATAATGCCAAAATATTGTAGTGTGGCTATTGGTTACTACTGAAGATGGTCTCACTTTCTAGATTATCTGAAATAATTTATGCTCACGTACGAAGTTGGAAGGATAGAATTTTATGACATTTCTGTACTATCAGGAACAAAGTGAGGACAACTTGGTTCTTAGGTCTGTCAGTTCCTTTGGTATGTATTAGTTTTTGGATGAAAACTGCCAATCTATGTACTTTTTAAACTACAAATTCTATTAAGCTTTTGAAGTATACCTCAAAATTCACTATGTATGGAGATAAGAATCAAAGATGGAGGTGTTTATTCTGTCCTAAATACTGACTTGTACTTTAAAATTTTTATTTTCCTAGTGAGAAGCATGGCTTGTTGTGATCTTATTTGAAGTGTGGTGTGTAGAGCATAGTAGAGGAAGGTAGCAAGAGCAGACTAATGTAAGGCTAATTTAATATTTGGAGCGAATTTCAACTCTTTGGCCACACTTTCAGAGTGGAAAACTAGAAGGCAGAGATAATTAGAATTCACAAGGATGCACTGATGGAAGCAGGCCTGTGTATCCTGGAGAAGAACAGTGAAGGGTTAAGAGGCAAGAAGGGCATGACTGCGATCTGCAATCTTTGAGAGCTAACAAACCTTGAAAAGAGGAATGACACTTGGTCTGGAAAGACAATAGGGATAAGGACAGAGATGGGAGTTAAAGTAGACTTGGAACAGACATCAGTTTTTTCAGATATTTAATATAAATATTGAACTACATTTAGCAGCTTAGCAAAATAGATCATTGCGACTGGGAACATTATAGGATAAATAGTATTGTGGGAAACGTTGTCAAGATACAGACCATTAAGTGAACAAAACAGTTCCATTTCATGGTTCATGCAGGTCTCTGTTTTCTTGTCAGTGTACTGGCTCTCATGTATCCTAGCCATACAAACTTACTTCCTGGCAAAATAAATGCTTCAGTTATAAAGTCTTGACCAGTGAACATACCATATTTGTACCTCTGACATCAGTAACATGTAGAATAATGCGGCATTATGTTCCAATTTTCAATATGATTATATTCTACTAGTTTAATGAAATGCTTTCATCTTATCAATATACAGAAAAATACTATGCTCTGTAATAATTTGTGTGAGAATGTGACAGAAAAATATTTGTCATTTTAAAGTGAATCATTTTCTAAGGGCTTTTTCTACCTCTGCTACCAACAAGAAAAAAACTGCCTTTTATTTATCTATGAAAGGAAATAGGGAGAGAGGTAAATTGTCAGATCTCAAATCCGACTGGATTTAAATTCTGGAGAGCAACCTTTGAAGACTTGTATTCAGGAATTTATTTCCTCTTTGAATTGCTATGTGGGTTATTTTGAAACTTTTATCATATTCTATACTTAGCATCATAATAAAACGTTGAAGGGTTGTTTTTGTTGTTGTTTCATAACTTGTTAAGGTAATAGATTTAAAATTTATGCACACATTATCATTTTGCCATGACAGTATATGCAACTAGAAACAACAAAAATAATTTGATTTGACATGAAACGTCTTTACTTTTTCACCTATGGAAAGTAATAAAGTTGAATATGGATATTGAGGTTATAAAAAACAGAAGAGATATGTAGAGCAAAAATCAGTATCAAAACTTTTCTACTCGTGTAACATATAAAAGTGGGGAACTGTAATAATTTATTAATTTGTAGACACGTAGTATCTAGTATGGATGCCATCCAGCATGCAAGTGCACAATTGGGAAAAATTAAATTTTTTTGATATCCAGTCAGGAGAAATCTGAAAATTTTAAGTTTAAAATAGTGAAACATAATTAAGAGAAAAACTAATGCGTACACTTTAAAATTTTTACTTAATAGTTGAAACCACCTATTTCATATATTGTTTTTATCTTATTCCATATTTCTAATGGCTTTATTTAAAGTGTTTCCTAAAACAAATTAGACTCAGAATTTTATTGTGTGATTTTTCTTTATGGGAAAATGTTTTAATATATCTTTGGTGTAAGCAAAAATACAATGTTTTTTGAGGATTAGATGATATCAAAAAGCATGATAATCACTTCAAGGGGAGTGGTCAAATCTAATTTAAGATTTTCAAAATTAAAGATATTTTTGAGATCCACTATTCCTTATGTTTTTTCCTGCATCTTCTAGGCACTTGTATTTCAGTTGATCTTCACCTTTCAACCGTTTTGAATACGAGGTGTTTTAATATTTTTTTTGAGGTGTTTTAATATTTAAAAGAGAACCTGCACAGACTGAATTAAGGCAAATTGTCGAGTGTTTAGTGAAATAATAACTAATAGCCTAGAGATCTTAGTATTTGTGTATAGAACTTTATTTTCTGAATAGATTAATTATATGAGCAAAATTTTACTTTGAAACTATGGATAATACTAGTTTTTTATTTAAGCTTCTTTAAGACCATGCTTTATTTATAAATTCACTGTTTTTCCTCAAAGCAAAAAGTATTAATATCTGTTAAAAAATGAAATATATATCTTCACATTTATGTTTTAAACGAGCCTGCTTTTCTCTTTTTTAGGCCAATGGAAGCATTGTTGTGAAGAACTTATGAAAATTGAGATTATGTCACCACGGAAACCACCTTTGTTCTTGACAAAAGAGGCAACCTCAGTCTACCATGATATGAGTAAGTGGGGTTTGTCTTTTCTAAGCTGCAGAATAACAAAAACAACATTGTCCATGCTCAAGCAGCTTATTCTGTTGACATTAAAATGCTAAAATTTTCAGGGCACAATCAAAATAAATGAAAAAAGACTATGATTGTAGGCTAAGGAACTCATGTTTAATAGATGAATTAATACAAAATTAGTGAATATACATTTTTCATAGTTTGAATGCTCAAAATCAGACAGAAATTTGAAGGTTTAAAATGAATAAAGGTATTGAAAATAAGTATTAGCTGAGTAGTTGATAAAGCCTGAAAATATAAACTTGCAGATTCTAAAATGTAATCATGGTTGGTACTTTTTCCTGTATTTTATTGAATTGGCTTTAAGTAGTTTTGATTCATTAAATACTAATAGATGGAAGCTTACATCTCTGGTCAAAAATAATTAAGTCTAATAATTTAGAAAATTTTGAATTTCTTAATCTATTAATTTTCCATTTTCTCACACTTTTAAAAGGTTTTTGTTTATCCTTATGGGATTGCCTTAGTGAACAGTCTTGTGTATAAGCACAGGTCAACAGTAGTTTCTATTCTAATTTGCCACTAATGTACTCGCACCTATGTGTACTTTAAAATGTATACACTTTAAAAATTATTTGTTTAGGTTTACACATTTGAAAAATACTCATAATTCACTCAATAGATATTTATCTCTGTTCCCTTATTTTTTCCACGGAAAATTCATCTAGCACTCTTATCACCAAAATGGTGTGAGGACTTCGCTCTCTTCCCTCGGTTTTGATTTGATGGTTTTTTTTTTTTGTTTTTGTTTTGTTTTTTCACTTTATCAGAGACTTTTCTGGTCTAAAAGAAAAAATATTGAGTTATAGTCATCCCAGATTGTATATCAAACTTTCCTAGAAGTAAAAATAAGGTTTCAAATCCAAAAGAGGTTATCTAATAAATATTTAATCTGTAGAATTTTTCAAAGTACTCATGCAGCTCCTCTTTATTTAGGAATATTTTTATACATGTGGGTGTGCGTTGTGTGTATTATATATGTATACACTACATATTTTGTATACACTAGTTATCGCTTGTGCGTAATATGTAAGGTGTGTCTGTAGTACAGTCCATATCTTTGATTTTTTAGTTCTATTGACCAGTTATTTTTACAGGTAAACATTTTATTGACTATGCTACTCTTAAGTTTCTGATGGCCTCTATAGATAACTTATTAGTTTGAAAAGTAACAACTTTTTAATTAAAACGCAAGCTCTTTTGAATTTTTTTCCCACTTTTTCCTTAAAATTGTTACAGGCATTGATTCACCAGTGAAACTTGAAAGTTTAACTGACATAATACAAAAAAAAATTGAAGAGACAAATGGACAGTTCCTTATTGGTCAGGATGAGGAGACCTCACCACCTCCTTGGGCCACAATATTTGACGGTAATCACAAAATGGTTGTCCAGAAAAATGTATTGTCCCCTGCAGGCGAGCAGTTACATGATGGAAAAAGGAAAAAGCGACAAGCTCCTCTTCCTCCGTCTGATAAACCTCCACTCAGCCTAAAAATACAGAGCAACACAGATGAGTTGGTTAAGGACAGCTGTGGAAATGCAGGTACATCTCAGTCCTTGCCTTTGGATACCAGACTGTCAACCCTAACGCATCGCTCACAGAAACCAGTCACCGCTCCTCGAAAACTTCTTCCTGCCAGGAAAAATAGTTTAACTGATGACGAGCACACAGATGCTAAAACCAGTCTTGAAGCTAACCCAGTGCCAGCTCCAAGGCAGAAATCCATCAAAGACATTTTGGATCCTAGATCATGGTTACAGGCACAAGTATAGAAAACCCCTTACTGTATAAAACTGAACAAAATCTGTAACTGTGAGGTTTAATTCAGAGGCATTATGAATGTAGTAATGTTATATAATTTTCTAGGTAAATATGATAGTGATTTACATAAATAATAGGCTGCTAGGTATTGAAATACATTTTTCTTTTATTTCTGATTTTCAGAATGTAAGTGATTTTCCCCAAACAGTGTAAGAGCCAGTTTCTAGACAATATCCTAATTGTTGGAAGGGTTAATTTATTCCTAAATTAGTACCAAGCAGTGATAAGCACTAGGCAGAAGAAAGCATTAACATTTCTTTTGGGAGAGACTGTCTAGTAATTTAAAATGTGTTAAATATGAGCCATATTCTCTTTGTGAGAATTTTAATACTAATGGAATGTTTCAAAGGTTTTTTTCAAACCACAAATTATAGAATCCACCCAAGAAATTTTCTTCTTAGCATTCTGGAATTCTCATTTAATGGTTCACTGGCTCTCATCTATTGTTTAACTCACTAGTTTATAGGCTTGACCTTTTAAATTCCTGGGATAAATTTTGGAATATTAAATTCTTCGTCTTTAAAGGGAATTTGTAATGTGTTATTCAAAGTCATTTCCTTGATGAGCCCTGAAATCCTGTTGACATTAACTCTCATAAGTGAAGCATAACATTTATTAGTTCTGAGAAATGGTAGATGAAATGTTCTTTACATCTACTTTTTTGTGTGTGGTACTAATTTTCATTATGACTTTGGAATTTCAGGAAGTGAGTAGCTGATTAACACCTTAAAATTTAATACTTATTTAAAAAACAGATGGCAGATTGTAAAAAATCATAAAAGTTGGCCATAGTAATAATTTTCAGAATTAATCCTTTTCAAATTTTTAATTAGTTTCCTTTTTCTGGTAAGGGTTGATGGGTGCTATTGATATTAGTCATTAAAAGTCATATTCTCAGAACAATAACATTGGAATCATTTCCATAGGAGGCAATTTCCATAGCAACTAATCATAGTGACCCAAACAGGATTATGAAATCAAGTGAGGAATAAATAACTAGAGGATGAATATCTTAAAGGACTTTAAAAAAATTAATTTATAACACTTCTTATAAACAAGAGAGCTAAAAAAAATCTAATCAGAATTTCCAAATAAAAGTTTCCATAAGGTGTCAGCAAGAGCACTAAAAATCTCAAATCCCTCAGAACCTAAATGTCATTGCAAGTAAAAATAAAAGAAATTATTGGCCAGTGTGTAATCTCTGGGGATCTTTTTAAAGTTAGGACGTGCTCTATTTGGATCAGAGCCACATTACTGCAAAATAAAATGAACACTTGACCAAAAAAAGCATTAATTTAAATGGAATCTTTGTTATTTTTAGATAGCACAGTCTTTTTTCATTTATAGAGCATGATGTAACTAACAGATTACTTTGAAAGTATTGATACAGAAAATTTCTTGTTACTAATGACACTAGGGCAGGCAGAGCATTTGGTGAGAAGAAAGTGACCTAGAAAGTTGACTATTTTTTTACTGGAAGTGTCTCATAAGTTTAGGTTGTGATTGCCATTTCATAAATGATATATTCAAAATCTAAAGGATATTCTTATTTGAATTCATTTTTTAAAACTCACTGCTGTTTTTGACAGCATTTGTGATTGTCATTTCTACTAAATTTTTAAGCTAGAAGATGCTGCAGGCGAAATTGTTTCTGATATGGCATCTAAGCATTCCTTTTTTTCCCCTTAGTTGATGCCTTCCTTTATTACAAACCAGTATTAAAACTTCCAAATTATATTCTTGTCATTTCTCATGTAAATTATAGCAGGAAGAATTTAAGTTGTACACAAAAGAGAGTTGATTCATCAAGAAATTATCTAGCAGTTGTATTCTGAGACGGGAACTTTTGAACCAGGTCTGAAGTCTGTCCTAGAACCCTGTAGGTGAAACCTGCCTGTGCACCACACCCTCCCTGCTCACCCCACCTCCCCACATTATTCTCTGTTTTGGGCAGCCCGTCTTCCTGTATAATAGTCTTTGAAAGTCAGCCAGCAATCTTCAGCTACATCTTTTGATCATTGTACCCATAAAATGATAGTTTACTTGCCCCACAAAAGGGAAGTTATAATACAAAGTTGGATTTTGTTTCTTCCTTCTCTTACTCTTTTTCTGTCTCTCCTACTTCTATTTTCCTCTGATAATTTTAAAAATACTGAGTTAAACACCGTGAAGGTGTTCATCAGAAATACTTGATTTCTCATTTCCTGAACCAGAAGTTTATGATAGAAATATGAAAATATGCCATGTAACATGAACGTTTCAGTTTTTTATGAGCTGGCTTTTCACATTCTTTGTTTGTCCTTTTAATTTGTCTCTGGGTATATGAAGACTATAAACTTGAAGCAGCAGAGTTTGCTGTCTGGTCTTGATATTATAGTTGGAGAAGCATAATAGGAAAAATAGATATTTTATGATATTATAATTTTGATGATTGGGAATGTCTTAGACGATTGCACTTATATTTCAAGTTGTAGGATACAAATTTCTTATAACAACATTTAAGATAGTATTATTTTTAATTGCTACCAAGTGATACTTTTTTATTTTAACATCTTCCAAGGACAGAGAATTGTTTTTCATTTTTAAATGCACATGTCCTAAAGCACACATCAAGCATGCCACGTCTTGCTAAGTTTTGTTAAATCCTCCTTCACTGTCTGTATTGCCCCCTAACTTCTTTTAAATGAATGTGAATATATCTGGAAAACTAAATCCATTTATTATAAAGGCCTTATCTCTATCCTTTAGGACACCACAAAATGTATTTTACCTGGTACTATTTATTAAAAATGGAAGCCGCCTTGATTTAGAGACAGCTCATGTAAGGTAGGTTAAGTAGTCAAGTATTTCTTTAGGTTTATGAGCAGTACTTCAGCCACCTACAGCCAAGTTAACTAATTCAGTCCAAGATGAAATTATAGGGTAGTTTGGAGCAGTTTATGTTAAATGCCATTCGAATGTAGTCATCTGTGTTACCACAAATGAGGAAAATCTGTGTTAGATAGAGAACGCTGTACCAGGAACAAGAGAGATGCTTTTGCAGGAAAAATTTCTCCCTCTGGCTGGAATTTTTCAAAACTCACTTTTTTTTTTCCAAGGAGTGAATTATTGAACAGTAACTAAACTTTAATTAATGATGATTTATTTCTAATAGTTGTCCTCATTGTTCTATTAGTCTGAAACTATAATGTAAACAAAGTTGACTTTGTGCTTACATTTCATGGCATTATTCTTTCTACGTGTTTGTATTTGATGACTTCATTATAATGGTAGCTATATGAAAACTGTCTGTTTGGGATTATTAATTTTCCTGGTTAACCCTAGGAAGGATGTCATCTTTGAGTTTTTGAAAAACAGAATTTCATTTGAAAATGTGCTAGGGTGTTGTTTTCTGACATGCTTGTATAATTAGCATTGTTTATAATTTTTTACATAAAATGTGGATAAAATTTCTGGATTAAAAGGTATTAATTGTACCAGATATATTTTTTAAATGTCAAGGGTATTTGGTAAGGAGGCCTAAGTCGTGTGATTAAAACTTCTGTACATTACACGAACTGATTCATGAGGACATTTTTTTGACATTGTTCGTTAGACTCTCTCTCAGGTAGACTGATAGAAGTAGTGTGGTAAAATCATTAGAGAGAAAGACTTATGTGGTAACTGAGGCTACTTATTAGAAGACTAATGCTCTGATCACCTTAGTATACTTACCACTTATTTGTTTGCATATTATCCTTCTGAAAGTGTATATACTCTTTAAAATCTGTTGATGTAACCTTATTTTTAGGTTAATGATCCAGAATTTCCACAGCGTCTAAGTCACTGTGATAAACAGATTGGTTACCTAGTATACTCTGTCACTTTTAGCCACAAGGGGACTTCTTTTAGTTCACCTCAGTACTGAATTTTTTCCCATGGAGCACTTAGGAAAGGGGTTGGGGCGGGCACAGGAATGAGCAGTCCTGGCTCAGTTATGTTTAACATTTACTTCCAAGTCTGTAGTATGATTAGAAATATTTGACATCTCTTTTTAGAAAAAACTTTTTTCCAAAGGGAAGAGCCTGCTAATCAGTGTGCTTAGATAAACAAAATACCTTAAGGTTCAGTTAAGAAAAAAAACATGTCAGAAACGTTTAAGAACATTTTTCTTTCTCTGAGTGTAGGAAAAAATACCAGTCCTGACATATTTGATAATTAAGATTATGCCACATCTTATTGAAAATTGTTTTTCAGTTGAAACAGTTTGCTTTTAAGAGATAGGGGACTCTGTTAATGTAACTATTAAACGAGAAGAATGAAAAGATCTTATATATTCATAATTATGTTGTATCATAAGCATATTTCAAGATATCAAAATAAATTTTGTTGAAAATGGATACTTTTCTGCAATTCATCAATATTTTTATTTTTTTTAATCTATTGTAAAGGAAGCAAATTTCGTTTTTTGTGAGTGGATACATTTTTGAATTTAGCTATCTTAATTCATTATAGGAAGTTTATAATTTTCTATTAGAAGAAAAGGCATAAATCATTATTCATTTAACCTCATTACTAAAAGATATTAAATATATACAAGATGGAAAACTTACATGATATATACATACATAATCATACAAATTCTGTTTGATTCTTTTAAAATGTACTACTAGTGGTAATGGAGTGACGGTCCAGCCACTTCCACAGTTCACGGGAACCACCACAGCCCCACTCCCACATACCACACTGTGGGCACGTTATACGCTTGCCGCTCCCCTCTCAGAGGTGTTGGTCCACAGCCTGTCATTTCTGCTCATTTGTCATTTTTTTTAAACTACACTCTACATGCCTAGGCTCCCATTCTCTCTCCTTTATGTCAACCTCCCCTCAACTGCAATCAGCAGTCAGCAAATTTTGGTTTCTTCTAAATGGTAGCTCCTTAGAATTTGCTAGTTCCCCTTTCCACTTCAGTAAGTAGTTATATTTCTTCTTTTATGCATGCACGTGTACATAAAATGTATGCGCATGTGTTTCCTGAATGACACATTACCATAAACTTAGTTAACAGTACTTTGGAAGTTGGGGTAGGCTCAGTGGGGTACAGTCCTAAGATTTCAGAAGGCAGAAATCAAAGTATTAGGTGACCTAGACTCTTACTGGAGGTTCTGGGGAAAATCTACTTTTCAGCTTACTCAGATTGTTGGCAGAATTCAGTTCCTTGTGGCCCCTTCAATCTCCAAAGCCAGCAGTAGTGCCTCCAGTCTTCTTGCATATCAAATCTGATTTTTCTGCTACCAGTGGAAGAAAGTGCTTTGCTTCCAAAGGGGCCGTTATGTGAGGAATCCTCGTCTGGATGATCTGTCTCCCCTTTAATTAACTCAAGGTCCACTGATTAGTAACCTTAGTTACATCTGGAAAGTCTCTTTGCATGTAATATAATCCCACATGTGATACCATATTTATAGGGCAGGAAGTCTTGAAGTGCCTCTTCAGAATTCTGCCCACCCTGCCCTGTTAGGCAAGCAGCTTGTTTATTGAAATTTTAACCCTATCACAGTGCGTTATAATGACAATGTGGAGTGTTGAATAGTTGTTATATGTATATGTGTGAGATACCATGCTAAATATTTTAATGTTTTATTTTATTTTTTGATGGTGGCACCAGGGATTGAATCCAGGGCCTTCCCACTGAGCTACACAACCTTCTCTTTTTGAGACAGTCCCACTACATTGAATTGCCCAGGCAAGGCTTGAATTTGCAATCACCTCAGCCTCCAAGAGAGCACAAAATGAGTTAATTTATTTAGTCATTGCTGTAACTTCTGTTAGCTCTACTGAACAAATACAGAAGTGTAGAAATCTTGCCCTGGACATACTGCATAGTACTTGAGTACGGATTCTGGAATTTGACCTTGGTTACATATCAGTTCTGCCATGACTTAGCTGTGGGATCAGTCTGTATGTTTTTTTAACCTCATCTGGTTTAAATCTCTAGGATAGAAATAGTACTTACTTCATAAGATAGTTGTGATTATTAAGATAATCCATGCAACACATAGATTAGTGCCTGGTATTTAAAAGTTCCTGCCTTGTTTTTACAGCATGACACAAAGTATGTAAAAATACATATAAAAAGGGAAGAGAACATAGCTGATTGATACATATGTATACTCAGTGACCGAAAGTTACTTTTAACTCCTTGCCCATTTTCACTTTTTGCTCATGGTGCACACATTGTCTTTAGAGTGCATAAAACTTCAGGAAGTACCTAAAAATGTATGCAAATGCATATTGTCCTTTCTGTTTCACACCCTATGTTTGGTACCTTGGAGATTTAAAGAACACATATTGCTGGGATGCTCATGTTCCAGTTGGTAAGACTGATCACAGTAGGGAGTCTTGAGATGAATTACTGCTTGACCCACCTCCCACAAATTTCACATGAATCTATCTGGTCGCAGACATTTAAAAGGATATCTACCATAAGGAAACAAATTGTGAAGATTATAGAATACATAAGGCAATGTGGACCATAAAAAAACAGTAGCCAATGTAACGATTAAGCATCTAACTTTAAGTGCTGTGAGAGATCAGAGAGGTAAATGAGAATTTTTACAAAGCAATTTTTCAAGTAACTTCAAAAGGCCTGATACCTTTTTACTATTAAAATAATGGGTTAAGCAATGCAAAATTATATACCATGACTACCTTGCAATGATGTCAGGACACATAATAAGATATTTTAGATCTTAAAGGTTTAAGTAAAATAGACTATTTATCCAGTAGGTTCCTGGAGGAGTTTAAATTTTCAGCACTCAAAGGAGCTTAGTATCATAGAAATTGAGGAAAAGAGTTGGCTGGATAGGGCAGGTAACTGGGCAGAAATAGAATTAGCATATTGTTAGGGTTCAAATTAAGACAGGTAAAACAAGTTGGAATGACCGAAGCAAATGTGATTAATGTCGTGGTTAATCTTCAGTATCAACTTGATTGGCTTAAGAGATGCCTAGGAGGTGAGTACAGCACACTTCTGGCTGGGTGGGTCACAGGTGGCCGTGGGGGCATGACCTTGGGGACCAAAACTGGTCCTTGCTTCCTGGCCCCTTCCTCTTTTGCTCTCCCCCTGCTCTTCCTGGCTGCCACAAGGTGGGCAGCTTCCTGCACCATGCTCTTCTGCCATGATGGTTCTGCCCTGGAACCAGCTGACCGTGGACCAAAACCAGGAGCCAAAATAAACCTTTTCTCCTTTAACGTGTGTACGTCAGGTATTGTGTCCCAGCAGTGAAAAGGTGACTCATACAAATGTAGGATAGCTTGGCCCACATATAGGATCGTGAATACCAGTTCAGGAAAATAAGACAGGTTGAACTAAGTAGGTAGGTGACAATAGCACTAGCATTGGCAGAGTATATACCCACGCACACGAAATGGTTTAGTTGTGGATGGCTAGAGGTGAGGGGAAATAAGGTTGCCTAGGCAAGTGGGGTCAGATCATGGAAGGCCTTGAGTGTCAGGCTGGGTGAATTGTCTCCTCTTGTTTAGAAATCTGCCCTGTGGGCCTTAGCCCATCCAGATCACATCTTTGAATGATTGTCGTTAGGAACAATAGCAGAGGGAGCTACAGACAATACTGAGGAGCATGTGTGTTATTAAATTGTCTCTAATAGAAAAAGCAGCGTGTAAATAGCATCACTACATAGGACGTTCTTGGCAGACTGGGCCTTTAATTTTTTTTTAAGGCACACTTTGTCAATCTGAAGATGCTGAGAGGATCCAGCCTCCCCTGACTTCATAAACAAGAAACTTCATTATATAGCCAGGTCACTAATGTTACACTGTTGATATTTCTTACCTGCCAGATTTTTTGCAAGGAGAGGGTGATTTTATTAATTGCCTCCACCTGCAACATCTTGGCATGCCTGAGTTTATCAAATTCTCTTCTCTGCAGCAAGAGAGGAGGAGAAGCCTGAAGGGTTGTGAAGGGTGACCTAGGGGAGTGAGCAGATTGAAGGGAGGAAATGTAGAAGCCCAGGCCACACCTTAGTGACATGTGTCCAAGGGCTTTGGAGTCCATGAGCTCTGCTTCCTTCTGAGGGAAATTCATTTATTTGTCTCTGTCTTTGTCTCTCTCTCTCTCCCCCCTCCTTCTCTTCCTCTCTACCACTCCCTCTAATTGATGATGTCTAGAGTGTTTCTTAAATAATCAATTATGAGAACAAAGGTGCCATCATCTCCAAATCAGTTACTCACTTTCTTCGGGAGATTAGAATGGGTGCTTGAGATATATTTCAGCAACTTTGCTGTATCATGCAGTAAAGCAGCCCAAGAAATTGAATTCAGCAATATTTTGAGGCTACAATTCTACTTTAGACCAATTTCAACCCAAGTGAACCACTAAAACAAAATAGGTGAAAATCTGTTGTTTAGTTTTCTGCTATCAGCTTCCTGGGAAGCAGCCAATAACTGGTAGTATTAGTAACATATTTGGGGAAAAGGTATACTCAGGCAGTGCTTCGCTAGCCCCATCCAATATGGGACTCAGCTAGCTGTCTGGGCATCTGAAGATGGAAGATGAAGGCTAGTCTGTCTCCTCAGAGACTGTAAATTAGTTGGATTGACTCATGGAGTTCCATCGTCGGAACAGAACGGTGTTGTGACCAGTAGCCAGCAGTAAAGTGACAATTTTACGAAGTACTTTCGCTTTAGCCATAGAAGCCTATTCACAAAATCTTAGGCAGACCTTTACTAAATGAGACGAATGTAGAACTGCTCCAGAGCGGAAGGGGCCTCCCCACTGTGCTTCCAACCCACCCCCAGGGCTCCTGGGGCTTCTCAGTAGGACCTGTACATTTCCCAGGACAGCTTGAAAAAACTTGGTTTAATGTATGGTTTGATTAATGGACTGCTAGTCATTGAGTTTCAAAGCTGATGAGCTTTGAATTAACTCTACTTTTTTTCTTTTTGAAGTAAATTGGCCTTCTAAAACCTTACATTTTGACTTCTCCAGTGCTGGGTTATTCAGTAGGCAACACTAGCAATGCTCAATTCAATAAAATGTACCACATAATGACAGAGATTGGATCTTTCAAAAAGAAAGTTATCTTCATTTCAGTCCATGTGTAAGATTTATATTTTATGGGTTAGTGTTTTGGTCAGCTTTCTGTCACTGGGACAAAGTACCTACACAATGTAAAGGAGAGGCTTATTTTTGTCTCAATTTCAAAGATTTCGGTACATGAGCCCCTGGTTCCAAGGCAGGAACATCGCGGTGAAAGGGCGGGACAGAACCAAGTGATTCAACTCTTGGCCACTGAAGCAGAGAGCAGGGAAAGGAACTAGAGGAAAAGGGGCCCAAGGCCAGGTGTTGCCCAAGGTCTTGCCCCATGAGTCTCCCAGACACACTCAGAAGTGTGCTTTACTGAGATCCCAGGTGTCTCAAACCAGTAAAGTTGACAGGATTAATCCTCAAAGTTGATCTTGTCTTGTTTTTAGTTATATGGTGTGGAGGGAGGAGGGCACCAAATCTTCAGTGCATAGAGTGTCCCAAAGTCTTTACTCCTCATTAATCAGCCCTCAACTGGGAAGAACTCATCTCCCGCCATACGTCTCCTTCCTATTGCCCCGAACTCCTTTCCATTTAAGACTAAAAGAAGGCAAAGATATTTATTGCTCTCTCCTACTCTTTGGTTGCAAAGTACCCACATTCATCTCCTTCAGATGAAGAGAAAGTTTCTGAGTTAGTCCCATTTCTAGTAAATTGCTTACTTCATTTGTTCCTTCACAAAAATTAACTATGAATATAAAGAAAGGAACCTTTTTCTCCACTTCTCACTGTCTGAATGCATTAAGCGGAAATGAGCTGAATTGCGAAATTTTTCCTGATGTGAAACAAAACAATACGAAATAAAAATATATATGTTAAGTGGACAGGCAAAAGCAAGAGGCTGAAGGCAGTGGTCAGGTGTAGAAGACAGGCACCAGTGTGGCCACCCAGCTCCGCCCCAGGATTACTCACATCCTCTCGTCCCGCTGCTGGAAGCTCACCACCCCGGGGCTGGGCCCAGAGCTGCTGCCTGCGCTGACTGGCCTTTGGTTCATGAACTTCAGCTATTACTGCATGGACCCTGTGAAATGGTAGTAATAGGACACTCCTCAGAAAATCACTGTAAGGGTTCAGTGAAAGACTGTTTAAAACTATCTCTAAAGTCCCAAAGTAATAGTGTTAGCTAGTATGGCTATTATCATTATTATTGCCCCAAACCCAGACATTGTTCTAGGCACAAGCAACACCAAATACACTGTTTGGGAAGCTTTAATTTAGGGTGCTACACGTGAGACGCTGGGGATCATGTGTGACTGGATCAGGAATTCAGACTTTAGGTAACCCTGGTTGCTCCCCAAAATAACAAAACCAAGAACTTCCTGCCTTGAAATCTCATCCTAATTCGAAAGTTTTAACATCTTTGCCAAAAGGTTTGTCTCAAAGCCAGAGTAACTGGTGCTAACTGCCTAAGTCCCAGTCTACTTGGAAAGGCTGCCAATCAAAAATGCAGAGTTTTTGATTGAGAGGTCTCATTTTTGATAAAGGATCGAAGCTAGGAGTGGTGAGTCTAGGTATCACCAGATGAGAAGAGTCATCTGAACTTGGTGTTGACATCAGAAACGAGGTTGGCAAATTAGTTCAGGGAAGCAAAACGAAGGGTAGGTTTTAGCAAGATTTCTGGGGAGGTGGAGATGGGGAAGGGGATGGGACTCTGGTGTGACCACTTAACCAGTGCCTATAGCGGTTACCTATTTAATCAGACAGACATTTTATCAGTGAGTGGTAACATTTCTAGTTGAGCTTTAGGCAAAGGAATATCTGATAAAAGCTCTACTTTTATTTTCTGTTCAGTAACAAGGCCTCGTGTGTGTGTGTGTGTGTGTGTGTGTGTGTGTGTGTGTGTGCACGCATGTGTTTTAACTTGTCTCTTGTTTGAGATCATTGTGAAATAATTATAAAATATAAATAGAATATTAGCATCTTGGGTGTATTTGGTTGTTGAGAAATCTTCCCTAGAGACGTGTAATTTCATAATCACAGTACTTATTACAAGCTCTTTAGATGAAGAAGGACGCTCAAAGATAATCTACTTCAACCTCTTCCAAAACTAAAACCACTGCCCCAACTCCTAATATCTCTGAATATTCACCCTCTATTGCTCCTGAGTTTTTTAAAGATTGTTTTTAGAAATTCAGCCCAATTTCCGGTAAGCTTCAGTTCTAAGAAAGGTTTTCTTATATATAAGACAACTCATTTTTCCTGAAACTTGCAACCTTTTCCACTGACAGCCCTTTGTGATTCTGTTCTGTGATGATTTTCTAGTTTTCTCTTCACCGTTGTGTCTCTAAGTGACTTTTGCTTTTCAAAATCATAGTAATCAACTACATGATCTCCAGAAACTGATTTTGTCAGCTATCTCCAAATTTCTCTTCCCATAGCATCTCAAGTATTTCATTAGAATAGACGCTCAAAATTTGAAATACAACGTAGCATTTCTCTGGAGAATATAAACTTCATCAGGGAAGAGATTTTGTTTTCTTCCTGTATTCCTGGCATCTAATACAGTACCTGACACATAGTAATGGCAATAGAATGATGTTTAAGAAGCATCAAATGAACATTTTGTAGAGCTGTCATCATTTATTTTCCATTTAGTATTTACCAGTAACTTTATTTTAAAGCTGTCTCTTATTTGAATAGTCACTTCATTGTTCATTAGTACAGGACTCTGATAAGTATATCTCCTGTGGAGAGAAATATTATAACAAACTATTATGGCGTTCAACACTGATATTTCAGTTACTTAACTAATCCACCCACTGATAGAGTGAACTTTGAATTAAATGCTTTGAAAACTAAAGTCAAGTAAATCTTGATAAAAATCAAAGGCTTCAGAAATCTTGTTTGACAGAAGGCATGAACAAAAATGCTAAAATTAATACTGTTTGGGAGAAACATTCCTCAGAAGACTAAATGAAGAGTAATAGTTCAAGAGTATCAAAATGCCTATGCGGTCAAAAGGCAGAAACAGCTTCTTTCTACTGCCTCTTTTAATACTCCAGGACTCGTAATATTCTGCCTACATGAGCACCTGCCGTTGCGGTAACTCAGACTATTTGATCACTTTATCTCACCTAACCTCAAACTTCCTGTGAGGTAGCTAGGTGCTGAGAGCTGTCGGTACTGTTTTCAAGATTAGGCAAGTGAACTAGAGAGGCTGTTCACACACTTCGAGGTTCACAGAGGCCTGTGGCAGAGGCGAGGGTAAGAATGAGCAGTTAACTCCTAGTCAAAGAATTCAGTAGCAGAGCTTCTGGTGCTGAAAGAACATTGCAAGCCCCTGGCCCATCCTAGGCTCCCCTAGTAAGACTTTATTGTGGTCATTTGACTCATTCCACCCCTCACACAAATTTTAAGTAATTTTTAATCGTTAAAATACTACATACATGCATGCACAAATAATACAGAATATTCAACTAAAATTAAAAAATAATCAAATGGGAAAAATTGAAACCTTTCCCTCTAAAATCAGGAATAAGACAAGGATGTCCATTATCACCACTCCTGCTCAACGTAGTCCTTGAAACATTAGCCAGAGCAGTCAAGCAAGAGAAGAAAGAAAGGTTATACATATAGGACAGGACAAAATCAAAATATCATTATCTACAAATGAAATGATCCTTTACCTACGAGAACCCAAAAAACTCCAACAAAAGACTGCTAGAATAGCCAAATTCAGTAATGTAGCAGGATACAAAATAAACACACAAAAATCAACAGCATTCCTACACATGAGTAATGAACGCACTGAAAAAGAAATTAGGAAAACAATACCATTTACAATTGTATAAAAAAGTAAACACTTGGGAATTAACCTAATCAAAGAAAAGAAAGGTCTCTACAATGGAAATTACATTACTCTGAAAAAGGAAATCAAGGAGGACACCGGAAACATATCCCCTGTCCCTGAATAGGTAGAACCAATATAATCAAAGTGGCTATACTTCCAAAACCGGTACACGGATTTAATGCAATTCCCAATCAAAATACCAATGGTATTTCTCACAGATCTAGAGAAAACCACCCTAAAATTCATACGGAACAAGAAAAGACTCAGAATAGCCAGAGCCATTCTGGATAACAAAAGCAAAGTAGGAGGCATCTCAGTTCCAGACTTGAGGTTATACTGTACAGCTATGGTGATTGACACAGTATGGGACTGGTACAAAACTAGGCATGTGGGTCAGCGGACTAGAATGGAAGAAGCAGGAACAACCCAGGCACATTCAGCTATTTGATCTTTAGCAAAGGGGCCAAAAACATATGCTGGAGGAAAGAGCCTCTTTAGTAAATGGTACCGGGAAGTTGGACAATGTGCAGAAGATTGACCCGTGTGTCTCATAATGCTCTGAACTAAAATCAAAATGGATCAAAGATCTAGTGTTAAAAAATAAACAATTTTCTGGAAGATAAAATAAGTACAACTCTTTTTTTTTTTTCTGGTGAAATACAACTCTTGAAGACAAGTTCAGTTCAGTTTTTGAACTGAACCCTAATGGCACAAGAAATAATACAGAGAATCAACAAATGGGATCATATCAGATTAAGGAGCTCCTGCACAGCAAAGGAAACAACCTACAGAGTGAAGAGACAACCTACAGAATGGGGAAAGCATTTACCAGCTACCCCTTGGATAGAAGACTAACATCTAGACTATAGAAAGGACTCAAAAAAATTAGACTCCCCAAAATAAAAGACCCAATCAAAGAACGGGCGACCAAAATGGATGGACACTCCTCAGAAGTACGAAGGGCCAATAGATACATGAAATCGTCAACATTGCTGGGCATTAGAAAAATGCAAATTAAAATTACACTGAGATCCTATCTTACTCCAGAAAGAAAGGCTACCATCAAAAAAAATCTAGTAACAACAAATACTGGGGAGGATGTGGGGAAAAGGAACTATTTTTCACTGCTGGTGGGAATGTAAACTAGTACAACCACTATACAAATCAGTGTGGAGATTCCTCAAAAAACTAAAAATAGAAATTCCGTTTGATCCAGCTGTCCCACTTCCAGGTATCTTTCCACAAAGTTAAAATCAGCATATTATGGTGATACATGCATACCCATGTTCATAGCAGCACAATTTATAATAGCTAGATCTTGGAACTAGCATATATGTCCATCAACAGATGAATGGATATGGAAAATGCATTTATACACAATGGAGTACTACTCTGCCATAAGGAAAGATAAACTTGAGGCATTGGATGCAACTTGAGAACATAATGTTGAGTGAAATAAGTCAGACACAAAAGATTAAATATCATGGTTTCTCTTAAATGAAAAACAATATATATGTGTATACCTACACATATACATACATACATAGACAGACAGACAGAGACAGAGAGAGAAATAGAAGATAGAAAATAGGAAGTAGGGAGAAATTCAAATAATTCCCCGAATTGCTGATTCTGTTGTTTCAAAAATATTTTAGTATGTATGCTAATTTGTTTCATTTAACTACTAATTTCTCTTTAGTTCATTGAAAAGAAAGTTTTGTCTTGTTATCTATTTATTTCTTCTTTGTAGAGAGAATCTTTTTTATCTGTCTTGGGAACTGAGTCACTATTTTGAAGGAATGATACACGGCATATTAACTTTCTCATATTATTCTCATATTATTTTGTTATGACATTTTTTCATAAAATAAAATTATTTTCAAAAAGCATATTACTCCCTCCCCTCATCCCAGTGCCACTTTTCAAAAATGCTATTACCCAGAAGTTAAAAATGGTTCGGGCTTTAGCTCATATTTCCAAGATTTTTCTGTATATTTAAGCGTGTGCATGTGTACATATGTGCATGCAGTCATGTTCCAGCTCCTATTAAACAGCTACGCTTGGAAGTCTGATAGTCACTTCAAACTTTACATGACTTTACTGTTGTCTCCCAGTGCCAATCTCCTTATGATTTCCTTAATCCAGTAAATACTAACTCCATCCTCCAGTGCGCAGATCAAAAAACTTGATGTAGGGTTTGAGCCCTCTCTTTCTGGAATACACTATGTGTAATTCATTAGCAAAACTAGTTGAATATACATTAAAATATATCCAGAATCCAACCACTTATCATCACCTCTGTTTCTTTCACCCCAGTTAAAACCACCATCATTTCTTGCCTCGATTGTTACAATAGTCTTCTAACTGTGCACCTTTTTCCATTTAGCTGATTATTGTTTATGTGCAGGACAGTGCACAGGAATCCCATGAAAACAGGGCAGGCTGTGTGCTTTTCGTGCTCAAAAATTATCCAAAGATAAAACCGGAGCCCATCGTGGTAAATGAAATAAGCAAACTCAGACAAATAGTGCATGTTTTCTCTCATATGTGGACTCTTTAAAAAAAAAAAGATGATATGAAAGAATAAGAGACTATTAAAGAAAGAAAGAATAATGGGAGTAATGGGAGTGGGACAGGCAGAGTTGGAAGAGCAATGGGGTAGAAATTACCGAAGTATGTTATATGTCTATGTGAATATGCCAAAATAAGGCCACTAGTCTGTGTAATTAATATGTTCCAACAAAAGAAAATCATCCCAAACTCCCAGTTCCATTCAGAACACAAGCCGGACTCTTTGCCCTGACGTCAGTTCTCCTCTAACAACAGTCTTAAGCAGCGTCTTGGAAAAGTTGGATATTTCGTGTACTCATTTTCAGTCGGTCCACAGTATTTTCTCTTTTCTCTTTGATTCTATCTTTGTGAGTTATTTAGAAAAATATTACTTAGTATCGAGAGATCTAAACATTTCCTAAGAGTCTTTCTGTTAATGATTTCTAATTTAATACGATTATGTCACAGAGCATACTCTTTCTGGCTTGAATTCTTTTAAATGTACACAAATTTGTTTCATGGCTCAAGATGTAGTGTCTGTTGGTAAATATTCCATGTACGCTTGAAAAGACTGTCTCTTCCGCTGCTATTAGCAATTGTTTTTATAACTGCCAAAATCCGTTGGTAGATCGTGCCATTTGGTTCTTCTCTATGTCTTCTGATTCTTTGTCTACTAGTTTAATCACTTACTGAGAAAGTGGTACTGAAATCCCCAGCGATGTTGTGGATTTGTTTATTTTTTCTTCAAGTTTCATGTTTTTACATATTTTGAAGATCTGTTATTAACTTAAAAAGCATATAGGATTTTTATGTCCTCCAGATGAACTGATCTTTTTATTGTTTTGAAATTAATTCTTTCTCCCTGGCACTATTATTTGCTCTGAAATCTACTTTGTCTAATATTAACAAAGCCTCTCCAGCAATATTAACATGTTATAGCTCTTTTAATTGTTTCACATTTAACCTCATTAGTTCCTTGTATTTAGAGAAAGTTTCTTATAGACATTATATGGTTATAGTGTTGCTTTTTAATTGTCTGAAATGTCTGCTTTTTAATTGGGCCATTTAGATCATTTATGTTTCATGTGATTCTTGATATGATCAGACTTAAATTGATCACCTTACTATTTTTTGTCCCATCTGTTTATGGTTGCCCTTTTTCTCTATTTCTGCCTTCTTTTGTATTAACTGGTTTTTTTTGTTTTTTTTTTTTTTTTGGTGCTAGGGATCAAACTCGGGGCCTTGTGCTTACAAGGCAAGCACCCTAGCCACTGAGCTAAATCTCCACCCCAACCAAGTTTTAAAAATTATTCTATTTATCACCTTTGTTTGCTTAAGCTGTTGTTTTAATAGTTCATTTAGGGTAAGAAATAAAGGCCATTCAGTTAGATAAGCAATAGTATTTCTCTGCTGTATTAATGCCTCCTAAAACTTTCGTAGTAACAACACTTTATTAATACCTATCATGTGTCAAGTACTTTTAACACTTTAAATATATGAGCTCATGTAATCAAATACTGTGAAGTATGGACTCCCATTTTACCTAGGTGAAAACTGAGGCCTAACAGTAACACTTGCTCTAGATTATACAGCTAGTACCTGATTACATCTAGATTAAATTTCTCTGTAGCTCTGGACTTATGACTTAAGAAATTCATAGTGGTGATCTGAATCGATATTATTATATGTTGTAACTACCTCCTTTGAAAATTTAGTTTTGTGTTATTGTTTTTATTATTGTTCTTTTAACTCACAAACCTATTTGTGGTAGCTTAAGCATTAAGGATATCCTTGCATTTTTATTTTTATGTGATTTGGAAAATTGCCATACCACATGGCTCATTGCATGGCCCTCTCAGTTCCTGCAAATTAATTTATCAAATAGAAACCACAGCATTCATTGTTCTAAATATTCTTCCATTGGATGCTATGTTTAACTCCATAATCTTTGAGGTTGTTGCCCAATTTAGCAGTCTGAGTTTTTAAATTTTCCCTATAACTGATTACTGAATGTTGTAATTTGTTTATAACTTTTTAATGTGGTGTTTCCATTTAATATGAATGTACATTTTCTTTTTGTGAAGATGTTACACCAAAATAATTAGATTGCTCAATGATTTCAGCTAACAGGAATGTATGTTTAGCAGGATGGCATCAACGTATGGGCCACAGTTCCCCTGGAAGTGGTGCTGGGTTATCTCTGAGACCCTTTGGACAGTATGAGGAGGCAAAACTATTATCACAAAAACACCAAGAAAAATTTGCCTTCTTCATTATGTTGACTTTTGCACTGGTGGCAAAAAGCCTGATAGGTAAAACCACTAGTGGCTTACCAGGAACACTAGGTTGTACTGGTGGCCGTTAATATTTTTCACCATGGTGCACGCACAGGCAAGGGAAAAGTCAGTTTCATTTAACATTCTTGATGACACAGTTAAAAATTATTAATTTCATTAAATGACCCTCAATTACATGTGTCTTTAGTGTTCTGTATGATAAAGAGGAAATATCTATAAGTACTTTGGCAAGCCAGGTATGGTGGCACATGCCTATAATCCCATCTGTTCAAGAAACTGAGGCGTGAGGATCCAAAGTTCAAGGCCAGACTGGGCTACCTAGCAGGACTCTGTCTCCAAATAAAATTTGAAAAGAGCTGGAGTTACAGTTCACTGGCAGAGTGCTTGCCTTGAGTGTGCAAGGCTCAGGTTTCAGTTCCAGGCAGTGGGGGAGAAACGGCGCTTCAGCATACCCAAGTATGATGATTGTTGTCTCCCGGAAAAGCACTTGTGTAGTTGAGTTCTGAGCACAATTAGCTTTTTTTTTTTTTTTTTAAAGAACAGCTGACAGATAAATAATAATTACTTATACTTGTATATTTGGCAGGTATTTTCTAAAAAATAAGTTAGGTCATCCTGTCACTTTAAGACATATAATTGAAAATACTTGTTGCCAGAGTTAAAATTTATGAAGTTACTTGAAAGTGAAGATTAGAACTTTGGAGAATTTGTATCTCTTGCCATGAATATGACAGCTTCCAATACTTAAAAATTCTTCTGGTAAGTTGGTAACGATTTTAGAAAACAGTATTTTTAAAATATTTCGCAAAGTGAAAGGGATCGATATTTGCACAATCTGTATAACACAATCAATATTTTCCAAATTGCAAATGCATGACGTTATAAAATAGTGCAGGAGTACAAGATGAACCAATTGATAATACTATTGTAACTGAGTAGAAAATATTCACTGATATGGTTTCCTATGCTACATTTTATTACTTGTCAGGTTTTGGTATAATATCAGAAAGCTACATCCTTGATTATGTGAAAAGGCTACTAAAATACCCCTTTTTCTCTAAATACATACTGTTTAAGACCACTTTTCTATGTCAAGTACTTCAACCAAAATAGTGCTTCACCTAGTCAGTTCAAAAGTAGATAATAAAAATCTAGCTATTTGTATCAACCCAGACATTAAAGAGACATTAAAGAAATTTGCAAAAATGTAAAACAAAGTTCCTTTTCTCACTGATGTCTTTTTATTTGGGAAAAGATAGTCATGTTCAATTTTCAAAATGTTATCAATAGTAACACACAATGAGTTTGTTATTTTTTAATGAATTAAAATAGCTTTAAATTTCTCAGTTTTAGTTTCTAATATGATATGTGTTGATAGCTACAAAGCACATAAATAATGGGCTTTCGGTGTCCACAAGAATTTTTTTAAACTGTATATAAAGGGATTCTGAATGCAAAATATTTGAGAACTACTGGTATAGGTCTCGCAGCCCCCTTTGAGCCCTCTTCTCTACCTGCCCCTGCTTCTATCCATGGTAGTTGTTGGTTTGTGTAGGCTGTGATCTTCCCCTTCCTCCTCAGGTCACTGTATTGAGGAACAGAGAGGTTGATGGGTTAGGAAGGGATGTATTTTGAAGCCTATGTTATTTTCTTCTTATAGTTCAAGTAAAGCCAAGAAGTGTTGGTAGCTCTTCAATGCCTGACCCCATAATGGTGTCTGTTACCATCAAGGGTAAGATTTTCCACCTGGTGGAAGAGAATAAAGCAGACATATACAAGGGGTAAAGCTAAAAGACAGAGAAAAATCATACATTTCCAGAGTTTCCCAAGACTTCCCAGTCCCTGAATCCTGTGTGTGCCTGAGCATAGGCTTGGGTTTTGAGAGAGCCCAGTATCACAGTATGAAATATTATCCTTTCCGTCAGCCTACTTGAGTTTCTTTTCCTTGCAACCACATTGAATCATTTATAGCTAATAAAGTAGGGCACATGTGATCCATTATCAAACTCTGTAAAGTTTATGATGTGCTATACATTTTAGGGTCTGATTAAGCTAAAAATACAAAGCCAAAGTTTCCTGGAAATGCAAAGATACTATTTCTATATTGAAGCTTAAAAGAATTACCATAGGCTACACATGGATTAATTACTATCTTCAAAGAATTAGAACTCTATCAAACATTCTTACCACAAAATTATGCTGAGCAAAATTTAATCTTTCTGTGACTGTTCAAAAGAACTCAGAATCTTGTAGTGCTCCAGGGACATTACCGTTTTGTAAATTGCACAAAAAAATTCTCATTATTTCAGCCTTCTGCTAGTTTAGATTCAGAATAAATGGGAATTTACTGTAATACTTGGAATTATTAAGTTCTTAGGGAGCTCAAAGTACTTCAAATATACATGCATTATATCACTTATCTTTCTCATGAAATTTACAAATGGAAACAGTTACCAATGGGTGGATTCAGGATACAAAATCGTGTTTCTTGAGTTATAGTGAATAATTCTTCCCATTTGGCTATTTCGAACTGATGCTGGCTCACTTTTCTATTTCAAAATATGTCTATATTATCTAAAGATCAAATAGGGTTAAGGCAAGCAACAAGGAATTTGGGCTATCATTTTATTGTACTATTAAGTATATAGTGATTTAATTGTAGATTTTGGCTCATAAATTTTCAGATGAACCTAGATCTTACAGGGGTTTTTCACAAAAATGAAAAACTCAAACATAATGATAAAAAAACCAATGTAATTATATATACTTGTGGTTTTCACTGAACTAAAAATAAATAAAACATTTTAATTAAAATGTGTAGCTCTGGCCCTTGGTCTCAGACTCAATATCATTTGGCTTTCTATTTACGGATCATCTATAGCTAAATATAATATGTTTAATATATAAATGACCTTTTTGCCACTCAAGCTCCCTCCTAAATGTCTTTCTCTCTTAAAATGTAATTAGTTTCTTTCTGCTACTAAAAATTTTAATGCTCTCAGAAGCCAAAGCTTATTTCTGCATCTCCTGCTGATTTGGAGTGTCTGTACCTTTCCTCCTGCCAGTTAGCATAGATAATCAACAGTGAACGGCAAGAAGAAACCTTCCATTTAGGAAACATCAATTTGTACTAGGTCTCATCTAAAAGATTAATATGGAGCATGTGGTACATGCAGGAGGAAAATGGCATTTAAATATTAATACTAGATAAATACACTCTTGCTGCAATCTTTGATAATTTATAAGTCATATACTTCTAGAAGGAAGTAAATCACTCTTTTCTTTTATATTCTTTTTTTTTTTTTTTTTTTTTTTTTTTTTTTTTTTTTTTTTTTTTTTTTTTTTTTTTTTTTTTTTTGTGGTGCCAGGGATCGAACTCAGGGCCTTGTGCTTGCAAGGCAAGCACTCTAATCACTGAGCTAAATCCCCGGCCCTTCTTTTATACTCTTGCCCAGTAACATTGTACAGCAACATGTTAAACAAGGCACCCATTTTCCTGTTCAGTTCTGACAAGAAGAAGTGAGAAATGTGGGTCCGGTTTCAATCACATTGACTTCCAGCCTCAACTGGCGTCTTACCTGGTGCTTAATCCTAACTGGGGCTTTCCAAATTAAATGTATATTTCTGAAACCAGTATCTTAAGTGGTAATGTTCCAACAGTCCAAATGTCGATTACCAAAACAAACATTTGTTTCTCTAGTAAGTGTTTTCACACAAAAGCATTTGATTCGTGTACTGCAGCAAACAAACATTTGCTTTAGGCAGTTAAGGCAGCCAAAAGTTCTTACAGAAACATTTCGCAAACTGGCTGGCATCCCGCCCCAGAGCAGGGCTCGCTGATGTCCGAGCTGCTTGGGCAGACGGTTGCTGACCACCAGAATCCTTTGCGAGACACTGGGGCCATTAAGACGCTCAAGCACTTTCAAAAACGTATCTTTTAAGGAAATCTGCTTCTAGTTATGATGTTTCCATTAGAAAATGTCTTCATGTCTTCACAGCGCTTCATTTGCTCATAAAATTCAGCCTTTGATCTAATCACAGAACCAAATTCTTAGGAAAGTTCACAAAGCCAGTATTCACATAAAAACATTCACACAGTTCAGGAGTTATTATTTATGCAGCAGCCCAGGAGAGTTCATTACACAAATAGTCCCATTACTACATTAAAGTCTATTTTCTCTCTTGAACAAGATGTAGATTATCTGTGTAAATATATTTTTCTTAAGTGCACATCTACTTCGCTGTCGAGTTACTGCTCCCACGTAAAAATCCTCTTGTTTTCCATATTATTTAAATGCTTTTGGAATGAATCAATATTTCTGAGGAAGTGATTTACTTAAATACATGTTCTTTAAAGCACAAGGAAATCGATTCTTAACTTCTGCTCCAAAGACATAGTATCCTAGCAACTGGGTCAAGATTGATTCTTTGGCTAGTTCTAAACCGAGAACACTCACTACCTCACTTAAAAGCAAACGAGAGGAGTTCTTAGAGGAAAGAAGGAATGAACAAATGAAAGACAACACATGTCCACAGAAAATGTCATTTAGAGTGTATTTAATAGAACACATGTCAATTTAGAGCTCTGCCTAATTAACTTGCAAGAATGATTTGTTGAACAACTTCTATGGGTTTGATTCTCTATTGGTGTTAATGGGACTGTGCAAGCAGAACAGACAGCAGGTTGAAATTATTCTATAACAATGGATGTGGCATAAATTATGGACTAGTGCCTACAGATGAAATAACTTCGAAATAGAAAAAAAAAAAAAAGACAGATTGAGGTCCAACCCAGGTTTGTCTGATGTTAAAATCCAGTGTAAACTATAATCCCTTTACCGGTGAAGCCCAAATATTTTTTGTCTTTAAGAAATTTAACTTTCCATCTAATTGTAAAGAAAACATCTCTAATAGAATTAGGGAGCCACTTGAAAGAGTAGATGTGTGAGCATCAATAATGTGAAATTAACAAAAGCTTGCACTTGGTGTCAGGGGCTGTGCTAAGAACCTGACATCTGGAAAAGATGGAGCTTGGTGCTGAATCTTGAAGCAGGCAGGGAGAAGGGGAAAGTGAGGAGCGGAGTCCTTCTGGACAAGGCAATCACATGACAGAAGTGTGAGGTGGGGTTGTGCTGAGACTTGAGAAGCTGGCTTGTTGTTGGAGGGCAGTGCTGGGCTTTTGGTGGGTCCAGTGCTGGGCTTTTAGCCTGCCTTCCAAGCTAAAATGCAGAATACACCAAGGAAGGAAATATGGGCTCGACTTAAGTTCTTAGGTACTGGGGACAGTTCCTCTTATAATTTCTGGAACAAAGGGAATATGCATTTTCTGTTGAAATAGCTATTGCCAATGTTCTTCAAGAAGTTTACTATATACAGTACCATGAATATGCTAACAGCAGCTTAACAGTTGTATTAGTTACTTTCTAGAGTCAATGGTTTGTAAGAAAGCAGATTTCATACAGGACATTTACACATTACAACATTCACACACACAAGCCAAATGGAGGAAGAGTGCAGAACATCTATGTATGCACCATAGACCTGAAAGATCCAATCGAGGGCTGGGAGCCCACAGCACTGTCTCCCCATGTAAGTCTGCGTCTGCACTAAAAGGCTGAAGATATCAAGGTACGACGCTCACAGTGGAGATGAAGACCAGAGCTCCCCCTGAAGCAAACTGCAGCCATCCCCGATGACAGCAAGGCCCCGAGCTCCTTCTGCGAAGAGAACAGCTGAGTTCCCTTCAGGAGAACCAGCCACAATAGAGCTTCTCCTGGGAAACAGCCGCTGCCTATCTTCTGCTCCCGTTCTCGCGTTGGCAACAATCCTCAGGTGAATCTTCTATGCCTAGAACCACATTGACTCAGTCCAGCTGGACGTTCCTGCTCAAGTTGACCACAATAAGTCCAGCGCAATCCACCCCTGGTCAACTTGATAACCAGACACATTTCTTTAAAGCATAGTCTCCAGTGGCACATTTGTAAAGAGTTAACATATCTTGATCTGTTCAGATTTACATCCATGATACAATTCTTACTGCACTCATTCCCACATCAGAAACAGATATTCAAAGGATTCTCAAAACGGATTACAAAGAGGTACCCAAAAATTATAAATATATATAAATATATGACAACTTCATTCTGTCTCTTGCTTGTTCTAAAACAATAATTTGTTTACAAAGAACATATACCAATATAGTGTATCCACATTAGAAAATATGGCCTCACATTTTAAAACTCTTCGGTTTCAATGAACTTTATCAGCAGAGCATGGCAACAGTAAGAGACGCCCCAAAGGATCTCCTGCACCCCAAATACACTCTTCCCTTCTAGGCAAAGGCCTCAGGTCGTTTTTCCATTGTCCTGTTTCTTCCCCACAACCAAGTTTTCCTCTCTTCATCCTTGTAATCCACAACTCCCCTCTGGTTGAATGCTTCAAGTCACCCTGAGGGCTCTCCCCTCTTGATTTCCAACATACATTCAGCCAAAAGCCCTCAACAGTAACGATGCTGCCATCCCAGCACCAGACTGTACTGAGATTTTTCTGCCACCCAGGCAATATCTCCAAACACAAGCAAAATGCAGACCCACCTCTGCCAAAGCATGACATACATCGCCTGGGATCCAGCAGCCAATGCAGTCCTTCTCAACAGAGGCCTCCCAAGCCTCATTCTAACTGGCGGCATTTCCATTAGGTATTCTGGTCTCCCATATAATAAATTTCGAGCATTCCAGGGCTGCCTCTTCAGCCAGTCTCTGAAAACCTTTCCAAATTCCAAAGGCTCTGAAGCCGCATGGCCAGACAGCATCATAGCAAGGACCCCACTTCTCCAGTATAATTTCTTGTATTAGTTACTTCTTTAGAGTCAATGGTTTGCAAGACAGCAGATTTAATACAGGACATTTACACGTTACAACATTCACACACACAAGCCAAATGCAGGAAGAGTGCAGAATGTCTATCTGTGCCGTGGAGACCCAAAAGATCCAACCAAGGGCTGGGAGCCCATGACAGTGTCCCGTGTATGTCTGTGTTTGCACTAACAGGCTGAAGAAATTTTTACTGGATCTAGGGTACAACACTTACAGTGGAGATGAAGACCAGAGCTCCCCTGAAGCAAACAGCAGCCATCCCCGACGACAGCAAGGCCCCGAGCTCCTCCTGCGACGAGAACAGCCGAGTTCCCTTCTGGAGAACCAACCACCACAGAGCTTCTGGGAAACAGCCGGCCGCCATCTTTTGCTGCTGGTTTCCTCCAGCAACAATCCTCAGGTGGATCTTCTACACCCAGAACCACACCAACTCAGTTCAGCTGTGTGCTCCTGCTCACGCTGACCACAATAAGCCCACCACAACAGTTTTCTTATCAGCCACATTTTCAAACTTAAACCAAACTTTAATATTTGCTAACTTTATCTTTGATAGCTTCTGTTTTTTAACTTGCACACTTTTGGTTTTTGATATCTATACTTAGATGTTTGTTGTCCATTTGCATTTATTTTCCTGTGAATTGCGTATGTGCATCCTCTTTCTTATCTAATTAAGTAGTTTGGCTTTTTTGTTATTTATAGAAGCTTTAAAATATACTATTTGGATTCTTTCTATTTCTTTAGCATATATTTGCAATTTTTTTCTGAGTATATACTATCTTACAACTTGGATTAAAGAGTTTTTCCATATAAAGTTTTTAATATTATGCAGCTAAAAGTACAAGTCTTTTTTTTAAACCCAGGTTTCATCTGCCTGAAAGGAAATGCCAGAATTACAAAAATATTTCAATATTTTCTGCTACTAAAATTTTTGATACTTTTATATTTACATATACATACCCTTTTTTTTTTGTTTTTTTTTTTTGTTTTTTGTGGTGCCAGGGATCGAACTCAGGCACTTGTGCTTGCAAGGCAAGCACTCTAATCACTGAGCTAAATCCCCAGCCCCTACATACCCTTTTTTATTTTTTATTTTTGGGAGTCAGGGATCGAACTCAGGGCCTTGTACTTGCTAGGCAAGCACTCTAACCACCGAGCTAAATCCCAAGCCCTACATATACATACCTTTGATCCATCTGGAATATAATTTGTTTTAGGGGTAAGGTATAAATTTATTTTCGCTTTTGCTGTGAAATTCCTGGCACATAGTAAGCACTCAATAAATGGCAGTCCTTCTAGGTGTCGTTACTGTTTCAGGAGCAGCCACAGTGCAGCGTTCACCTTCTTCCTCAGACACTCTGTTCTCCTTTAGTGGAGGCAAGAGGAGAGAGCAGAGAGAAAGCTGGGGACAGCACCCCGGAACTCCTTGGGGAACCCACGAAGGGCCTCTCTCTCCTCTGGAGCGTTCTCCCGCGGTGCTGGCCCTTAGAGAGCCCGGGTTGGGGTTTGGAGGTGGGCTGCTTTTTTTTTTTTTAAACAAATTATGTATCTTATAACAGATTTTTAGGTTAATATCTAAAATTTTTAATCATAAGCTTAGTGATTTTTTGGAGATAATTAGAGCTTTACAGTAAAAGGTGACATCATTTTAATGGTAAAAATTTATATCACTCTTAATTAAACTCAAAGCAATTTTTTTTTTTAAGTCCAGGGCTTTTCCACTCAGGGCTTCGTGAATGATAAGGCAAGTGTCATATCACTGGACTACACCCTCCACCATTTTTGTATTTTCTCAAGATCTGTTTAGAGACAGGATCTCCGCTAAGTGGCCCATGCTGGCCTTGAACTTCTGCTTTCTGCTCTTCCTGCCTCAGCCTCCCAAGTATCTGGGATTACAGGCATATGTCACTGTACTTGACCCCCATAGAAATTTGATATCACCATGAACCCTAAAACACACCTACATATAAACAAGTTTTTATTCGACACAGAGGGATTTTTACTTTTTTTCCTCCATGAAGTTACATTTTAAATTCTCTTACAAGATTTTATTCTAACACTGTTTGCTTTTAAGCGTTTTTTTCTTCACCTCATCAGACTTCTTGGTGACATAAATAAAAATATAAATTGAAACTTTATTTCCTGTGACTATGAGGAAGTAGGTGTTCACAAAATTTATGTTCTGGAAAAATTGATCAAAACAATCTAAATATACTTCTAACATTTTTATGTATAATAATTAAACATAAATTAGACTTTCATTAAATTGCATACTGCATAAGAGGGATATGGTTTTATTATTTCCAATTAGTTCTTGTATGCGTGGATAGATATTAATGCTAGCACCAACTCTGTTCCTATTTTTGACATTTATAGCTATAGAAAAACTGGAATATAAAAATAAATAAATGGGGGCTGGAGATGTACCTCAGTGGTGGAGTGCTTGCCTAGTATGAGTGAAGCCCAGTACCATCACTAAAGAAAGAAAAGAAAGAAAGAAAGAAAGAGAATAGGAATCCTTTCATTCCATCAGTACTTTGAATCCTAGTTGTCACCAAGAAAGTTGTAACCCCCTGAGGCATCACACCCTAGTAAGATCGGAGATGGGCAGAGAGTGTGTGTTTTCTTGCTTCGCAGGTTGGGTTCTTGGGAAGCAGAAGGCGGGGAGAGATGTTCATTAGGGATCAAAATCTGTGAAAGAAAGGGGAGGAAACAGGCACAGAAGATACTGGAGTAGCCCTGACCAGCCCACATGTGGCTGTGAAATGAGTGCTGCCTGTTAGAGTTGTGGTGGGGACAGCCCTCTACACCCAACACGCACAGCCTCGGCTGTGGGCTGTGCTCAGGATGTATGGCCCCGGGCAGGATGGAGCTTGCCCACCCTTTGCCCGATGTGGAGGCCGACCTGGAGCAGTTGATCTTTGGTTGCCATCTGCTTGTCATGCTCTCTGCTGTTTGGGCTCCCTAGGGCTGCTGTAACCAATTACTAAGCATTTGTACTTAACAGAAATTTGTGGATTCATGGTTCTGGATGCCAGCAGTCCAAGAGCAACGTGTCTGCCGATGGGGTTGATCCCTTCTGGATGCACTGAGGGAAAATCTATTCCACACCTTTCTCTGAGCTCCTGGTGGCTCCTGGCAGTCCTTGGCTTTCCTTAGTGTTAGACACATTACTCCCGTCTTTACCTTTGCTTATATGGTTTTCCACTGTGTATCTTCATGTCTGTTTTCTCCTTTTCTGTCTATTCATTGGATTAGGTAGACAAGTCATAATCCAGGATGATTTCATCTCAAGATCTTTAATTATATCTGCAAAGATCCTTACTCCATGAAAGTAACATTCTGAGGTTCCAGCTGGATGTATCTCTTGGGGATTCACCATTCAAGCCATGACAGGTATCAAGCCCTTTGTTGAAGGGGTAGCTGAGCAGTCTATCTCCACATCTAATGTATTTTGTAAGGTCGAAAAAGAGTGATTGTAAAAGTGAGTGTTAGGATTTAGATCTAGACTGTCCCCTAAAACTTTCATATGCTCAGAGGTGGGGCTTTTGGAAGGTGATTGGATCGTGGGGGGGCTGTATTCATCAGTGGGGCCTGGCTGGAAGTGGGTCATGGGGCTGAGCTTCAGGGTGTATCTCCCTCTCCAGCTCCCCCCTTATCTGTCTGCTTCCTGGTCGCCCTGGTGTGAGCAGCTGCCCTCTGCCCAGGCCCTTCCACCTTGCTCTTTCTGTATTTGAGCGTGCCAACCATGGGCTTCTGAAACTCTGAGCCAAGAGAAACCTCTCCTCCACAATGCAGATGTCAGGTATTTTGTTACAGCAATGGGAAAAGTGACTGAGACAGTGAGCTGAAGAAAACACAGGACAAATATGAGACTCAGAAAGCAAGCAGGTGGCCAAGCATATCATCTTTAGAGATGAGATTGAGTGTCTAGAAATTGCTATTCCTTGGAAAGCCCTTGAGTATTAGAAATTCATATTCTAAGTACTATCTCCTTATCTTTAATGTTGAAAACAAACTATGTAGGCTCAAGAAAAAATGTTTTGGAGCTGCTTATGCCCACTAAAGTAACCTGTGGTTTATAATATTTCTGTGCCAGCTCCTACCTTGGTAAGTAGAAGAAAGCATCTTCCTGAGATGGCCATGAGATTTACCGTCTCACCTGGAGAGCCATCAGCCAGGTCCTCCAGATACACAGAACCAATAGAATGTATATGTCCCAGATAGATTTACCTCAAGGAACTGGTTCACACAATTGTGAGGGCTGGCAGGCCCAAGCTCTGTAGGGCTTCTGGCAAGCTAAAAACTGGCAGGAATTAATGCTGAAGCCTCAAGGCAGACTTTATTCTTCTCCTGGAAACCTTAGGGTGTGCTTTTAGGAACTCACAGCTGGTTGAACAAGCCCTGCCCACACTTTTTAAGAGTAATCTCCTTAAAGTCAGCTGATTGTGGATGTCAACTGTATTTCCAAAATGATCTTCGGAGTAACATCTAGATTAGTGCTTAAATTAAGTAGCCGGGTACTGGAGCCAGCCATAGTGACATATTGCTGAAGAACTGAGAAGTGGGAGGGATCATACACCTTATCTGGCTCAATCTTATCTCACAGTACAGAGGGGAAAGCGAGGCCCAGAAAGTGAAGGTCTCATTAAAAGTCACGCTCAAACCTCCCAGGGAAGTACTATTTCCACTATTCTAACACCATGCAACTCAGTATTTTACCGCCCAAAACACAGCATTTCCCAGCACAGAAACGTCCCTCCGAGGTCATGAGGACTAACTCCCTTATTCTACAATAAGGTCTAGAGATATTAAGCTATGACAAATGGGATTCTCGGAGAAGAGTATTTTTCACCACATGTCATTGCCTTTCAGCCAAGGTAAAGATGATTGTACTCCAACTGGGCTATGTGAATTCGTTTTCTTTCAGCTATCCTGTCTCATAGGAACTAATTTCCATATCACTGACTTTTCACAAATGTGTAAATGATCAACCAAACAAGACCAAAACCAGTATGCTTAATTCAAAGTTGAATTAGTTGGATGCTAATCCGTGCTTTTCCTGAAAAGTTTTGTGGACATTTACTAGTTATATTTCTAGAGAAGAAAGAACAAGAATTAAGCAGCTCTGTTGTGGATAAGCTTTTGAATGCTTCCCTTTCTGCTATACTGGTTGTTCTCTCTGAAGCCCACAGGAGTGGCTAGCTCAACTTTAGTAGCTCAAAACAAAGTGAATTTCAACCCCGATCAGTTTTATGTCACGCTGCACCTATTGCTGGGTTTACTCAGATGAGTCCTATTTTCAAATCACTTTCTCCCATCAAATGCTCCAAACTCAGCCCATCTTAGTCACAGATCAGAAGGAAGAGCCCTTATAATTGCACCTTTCCATTTTCCAAGTGTGGATGTAATTCAGCCTAATATGCATGTTTACAGTCCCGACATATTCAAAGAGCGTGAGGGGCATATTAAGGTTTTAAAGGGCAGCTGGTGTGAGGTTGACAAAAAGGGAAGGGCCGGAGTTGTTTCTGATTTCCAAAGCTCAGATGGGAGAGGGCACTGAGGTTCCGGTGTGTCCCTGGAAGGGACATGGGTAGCAAATCCTTCCTTTTCCTGATAGCTCTCCCGTGACGAAGGTTTTATTTTCATTTCCAACAGACTTTGGACATTTCTCAAATATTTTGTTTACTGTTTGAGGAGCATTTAAAATCAAAGGTTTTTGTTGTTGTTGTTGTTGGTGGTGGTGGTGGTGGTGAGAATGGCCAAAAAAATTATCTATTTACAGGGTTAACTGAGGGAAATAAAAGTTCTGGAAGCCATATAATTTATATTCTCCTCTTCTCCCTGTCTCTTTTTTGCTCTTAATTTAAATTACCCTAAAAGGGGTGTGTTGTGTGAATATAATTTAATAGTAGCACAGAACTCACTGTTTCTCTGGGCAGAGAGGGGGTAAATCAAGTCTCTGGGTACCACATGTCCTCTGAAAGAGCAGTGAAGAGAAAATAATTTAGCAAATTCTATTTCTTTTCACTGCAAAGTCATGATTCTCTGTCACAGAATCAAAGCTTAGAATCCTGATACCAAATTTAACAATATCAGATTATTTATTTTCCAGGATAAATGGGTTTGGGAAATGGCCAGTGGAATTTTCCACTTCAGTTAGCCACAGTGGGGAGTTTACATTGTTGCACAATTGCAATGAAATTTAGTAATGAGCATCACAATGGAAAATTAATAAAAGCTCAGTGTAGCCCAGCCCATTCAAGTAATTGTCAATTAAGGCTACAATCAATACCGAGGTAATAGCTCATGAACAGGGTAGTTGGGTACTTACATCATTAACGCTGTGAATCGATGTCAACCATTTGGGAGTAAGTGCAGAGAAATGAGCTCATATATCGGAGGTAATCATAGTTGGGGAACTGCTGGCTGAAAGGAGATACAGGGAGCAGAGTCTGCATATGAATATATTTTGGGAGCAGCCCAATCTGATTCCCAGAGATTCTGGTTCCTAGAAGGCAAAATCTTCTTTGTTCCAACCCTGGATGCTGAAATCATTTGAAAATACATACCACACACACACACAAAAAAATATGTACCACAGACTCTTTTCCTGCCCTTGGGACACTGACTGATTTGCATTTATTTCCCCTTCCTATTTGCTTTCCATCGCCTATAGATATTTGTATTTTTCCTCTGTCATTAAAAATAGTTACAAATATTTTTCTCATAGTCCTTTGCAGCACCAGTCCACCCTCCCTAAGCTGGGTCTATCCAGCAGGTGGTCTGAAGCAGTCATGTGCTTAGAGAATCATCTTTGGTATCGGCATTGATAGCATTACACCTCCTCCATTCTCAAGCCCTCCACTGTCTTCCCCTGAAATAGCACCTAAAACAAGTGTGCGCATAATATGAAGTCAAGATGTATTCTGAAGTCTGGAGATAATCTTAAAATCATGTACCTAATGAAAGGAAAATGATGATATAGATCAAGCCATGCAGTTGTTGACTTTCCAGTCTAAATTGAAATCAGCACAAATCCACTATAATCATACTAATAAATTCCACCACCATCCTATAGTCATCCAAAGAATTTATTTCCTTGATCTTATTGTCTGAGAATTTGTGGATCTCTTTCTTGCCTCATATCCAGCACCAGAATGTGCAGAGTGTGGTTTGCACTCACACATCCATCCTCTGTTTCTGTCCCACTTGTGAGTGCTTGTGGCTCCATCCTATTGGGCATTTCTCCTCATGCCTCAGTTCAGATATGAGCACTCACAAAATACTGTTGTGTTGGTAATGCTATGTAGAAAAGAAAGACATGGTGGTGGGTCTGGGACCACAGCATCAGGAACCACAGCATCAGTGCATCAGAGGTCGAGTTAGAAGGAATTTGAATGCCAACTCTGTAGATCTGAGACCTGACAACCTGCCACAGTCCTGGCTGGTTTCTGAGACGGTTTGTGACGAATATCTGTTTAGAGCCTCTCCACTTGGGACTAGTAGAAAAGCAGGTATGGGGCGAAGTAGAAACAGGTGAGACAATAGGTGAGCTATACCATTATTCTTCAATCTAAGTGTATCTCTGCAGTAGAAAGTGGAAAAGAGAAAGCTAAGAGGAGAAGGAAATTAATTGCTTCTTGGTGCTAGTGCCAGGCCCTAGGTCTAGACTCAACTTCATCTCATGTTAAGAGCTCTCAACTAAGAAATAAGAAACAGGATTTAAGAGCAACCTGGTGTGACCTGGGGAAGAAGTCGCTTAACCTTCCCTGGCTCTCCATTTTCCATCTGTGAGAAGTGTCAGGACCCAGCGACTATGCCCTTCGTAAGAGATGGAGCTCCCTCGTCTAAGGTGCTCAGCATCGTGAGAGCAGAGTGTAGGTTGTGTCTGCACACACAGATCTGGACAGAAATCCAGGAAATTTAAGTAATGCTTAATATTAGTCAATAATAACTGTAATGAAAATGAGGTGTTATTTATTTATTTTTTTTGTAGTGAATTCACCATGATTTTCTTTCCCAAGTGCTCTTGGTGAAGAAGCCACTGGGAGTCCGTAATTCTACAACAGCCATCGAGTCATACGTCCTTGCCGATTCCAGCAGAGCTGTAAATTGGGACACACGCAGGCAGCCAAAGGAAACCATTTCCTTGCCTGTCACCTCGTATGTCAGCCCTCAGTCAGGAGCAGATTTTTATGACTCTTTGTACAGCAGGAAATGGGGCACCGTGACAGAGCTGCAGACAGGCCCCAGATGACCCCACCACTAACTGCACACATTTCCTAAGCCTGCCTGCCAGGAGATGCTTTCTTCACGGACTTAAAATATGAAGTGTTTACTATAGCACTTCATGAAGATTCCCCCTCCACAGATCCTCCTCCAGGGAGGCCTCCCACCCCCCTCATTTTGCTTCAGGAGGGCCTAAAACTGCTCATGCAGAGTGTAAGATGAAGGTATCTCCTGCATTCCAAGTTCCTTTTCTCCAAAGGTGTGTGAGATGCCTGTGTGCACCTGCCTTCACCATGCTGGAATGCTCCTGGGCCCCTGTCAACTCGATCCTCAACATCCCCCTTGGTCATCTTGGTCCCTCTACCCCTCTACCCTGCAGTCACCAGCAAACTGCAGGTCAGAGCTGTGGACTCTGTCTCCTCTTCCCGGCCTATTCACCTTGATGGGATTATGCTCAGATGTGCCTGGATAATGCTCCCATGGGGGTGATTCAAAAAACAGCCATTTGAAACCTACAACTGTATTTGTTTTAGGGATGTTGTATTTACTGTCTCACAAAAAATCCTTTTATGAGGCACATAAAAGCTTTTCTTTGCTACAGTATTAGAAAGAGGTAGGCTGTTCCCTAACCACCAGCTTCTGGTTCTGAATTTTTTCCTGTGATTCCATAGTGATTTTTGCTATCTTGTCACTGGCTGCTTAAAGGCATTTTGAATTCATTTTAACTCAAAACTGTCCCTTAAGTATCTTTAACCACTAACCTTAACTCTGGATTTTATCTTACTTTTCTATCTTTATATTCTCTTGATCTGATTTTTGTCTTGTATTTTATTTGTGCTTTAATAATGTGTGTAGCTCTACACACAAACTGAAAATATTTTGGAACTGGTTGGAGTACAAACACCTAAAAGCAGACCATTTGAAAGGACCACAGTGAGCTGCACTTGCAGGAAACTCCCGAGATGGGGAAGCCAGAGCCATGATGAGGAAGGCCAATTATTCTGGTTGTGTGGCTTGTGGGTCGCTCATCCCTCCCTTGCCAAGCTTCCTGAAATCTTCTCCCTTTGCGTGTTGGCTGGATGTGTCTGTCTTTCCTGTAAAGTTCTAAATCTCCAGCCACAGTTCATACTCATAGCAAGAAAGGGACCTCAACTAATGTTTTTTGACTGGATGGATGGATGGAAGAAAGGATGTCACTTCCCTGCTTAAATCTTGCAGTTCTTTAAATCACACAGCGTAAAATCCAAACTCCTTATAGTTGGCTTGTAATGAACCGCACAATTTGGCCTCCACTTCCTCCCTACCTCTCTGCCTTTCTTTGCTTTACTACCAGCCTTCCTTCATTGGTTGTTCCCAGTGTCTGGATATTTTTGCCTCTGAGATATGGCAAAGTTGCACCTTCAGGTCTTCATTTGAGTCTCAGCTTAAATGTTACAACTTTTGAGAGGCTTCCAGCCAGCTGAAAGTGCCGCCATCTCCAGCCCCGCCACCGTCGCTATGGATGGATTGGCCCAGCTTCTGTTATAGCATATCACTCATGCCGACAGCTGAACCCCACAGGGACCGCTGACGTAGCCTGCTCATTGCCCAAAGCCAGGTTCGCTGCTTAGTGCAGTGTGCGTTATGTCGATGGAGTCAGAGAAGCATCTTAGAAAAAGGAGGTCAAGGATGGGATGGTCACAAAATTTTGAGGCTGTAGTTGAAGGTAGGTCTTTCAGTGTGTAATTTGTGATGTGATAGTTTAGAACCGATGAACGCAGCAAGTGAGGGATTTTCAGGACCTTGAAGATCATGCAGGCTGTCTGGGTCATTCCAAGAAGCAGCCGCCTGCCTTGCTAAGGACTAGTTGGAGAGTTTGTTATTCAGATAAATAGATTTTCAGAAGTTTCTAAGACAAACAATAACATGATTTGCAACTTTGTCTTTTTCAGGCTAGAATTTTGTGGAGCAGTATAATTATGTCAATGGTGAGAGTCAAACAGTGGAATCAGGTTAGTATGGACAGTCAATGGTGTGGCTACAGTGGTTTTGGTTCTCATTCATCACTGTATGAAATTAGTATGTTTATTCATTTATTCCTGTAGTATCTATCGACATCTATTACTATTATTCCCACCACTGCACCCAAATGTAATTTCATATGTATATTATTTCTCAGTCCCTTAGCCTGTTCATTTCTGCGCCTAGAGTACCTACAATGGGGCCTGCCCCGAATGGATACTGAGTACTTATGAAATTTAAAATAAAATCAGAACTTTGCCTGTATTCAACACCAGAGGCCAGAACACCGCAGTGTCACTGTCTTATTGGAATCTGAGCAGGCTCGCTTCCATTCAGCAGGAATGTTTACAATGAAAAGGGAATATCGCGTTTGGGCCGTCGCGCTCCCAGGTCTCAAGAGTGAATTCTTCCATTTATTCATTTAATCAATAAGTGTTTCACGAGCCCCTGTGGTGGCCTGGCAGGGTGCTGGCTGGCTGCCACATCGAGCGTCTGGTGGCTAAGTGCTATCTGCAAAAATGGACCTGTCTTTGAAGATCTGATCTTCTCGCTTCCCTCATGCCTGAGCTGGAATAAGACTGAGCATTTTCAGGCATTAAAAGGATCTGATGATGATGAATATTTAAAGGCACAAGAAAATATGTAACATTAAACTTATTCAATGACATGCAAAATAAAGACATAGCATTATTATGTGTTTAGTGTTATATATTTTCTTAAAAGAATATAATATATACCTTCATAATCACATAAAATGTTATAGATGAAAAGAGAAAAAGCATAATAGAAAACTTTATATTTAGTATAATGCAGATTTCATAAATAAATATATCACAATAAGTCACATACATACATGTGCGCGCGTGTGCACACACACACACACACACACACACATAAATAGGTTGATAAAGAATAGACCAGAGTGTTAACATTGGTTAGCCGCTTTGGGTGGCAAAATTATGGCTGCTTTTTATTCTTATTTTTCATACTTCTCTACTTTTTTTTGACAGTAACTGTATGTTTTTTTAGAATGATCTTTTAAAATGTCGTTTTCCTGTTTAAGGGTGGGGAGAGTGGGAGAATTGCCAGATAAAATACACGGTGCCCTGTTAAATTTGAATTCCAGACAAATAACTTTTTTTTAGTATGAGTATGCTCCCAGTATTATCTAGGACATACTTACACTCAAAAGTACTCAGTGTTATCTGAAATTCAGATTTTATTAGATGTCCTATGTTTTTTTGTCAGTTTTCGCTAAATCTGGCAACTCTAGAGGGTGGAGGCAGCACATTGGAATCACTGGGGAACATTTAAACCTGTCATCTTCCCCCAGATTCTGCGGTGTCTGCCCAGCCGCCTGGCAACACTCAGGTCTTGGACTCTCCTCCCAGGGTTACCCCAGATGTGAGTCCAAGGGTGGCATCAGGTGGGCTCCCAGGCAGTGCAGACAGGAGCCTGACCAGAGCCCAAACATGCCCCTGTCATCCCTCACTCATTGTCCCTGGTAGAACTTAACTGTGCTTGGCGTTGTGAGAGCCACACTCCTGCAGCCTTCCAGCCGCCCCTGATGGTCTGTCTGATTGGCCCAGCTGTGTGACTTGTGTTCCGTGGTGGACGGTGGGCCCTGCGGCACAGTTGAGGGCTCCCGTGGAGCAGAGGCAGGCAGCTTGGCCAGAATGGGAGCTCTCTCGGCCACCTGAGTTTCTGCTCTGGAAGATCCAACTCTGCGGTCCTAGATCTCTGACCAGCCCTCAGGTTGAGACAGAGGGAGGTCTGTGTCCACAGAGCTCAGTGGGTAGGAAAGCCAACCACTCAAGACTAGGAAGCTGACTGAGCTGTCCAGGCCACTGAGAGAGAGAGAGAGAGAGAGAGAGAGAGAGAGAGAGAGAGAGAGAGAGAGAGACTGTCCTCTGGCCTCAACAGGGGCACTTTTGCTGGGGACCTGAGAGAATGGTTTCTCGGAAAGTATCTGCAGCTCATGGCCAGTGGCAACACCTTTGGGGGAGCCCGAGGGATCCACACATCTTCCTCTTGGAGGAACATTGTAAAAAGGACCAGAAATAACTATGAGGTGCCACCTGTAAAATAATACTGGAGGTGCAAATGGTTAACCATTTGCCGAACTCTGTAAATAGAGGCCTCAAAGAAGTGATAAATTAATAAGTTGTAGGTCAAAGAGCTCTAGAGGAGAAACCGTCAAGGTTTGAACAAAGCCCTCAGATGCTCTTGATCTCATTTGCATCATCTCCAAAATGGGTGGATTGAAAAGAGTGCTATGAAAAGTGACTTCTAATTTTAATTTTTCAGAATATTAATTCTGGGAGTTCATGGGGTGGGAGCTCAGAAGGGAAGCAGACTGATGGCTCAGATAAACCCAACTGGATTTACCGTATCTTGCAGTGTAGGGGGAGAGGAAAGAGTCTAATTTTTTTAAGTATTTACTTGGTGCCAGCTATTGTCTATGTTTGATCTCATTTCTGCTTTAGAAGAGCTTTTATCTTTATTTTATATCCAGGAAAATGGAGCCAGAGAAAGATTAAGTGATTTTCTTAAGGCCAAATAGCTAGCAAGTGTAGAACTAGGATTTGAACCTAGACTATTTTCTGCTGGACTTAGTGCCTTAGTGCCATGTAGATTTGCATGAGGTCCTGAGCTCTTCCCAGCACAGCTGAGGTACGGAGACGGAGTGAGAGGGAGGCCTTGCCTCTTCTACCATGTTAAATGGTAGAATGGTTAAATCTGCAAACTCTGTAAGTAAGGAAAAACCTACAGCCAATTTCCATTTTCCAAGGATGGATGCCAGATTGTAACTCCAAGGTCACATGTGCTCCAGAATTGTCTTTCTACCTGTGTTCTGGTCCTGAAATACTCTGAACATCATCCAGAGCTTTTGTTATATACTCTGACCTTCCTCTCCCACTTTCTCTGGAGCGAAGAAAATAGAATCTACATGTCACCCACTCATTGGTTTAATCGCTTCCGTGAATAGGCTTTGCCTTGCCAAGAGGAGGGACACACAAGTGCCAATTGGGGAGGAGGGTGCTGGGGATCGAACTCAGGGCCTCGTGTTTGCTAGGCAAGCACTCTACCACTTGAGCTAAATCTGCAGCCCCTACAAGTGTCATTTGTACCTGAATGAAGGCACTGGGAGCTAAAAAGAGAAGTGGGGAAAGAAGTCGGAAAGTCTTTGGCCTCAGAATAAATAAATATTCAAGCAAGTCTCTCGAAAGAGAATGACTAGTCAAGTGAATTGTTTGGCTACTATGGGCGCTGGCCATTTTCAGTCTTCCTAGAGAGAGTCACAAGAAAAGTCCTAGGTAAAAATACTGGAACAGCATAGAGACTTGTGGGGCAGAAATAGAAAATTGTATTTATTTGTATGAGCATCTGCCATTTAAATGGTATTAACCATTCCAAATCATTGGATGAACAAAATCACTTTGGAGTAGATTGAGTTGTCTATGAAAATGAAAGACCAGACAGCACTCACCACCACGCCCCCATTGCATGTCATCTTCAGTTCAGTTCTGCAGGATCAGACTCTAGAATGATGGGCACGACAATGCGCTTGGTTAAGGACATGCTCTCAGAGGAGCTGGGTAAAGGTGTAGAGAAAACACAAGGAAGGAAAACAATGAAACAAGGATCTGAGGTAGCTTCATCCCGACCCAACAGGGGAAATTTGGAGTGTTAACTATATTCCACTCTTGTCCAATTTGAGGCGAAGAAACTGGGCTTTCTGTTCCAGTAAAGGCCCACTTTGGTGGGAGGATTGGGTGTAAATTCCCAGTCACTTCTAGCTCTGTGCAAACACCTGCCTCGGGGTCATTCCCTGGAGACCCACAGGTGCCTTAGCAAGCCTCTCTCTGAACTGCAATGCAGAGCCAGTCTCTGGGACAGCAAGAGGGTAACTGCAGTAGATCTAGCCTTGGTGCCCTTCTCTTTTGAAGATGTGAGGCCCGCTGGTAGGAAAAGAAGCTCAAGTGGGAGAAAAGTCATCCTGATGATGGGGAAATTTGTGTTTGTAGGTGCCTTTTTGACTTACGTACCTGGCATGATGGGTTTACTTTGTTACAGTGGCAGAAATATGAAGGGACAACTACAACCTCAAGAGCCCAAAGGTGGAGCAAACATAGATGAGCAGGACACTGAGATAGTAACATCTTCTTCCTCCTCTTCACAATCTGCTGCTCTCTTCATTGGGAGTGGCCACATGGCAGTAGTGGGCAAAGGTCTGTGGGGCTGAGAGGGCCATCTCTCCTCAGTGGTGACGTAGTCTAATGTAGTTAGACTGTAAGTTCAACTGACTAAACTGAGTAAGTGTTAGGGCTCCAAGATAATTCCATACTACTTCCTGAAAACACAGACCAATGGTGACCCAGTATGTTAGTTTTATTTTTTTCTTAGACGGTGTCTCTCTATAGTGCCAGGCTGGCTTGAATCTCCTGGACTCAGTGATCTTCCTGCCTCAACTTCCCTAGTAGTTGGAAGATTGCCCATATAGTAAACATATTTTTTAAAGTATAATCAATATGCTAAGACAGGAGAGGAAAGAAAATGATATAACATGTTCAATTAAAACCAGAGAAAGCAGAAAAACAGAAAACAAAACAAATAAATAGAATAAGGACAATAATAGAAAGTAGTTGCAAATACAATAGGTATTAATACAACTCTATCAATAATTACTGGAAATGTCATTAGTCTAAACACAAAATGAAAAGGCAGAGATTCTCATAGTAGATAATAAGGCCTAGCTAATTATATGTTGTGAATAAGAACCACACTTTCAATTTAAAGATACAGAAACTAAAGAAACTAAAAGAATAAAGAAAAGAAATCCAGAGTAGCTATATTCATTTCAGAAAACTCAGGCTTCGACGCAAGGAAAACCATCAGGGATAAGGAAGGGCCGTCTACTGGTGATAAAGGGGTAAATTCTCCAGGAAGACATCACAATCCGTAATGCGGATGTTCCTGAAATATGTTTCTGATGCCAGCTACACAGAATCAGTTCAGACTGCCCAGGTTAAGCTCTCTGTCCTCCACAAAAAGCCCTCAGAGCAAACCCCAGGTGGAAGCACCGCCATTCTGCCATCGCTCCACACTTCCGCCCCCGTGGCTGCAGATTCAGGGTTTCTACTGTCCCCTTACAGTCAATACTTCACTAGAATGACTCTTGGGCATTTACTGTCTCTTCTCTGTTTTGCATGTGAAGCAACAAATGTCTAATAGCATCCTCTTCCCCCTCTTCACAAATCTGCTGCAGTCTGAATTGGGAGTGCAGGTTTTCTAACCTCTGAGTCCAGGACCTGCAGCCATCAACAGAGAGCTCTCATTAGCTGCATCCCTTACGGCCTTTCCATTTCAGTTCAAGTCCGGACAGCCGTCAGCATCTGCCTCTCTTGGTGCTGGGGGAGCCAGCCCTCAACTTATGAGATGAGGTTTGTGGTATAAATACCCCATTTTCTTGCCTCCGGGGATGCGCATACCTGTGAGGAGCATCTGGACCCTGGCTCCAGGGCTCCCCACGGATGGAGTGCTAGTCGCCCACGTGGGCCCTCGCTGGGCAGTGTGCACTTTACTGGCTGTCTTCCTTTCCCTGACTCACTTTCCGGCTCCTCTGTTGGTATTTCCTTCAGCTCCCAAACAGACTCCCTTTCCACTTAAATGCTTGTTTTAGGGTCTGTTTGTGAGGGAACTCTAGGACAATTGAGTTCCTCGGAAACAATGTTTCTCAAACTTCCCAGCACTCCTCACCATTGCTGGTTTAGTCATGGGGTGTGATCTGAATATTGGTTGTTTCTCTGTCACAAGGCATAAATTACAGAAAAGAAACGCTAGACAAATTTCTTTTTTAGTTTTCTGTAATATTAAATAGGAATCATTTCTGCAATTGGCTTTTTAAAATTCAGATATAATTCATGTTCTATGAAACTCACCACTTTAAATGTACAACTCAGTGGTTTTATTCACAGAATTGTGTAACCATCCCCACTATAAAATTCCAGAATATTTTCATCGCACCGAAAGAAAACTCATACCTATTAACAGTTGCTCCACATTTCCCTCTGCAGCCCCTGGCAACTATTATCCTGGCTTTTGTTGATTTGGATTTGCCTGTTCTGCACATTTTATATAAATGAAATCATCTACTATGTGGCCTTTTCTGTAAGGATACCCTTAACATAAAATTTTCAAGGTTTTTAAGTGTCGTCTTCACTCCTCTTTAATGCTGAATAATATCCACTGCGTGGATATACTATGTTACGTTTATCCATTCATCAGTTCATGTACATCAGCTTGTTTCCTCCCTTTAGCTATTATCAATAATGCTATAAAGATTTAGGTGCAGATTTTTGTTTGAATACCAACAACTCTTCATTTCTCTAGTATATATACCCAAGAGTGGGACTGCTGCGTTATAGGGTGTATTAGTTACCTTTCTAGAGTCAATGGTTTGCAAGAGAGCAGATTTAATGCAGGATAAGTCCAAGTTACAACATTTGCACACACACAAGCCAAATGCAGGAAGACTGCAGAATGTCTGTCTATGCACTAGAGATCTGAAAGATCCAATCAAGGGCTGGGAGCCCACAGCACTGTCCCGTGTACGTCCGTGTCTGCACTAAAAGGCTGAAGAAATCTATACTGGAACCAGGATATGATACTCACAGTGGAGATGAAGACCAGAGATCCCCTGAAGCGAACAGCAGCCATCCCCGATGACAGCAAGGCCCCAAGCTCCTTCTGCGACTAGAACAGCCAAGTTCTGTTCTGGAGAACCGGCCACAACAGAGCTTCTCCTGGGGAAGAGCCGCCTCCATCTTCTGCTCCTGTTCTCCTTTATGTTGTGTTGGCAATAACCTTCAGGTGGATCTTCTGTGCCCTGAACCAACTCAGTCCAGCTGGGCTTTCCTGCTCAAGTTGACCACAATAAGTCCACCACACAGAGTATGAGTAACTCTCTAATTAACCTTTTGAGGAAATGCCAGACTATTTTTCAAAGTGGCTACACCACTAGACATTCCCACCAGCAATGTACGAGGGTTTCAGTTTTTCCACACTCTTGCTAATGACTATTTTCCCTCTTTTTTTTTTTTTAATTCTAGCCATCCTACTGGGTATGGAGTAGTATCTCATGTGGTTTTGATTTACATTTATCTAATGTCCAATGCTGTTAAGCACATTTCAAGTGCTCATTACCCATTTATATATTGTCTTTGAAGAAATGTCTATTCAATTATTTGGTCATTTTTAAATTGAGTTATGTGTCTGGTTATTGTTGACACTTGAGTCTTTTGTATATTTCAGATACTAGACACTTGTTAGATATTTTGATTTGCCAGTGACTGTTCTTATTCTTTGAGTTGTCCTTTCATTTTATTGGTGATTTCTTATATTTTCTTCTAAGAATTTTACAGCATTAGTCCTACATTTAGGCCTTAATCTGTTTTGTGTTAATTTTTGCATATGGGGCGAGTTAGGTGTCCAACTTCATCCTTTTGCATGTGGATACTCGTTTGTCTTAACAACGTTGTTAAAAAGACATATTTCTTCCACTGAATGGTTTGGTATTCTTATCAAAACTCAACTGACTGTAAGTGTGAGTTTATTTCCGGGCTCTCAATTCTAGTTCATACATCTAGGTGGCTGTCCTTATCCAGTACCACAGCTTCTTGATGCTTTTTGGAAAGTTTTGAAATGGGGATGTGTGAGTCCTCCAACTTTGTTCTTTTTCCAGGGTGTTTTAGCCGTTCTGCATCCCTTGCCTTTCCCCACAGCGGGAGTTCCTTGGTCCCTCCTGCGGAACTCTTCGCGATGTGCTCTTCTCCCCAAGCAAACCTGAGTCCAGGCACTACCTAGGAAAAGGTCTTCCGATGGGGAAGAGATGTGTGGCCTTAAATATCTGCTCTACTGCTAGAAACTCCATTCTTGTACTTTTATTCCTTCAAGTCAGAGACTTTTGAAGGATCACAGGAGTCAGTCAGGCCAAAGCACAGAGGGAATCCAAGCAGGAACCCTGCAGAAAGGTTGAGAGGACACCTCTTCAGAGGCTGGCAGAGCTCTGCTACATGCTTTGTTGTGTGACTTTGCATTAGATATTTAACTTCTTGGAGGCTCAGTTTCTTCATTTATAAAATGGGGATAATAATATCAACATTACAGAATTAGTAGGATGGCAAGTAAGATTATGTATTGAATACACTTAGCAGAGACTAAAATGAGAGACCTTGATTTATCTTTTTCAGATCAACTGCCCTGTTCCAAGCCAGATGCGGAGTGTGCTGGCAGCCAGCTTTGTCTGTGCCACTCACAAACTGGGCAGATTGCTCGCCGGGCTGTGTCTCTGTTCTTCTGTCTGTAAAATGGGCACAATGTCAGTGTACAGCTCAAGTGATGGTCATAAAAATTAAATGAGTTCATATATGTGAGCATTTTGAACAGTGTCTGAGGACAAGACAAATACTATTAAGTATTCAGCATTATCACTATCCTGGCAATATATCATATTTATTATAAAAACAATTCTCCCCCCAAAAAAACCTGAAAAAGAGACAAAACTAGGTAAAATTGTCTTCTGCCTGCCTGCCTGGATTGGCTTGCATAGCCCCTAGCTTTTTCATACTCTCCCTTGGCCACTCCTGGTCTTGCCTGCATCTGCCTCGATGGTTCCTTCCACTTCACTGGGGCCTTGCCTGCCTTGTCTCTTTGCAATTAGCTCTCTCACCCCAAGCATATTCTATTTCTTTACTAGTTGTTTTTTCTTCCTCTCAGCTCCTATCATTTCTGAAATTATCCAATTTATTTCTCATTATTGTCTATCTCCCTCATCAGGATATAGGATATCATCTATTTCATTCATTGGTTAAACTGATGGCTGGCAGAAGCAGATGCTTGAGACATTTCTGAGTATCCCTCCTGTGCCTTTAGAGTCTCCAAGAAACTAGTTAATAGCAGAGATTGGATTTGAGGGCTTATATAAGTAATTAATCTCCTATATCCCACTCTCTTGTACACATTCCCATTTTACAGATGAGAAAACTGAGGCTCAGAGAGGCTAGAACATAGAAGAGCATGCTGAGGACAGACCTGAGGGCACCTGACCCTTTGACACCCAAGTGTCTTTACCACGTTGTAGGGTCTATAGATCAGAAGCTTGAAAAACCAGGCTCAAACATCCAGTCTTGGTGAATTGGAACAAATTGTATTTGCTGTGCATGCCTTTCAAATAACTTTGCTTTTGGGAAGAGAGGGAGAAGAGGAAGAAGGAAAAATAGAAAGAGGAGGGAAATGTTTTTGTTTTTTTTTTTTTTTTTTTTTTTTTGGTGCTGGGGATTGAACTCGGGTCCTTGTGCTTGCAAGGCAAGCACTTTAACCACTGAGCTAAATCCCCAGCCAGAGGGAAATGTTAATGAGAATGTTCCTTTGCTCTGTGTGTGTGTGTGTGTGTGTGTGTGTGTGTGTGAGTGTGTGTGTGTGTGTGTGTGTGTGTGTGTGTGTGTAATTCTCTGGAATGTCTACAGTCCTGGGCTAAAAGATACCTTTTTCCAGGATTCTCCTAGGCCCAAACTCAGTATGCGTTGACGTTTCCATTGGAGGCTAGATTTCAGGTCTGTTTTGGAAGGCAAGATGATTTGCCTGCTGCCCTTCTTATTGGTATTTCTTGCTGTTTTCCTATAGACACCTCTGGATTACCTTTCATCTTCTCTTACGCTATTTATATTCCAGTTAAGCCTCACTTTCCTCAACATTCTACATTCTCAACAAAAGATTCATCAGATATTTATTGAGCTGTGGATTACTCTACACTCAATTTCACTTCCTACTTTTATAGAGCTCTCCAACATGTGTGTGAGCAGCATTATTGGATTTTTTTTTTAACCTATGGAGATAGAGACACGGAAAAGTCTAGTAATAATTTACCCAGCTTACAAGCCATACAGTAAATTTGAAGCCAAATCCTTCAATTCCAAGGCCAAGGCTCTTGCAATTTGTTCTTTTTGCAAATTTTTTTCTAGGAGTCTCATCCAAAGATTTCTGCTTGTATCTCTTTACCTGAATGGTTCCCAGGGACGCTCCTCACTGTATGAGTAAAGAGGAAGCTACTTGGCAGTCAGGTTAGCTAGCCAGTATCTGCTCCATCTTGAACTGTTAGCTGAATTTTTTTCTTTAGTTTCCTACTTTCATTAAGTTTTCAGAAGTATCCCGTAGCTCTTTAGGTACGGAACCGTGATTTACCATCCTTTGTGCTCCCACCTGGTACGTAGAGCTGGTTTCAGGGAGCGACCCGTATGGATTGATGGGTCGGTGGAATTGGTTTCCCAGGAAGGCACAGGATAGAAGGAGCCCCAGAAGCAATTTCTGAGACAAGAAGACGCAGGCAGGGTCGCAGGACAAGTTCCTGGTGTCCAGGTATCCAGCCGAATGTCAACGATGGTAGATCACTGGGGCACGTAGGGCCTGAGAGAAGGTCGTGCGGGTGTGGGCTGTCTCAGGCTGTCCACCTATGAGGTGGGGAGGAAGATGGGAGGTGAGCCTGTATCTGTTTCTGTCATCTCACTCCGTTTTATCTGCAGAGAGGAAATGGTTACACAAATCATGATGACATTCTTTTTAAAGTCTGACTTCCTTTCTTTCATTTTAACTCTCAAGATGCTGAAGGGATATATATCATCTCTTCTCTAAATTCTCTCATTGTTTCTGGTTATGCAGTTGACTCTCTGGGCCTGGCGTTCACTTTCAGAATGTAAATCATCCCAGGGGGGTGACATTTGTCAAGTCATGTGCTCAGCTCACATGTGATTGGGCCTGGGAGGACAGCGCTTCTCATACCTTTCTACTTAGGCACTTCTCCCAAAGTCCTGCTCCCCGGCCACAGCTCTCTTCTCTCACTCAGTCCCTAGAACGCCACCCTGTGCCCTCTCGTGTTTGTCAGATTTCATACATCTTCCCCCTCTCTGTCACTTCCCAGACCTCTTCTTGAAAGTCTTCTCCTTCCAAAAGCCCTCCCTGAGCCCTGGCTGGTGTTAAGGGTCCCCCTGTTCTATGCTCCTGGAGCTCAGCGATGCTTCCTTTGCTGTGACCTTTTTGTAACACTCCGCACATTTCTTGAAGTGCTGCCTTCTCTGCCAGACCTCAAACTCTGGGAGAAACGGGGTGCTGTTTTTCTCAGTGCCGGAACCAGGGCCCCCACATCACCTGGCACACTGAAATGGCCAATTGATATTTGCTGGATTGCAGCCTAAAGCAGCCTGCTTCAAATATGATTCTTTTTGGATGACTTTGGTTCCATCTTAAAACTCAGAAGAATTTTGTCTCCTATTATATAATATGTCTATGTTATTTTCAATATAAGAATAATGTTTCTTAAGGATAGAGTAAATGAACACAACAGGAGGTGGCCATGGTTTTCCCATGGCTTTGTAAACTGCCAGAAATTTAAATACATACTCTGTCTTTAGCCTAAAAGAGTAATGTTGTCTTAGCTATGAAATTATGTTTCTCTTATAGTCTGAGGACGTTCCCCCAAATTCTTATGCTGACATCCCCAGTGGGATGGGATTTGGAGGTGCAGTCTTTGGGAAATAATTAGACCTTGAAGGTGGAAGCCTCAAGAATGGGGTTCGTGTCTTTCTATGGAAGAAGAGAAAGAACTGAGTTGTGTCCCTTTGCCATGTGAGGATCCAGTGAGAAAGCGGCTCTCTGCAAACCAGGAAGCAAGTGCTCACCAGACGGTGGATCCGCCAGCATCTTCATCTTGGACTTCTCTCTCTCCAGAACCGTGAGAAACACTTGCTGTTTAAACCACCTGGTGCATAGCCTCTCAGGCTGATGATTATGAATAAAGATTTCTTCTCAAAATATTTGCCCTGGCAAGTCAGCGTACACTAGTTTGAGATGGAGGAACACTTAGTTTTCAATGGGCTCCTCCTTGCTACCCCATGAACCAAAGCACTGAGAAAATAGGAATCTGTAGGTGAGTACAGGCCAACAAAGGAAGTAGATCAGCATGAACATGACACAGACAGGATGTAGCGTGTGGCAAGAATATTTGATGAACAGAAAATGAGCTTCTCAAAGATGACCCTCCCAAACTTTGGATGCTAGGCACAGAGAAGCTATGAAAGAACAGCCACGGAGAGGGATGGAGAGATCTCGGATGGACTGTGGCCAGCCCTTGTCCTTACTTGTACCAAGAACCTGGCATGGAAGGTGCAATCCTGAGGAGTGAATTCTTTCTGGTTCAGTTCAGGAGCAAGTTTGGACACTTGGACATTGGAGCCAGATGTCTTGTGTTCACATAGTTCTGACCCTCTTTGGGTAACAATGGGCAAATTACTTTTTCTAAGTTCCACTTTCCTTGTGTAGAAGGGGAAACATGAAATATTGAGTACAAAGAACTTAGTGTCTTGGTTGTATTGCAATAAAAAGTCAACAGATATTACTAATATAGATGACTAAATCAGCATTCAAAGAAGCTCATTTGTCTTTCCTAGACATTGACTCCACAGATCCAAGCTGGCTGCTTGTTTAAGAATATGTCTGCTCTATTGAAGGCCAAGATCCACAGCCGTGTGCCCTTTGTTTACTTTCCGAAAACGACTTATTTCACATACCTGCCCTCTTCAGTTCTCTTTTTCAGAGTACTGCAGTTTTTGTTGTAGAGTCTTTCACTTCCTTAGTTAGGTTAATTCCTAAGTATTTAATTTTTCTTGGTGCTTGTATTAGTTACTTTTCTAGAGCCAATGGTTTGCAAGAGAGGAGATTTAATACAGGACATTTACAGATTACAACATTCACACATAAGCCAAATGCAGGAAGAGTTTAGAACATCTATCTATGCACTGGAGACCCAAAAGATTCAATCAAGAGCTGGGAGTCCTCGGCACTGTCTCATGTAAGTCTGTCCCTGTGCTAAAAGGTTGACAAAATCTATACCGGAGCCAGGGTACAACACTCACAGCAGAGATGAAGACCAGAGCTCCCCTGAAGCAAACAGCAGCCATCCTCAACAACAGCGAGGCCCCGAGTTCTTCCTGCAATAACAGCTGAGTTCCCTTTGGGAGAACCAGCCACAACAGAACTTCTCCTGAGAAACAGCCGGCCCCTATCTTCTGCTCCCATTCTCCTTTGTACTGTGTTGGCAATAACCTTCAGGTGGATCTTCTACACCCAGAACCACACCAACTCAGTCCAGCTGGGTGTTCCTGCTCAAAGTGACCACAATAATAAGTCCACCACAGTACTATTGTGAATGGTACTTTTTTTTTCTAGTTTCTTTCTTAATTCGTTCATTATTAGTGTATAGGAACACTTGATTTTTGTGTCTTGATTTTGTATCTTGCTACATTACTGAATTTGGTTATTAATTCTAAGAGTCTTTTGGTGGATTGTTTTGAGTTCTATGTAAAAGATCATATCCAAATAATGATATTTTGACTTCCTTTCCTGTACATACCTCTTTTCTTTCTTTTGCTTGCCTGATTATTCTTGCTAATGTTTCAAGTATTACGATAAACAAGAGAGGTGATCATGCACATCCTTGTCTTCTTCCTGATTTTAGAGGGAAAATTTAGTTTTTCTCCATTTAATGTGATGTTGGCAGTACATTTGTCACAAATGGCTTTTATCAGATTGAGTTGATAATGTCCTTCTATACCTATTTTCTTGAATGTTTTTTTATCATGAATGAATGTTGAATTTTGTCCAAGGCTGCTTCTGCATCTGTTGAGACGATCATGTGATTTTTGTCCTTGCTCCTGTTTGTGTGGTGTATTACATTTATTAATTTGCACATGTTGAACCATCCCTGCATCCCTGGGATGAAACTTACTTGGTCATGGTGTATGATCTTTTTGATGATTCGTTGCATTCTGTTTGTCAGTATCTTGTTGAAGATTTTTGCCCCAGATTTTAAAAGAAATTGAATTTAATTAAAGGCCATTTTTTCTTCCATCAAATTGTCCTTCCTTTGGCTCAAAAATACCTCAATTATGTATTACTGTCTATATTTTTATATACTGATTAAATATACCCATATATAATGCACACCTTATTAGTGTTTTTCATTCTTATCATACCGTGAGTCTTTTTGCAATGTGTTTTTCACTAAACGTTAAGTTTTTGATACTTCTTTACATTGATACACATATATTTAACAGAATTTAAACTATTGCACATTATTGCATTTACTTATTCATTCTGCATTAGCAAACTCTAAATGTTGTTTTGTGTCTGTGTGTCTGTGTGTGATGAGACTCAATGTCACAATTGAGACACCCCTCACCCCCTGCACACACACACACACACACACACACACACACACACACACACACACGTGTTCTTTCTAATCTGCGTGTGAGGGTTCTCTGTGTATATACAAGTGTTCTTGCTGAGTTTATGATAAGCGCTAAAAACATTGCAACTTTACTTTGTCCAAACTGCTTTCCAAATTATTTTATTAGACTTAATTCACAGGTACATTTTGGTTTTATTGCTATTGTGAGCAGAAAGTTTTTCAAGGTATCATTTCAGTTGTTGCTGGCAGATAAAGATGTTACAGGCTTTGGGCTTTTTTTTTCAATCTTATATCCAGAAAATGTGCTCACTTTTGTTTGTTATATTAATTTACTAATAAATTCTCTTGAATTTTCCAGATGATTAATCACATTGTTGACGAAAAATATCAATTTTGCTTCTTCGTTTCCCAGTTTTACACTGCTTATTTCCTATTACAGTCACATTACACTGAAAAGAACCCACAGTACTGTGTTAAATGAAAGCAGTAGGTAATGTGATAGTAAAATATCTTTGTATTCCCAATTTTTAAAAGAATACTAAAAATAAGCAAAACACATCTCTAGTGATAGAAATCAAAATAATGATCATCTTCTGGGTCAGAGCGGGCTCACCGACTGTAGTGTCAGGAGGAAACATTTTATCAAAATGAGAGTGTGCTATATTTTCTTCTTGGTTATGATAACACTTAGCCCTCCATATTCAAGTGATCTGCATTTGTGAGTTAATCAAGTGGGAATATAAAATAAATGAAAAAGAAAAAAATTGGATCCATACTGAATATGTACAGATTTTTCTTGTCATTATTCCCTAAGTAATACAGTGTACTAATTATTTATATAGCATTACATTGTTCCATGCATTGTAAGTAATCTAGAGATAATTTAAAGTATACAGGACGATGTGCTTAAGTTGTATGTAAACATTATGCAATTCACATAAGAGATGGGCATCTGTTGATTTGGGTATTTAAAACGGTGTTGTGAAACCAGTCCTTAAGGATGCCGAGGGATGACTGTACATGGTTGTATACATTTGTCAAAATTTATTGAACGGTATACTTAAGATTTGTACAGTTGGGGGCTGGGGATTTAGCTCAGTGGTTAGAGTGTTTGCCTTGCAAGCACAAAGGCCCTGAGTTCAATCCCCAGCGCTAAAAAAAAAAAAAAAAAAAAAAAAAAAAAAAAAAAAAAAAAAAAAAAAAAAAAAAAAAAAAAGATTTGTACAGTTGTACTGTAATTTGCCCATTTTCTTTCTGATTTCTAGGAGGCCATTATGTATTAGAGAAATGAGGCTTTGTGTTCAGTTGCAAATATTTATTTGCAAAGTAAATTTAGTACTTTGCATTTGCTGTTTTGCATACAGAAATTTTATTTTTATGTAGATAAATGATCAATCTGGTATAGTTCCTAAAGTTTGAATCCTTGTTAGAATGACTCTAGTTTAATCTTTGAAGTAGGTTAAACAAATTTGTTGGAATGTTGTTTATCCTGGGAACTTGCCTAGAGATTCCACGTTTCAAGAATTCTGAATTAGTGAAAGCCAATGTGATTTACTGTATTCCCTAGATCAATCATAAAGGCTATACTTTCTTTTACATTATTTCTGGTCAGGGGTCACCTCCAACTACACTCCTGCCTTCTATCACTTACATATCCCCTGATGTAAATAATCACCTATTTCTGGTCACTATGGCCCTAAAACATTTGTCCGCTTTGGCCAATATTTCCTGGAAAATATTATTGAGCATTTTCATTGCTTTTGCCTTGTGAGTGACATCTTTAGTAAAAGCACCATCCCTTCTCGACAGTATTTGCCAGCCTGGCCTGGTAAAAATAGATAACTTAGTGTGATGTTTCCTGTAGTACATGAATCAAATCAGATCTACAAATGGTGACTGTGTCAGAGATGGAAGGACATTCTTTTGATGTGCTCTGGAGCGATTCACCCAATAAGGTGAAATACACATGAGCGAATTGAAGGCCAGAGAAGCATGGGGCTAAGGATTCCCCTGTGCTTGTTTGGTGCTGGGTTAGCAAGACTGCTAACCTGTTGTCATGGCTCCCGGTGCCCTGGGGGCTGGGGGTGAGGCACAGTCCCTTAGAGGATCAACCGCATAGGGAAAGGGTCCTGTATATTTTTTTTTTTTTTTTACCAAAATGTGTTTTTTTCCCCTCCTCCTAGAGTTGTGGTGACAGGCTTGCTAACAATTTGCTCTCTCCCATGTACTCCAAGCCTATCCTGGCCAGGTATTTGGTCTTAAATCAAGGATTTTCACCAAAGTCCTGTTGCTATCTTTCCTCCTCTTCCCTGGGCCACATTAGAAAGGGAGCACACAGTCTGCTACTTTGTATATGCCGTTATTTTAACTAATAATAAACTGAGCTAAACCAGAGGGAAGCTGGAGGCAGAGCATTAAAGGAAAGAAAGATCAGAAATCTTTGTCCATCACCACCAGATCTAGGAATAAAAGACACAGACCTCAGAATATAAAGAACATTTTCCACTTTTCCTGAACATCCTGCTATCAACAATCACATTTAATCCATCACCAAGTCTGTTCATCCTTCCTTCTGAGTGCCTCTGAAAGGTGTCCGCTCTCCCATCCCCCAGCGTGCAGCATGACCACCACCTCAACACTAGACGGCTCACAATCTGCCTTCACACAGCAGCCTCCTTACTCACCCCTCTCTTCTTGCTTAGGATAACGACTACAATGCTCAGTCTGGTCTATTGGGACCTACTTAGCTGGCTCCTGTGGTACTCGTAACATCCCCTGACCTCATCCCCTCAACGTTGTAATTCTGTCACACAGGCTTTTTGCCCCTTAATTTGGGCAACAAGCCAAACTTGTTCCTGCCTCAGGGCCTTTGCACATGTGCTATCCTTATCCTGTGCTCAAATCACTCTTCTTCCAGTTGCCTCTTGCCTAGTTAACTCATCCTCATCCTTCACGTATCAGTTTAGTCATCACTTCCTCTTTGTGTGTCCCTTCAGTCATTACATTGCTCTCCTCCAGAACTAGGTCACACTGAAGTTTTGTATTCATGGGGTGACTATTTGATGAACACTTTTCCATAAAATTATAAGCTTTAGAGACAATATTAGTCTTTACTTACCATTGTGTTTCCAGCTCCTAACGGTAATATGGAAATTGAGACATGAATAAATCTTCGTCGACTGAATAAATAAACAGGAACTTTTGTGTCCTTCCAGCAAAGGAGCAGGGCATACAAAGGAAATGCACAGATCTAAAAACTCGGGTCCAAATCTTGACCCTACCATTTGTTAGTCAGAGAATCTTGGGCATGTTGATTTACCTCTCCAAGCTTTAGTTTTCTCACCTGTAAAATGAGCATACCCATTGTCACATGAGGCTGTGAAGACGGACGAGAATGTGTGCTGATTGTGCACCCAGCAGGTTCTCTAGGAGCTATAGACACTGTTATTATTATCCAATTTAGAGACTAGGGAGTGGAAAGTCCTCTGGTGAGGTCACAGGGCTCCATAGGAAGAAGTGACAAGCACTCAAAAGGAAACAGATAGTAACATTTTTTATTAAATATTACAGTGGATCAAAAAGTACAAAATATCTCTTGCCTGCTATGTGATTGGGAAACTATTGGCACGTAATACAGTATCAAAAGCAGTAATAAGTACAATTTGGAAAACATACAAAATTGAGTGTTTATACTTGGCTCAGCATTCTTCTGGTAGTGTTTAAACTAATGCAAAGGTTACTCAATAACCTCTCCATTGGGAAACGATATAATGTCACTGGGCCATGTTGCTATATACAAATAATCACCTTACAGAGCATAGAGGTTACATAGCTGGAATCACCAAAAGTATACAATATTTACAACACAGGAAAGTTTAAAAAAGTATAAACAGCCAAGAGATTATGCTGCTATTCTTCAGACATATTTCAACCATGGGGAGACAAGCAGAATATCAAATACAACAGCCAACACTGGAGTTTAAGTGCTCAAGGTAATCATTGCAATGGTGTGGGTCTCACCAGGGCGACATCATTTCCGTTTCTCTTTGAAGTTGGGACAAGAGTAAAACTAGACCAGATGGGACTTGGCTGACCACCACCAAATGTTACTTTGTGGGACAACAAGTGAAGAGAAAGAAATGGTTCTCTTTGAAGGCACACTACATAAAATATTTTTGTGGGACCACCTCGAAATTTCCATCTGACACATTAACACAGTGAAATACAGTACTTGAGAATTCATGCACCAGGTCAGAAAGTTGTAAAGTCCACGCTGAGTTTTAACAAACCCTTCTGTATATGCCCTGATAAACAAGTGAACTTAAGAGCTTCTAGCTAGTAAATAAATAAGTCAGTCCTGTGGCAAACATTACAAGTTCAAATCACTAGAGTACTTAATTCTGAAACTCGGTTGGGCTTTTTTTGGTTGTTTTTTTGTTTTTTTTTTTAATGTTGAGTTGTCAAAAGTTAGACCAGAAGTTGCAAGGAAAGGTTTTGTAAAAATATTCTTTGGAATCTCCAAATCTCCAATAAATCACGAACTTAGTGCATTTTGAATTGCAACATTTCTTGGAAGCCACGTTCAGTAAATAGATTTATGACTCCATTGCCAATTAGATTCCACAGTTTCCTTTACAGAACTACCAATAACAATGGTTTGATTGCACAAAGAAAGGCTTGTGCAATTCCATTCAATAATAAGGCCCCTTGAACTCAAACAATGCAAACAAAGCCCTATTTAAGACTTTTAAAAATGTAGCTCTCAGCCAATGAAGAATTCAATGGTCTTTTTGAAACATATCCAAGATCTCTGTTTGGAGTTTTAAAACAAATAACACACTGCTTCTGCTGGGAATGTGTACCCCCATCTCTCTTTATTTGTCCTGATGTTTTGGCGAGGGTATGAGCTTCCTCAGACAGAAACAGTGAGTCTCCTCTCGGCAGAGATGAGAAAAACAAAAGCTGGACTATGTTAACATTGTTCGAAAATGGTGTGATCAAATTCCAACATGATGAAACCAGACTGAAATCACTGCAGTGGGGAAAACAAGTGCCCCATATTACAAATGGATAGGTGAGCTCCACCGAGGACAGACAGCCCTCATTTCCTCTGAGAAAGGAACTCACAAAAACCACATCCGATCTAGCCCATGTCTGCTGCAGAGCCACCGAGTTTTGCTCTTCCGCGTCCTCCGATTCCGGGACTATTAAATCTAGTGCAACTTTCTTATATGCGTCCTGGCCAGCATTTCGCCAGCTGGAATTGAGATTATTTTCCCCCCTCATTCTTGTGCAATAGCAGGATAATCTGCACTCACACATTTATAATCTAAATTCTACTAGTCTATATATGGTTCTATTAAATATATATATATATTATTCCACAGGAAGGTAAATAATTAATTGAAGCAAATGGAACTCTTAACACTGGATCTCTACATTCTTTTGTTTCCACCTTTGGATATTAAGTATGTTACATGGACTATTTGGCCCCATATCATGGAACCATTTCAATATAAATGCACAGCATGCGTGGCTTTGTGTAAGAGCCGCAGTTTCACTGTTACTGGTTTTATTTTGCAGTCGAGTTACCTATTTAGAAGCTGAAAATTGTCATCAATTTTCATAGACTTAATCTCAGAGGTAAAGGACTTGGTTAACTATGGTTCTAAAGTCTATTGGTAGTGTTGGGGAGAGGGGCCGTGGGCGAGGGAGTTCATCAAAGCAGTCTCCAGCAGGAGCGGATGGACCGGAATGGGAAAGAAAATCCGCCCCATCAATTGACTCTTAACACAGTTAAAAAACGCGTCCACCTCGATGTTACTTCTCGGGAGCAAATGGAATAAAGTGGCAAGAATGACAATAGGCATTCTCCACATCTTTTGACTGCTCGAACAGCTTGACCGTTCATTTCCATCAATAAGAGAAGTCAAAGTGGACGGGATGGCCAGGTATGTAAAAAACCATGGCACAAGCCACCCTCCTTGTGCGTGTGCACACGAAACCCACATCCCACAAACCCAAGAGGATGCCCTTCCTGTGAAATGGGTAATCCGGTATTCCAACTGTCCCCAAAGATGTAACCTGGAGACAGTCTTCTTGGGAATGACAAGAAACCGACTGACGAAGACAATGTGCTGCCTACACAAGTCGGCCGGCCGAGGCCTGGGGAAGCTGCTCCTTCTCCCGCTGGACAGCCGCACTCCATCCTCTTCCCAACCCCCTTTCCCAGACTCTAAACGGAGCGGTGCCAACACCAACGTAAGTCATTCTGGCTCCTGTTCTAAATTCTGAAATTCCTAAAATATCTGTGCAGCCCACAAATATGTCCTCTAGATTCTGTTGTTATTCAGCAGCTTGCTGCCAGTGAGGTTTTTGTTTTTATGATTCCTCTGGTATGTAGGACAGTTTCACAGCCTAGATAAGGTAAGTACAATGCTCAATATTTTCACATAACCCAATACTTCAAAGCAAAGCGTCTGGCCGGGTAAGCAGTGCGTAAGCTCTTTCAGCTATGCCTTTATGAGGGACAAATCCAAGAGTTGCGGCTCTGCAAAGGAACGTTCTCTGCACGATTGTGTGCTCGACTGTTTCTTTTTCATTTGTTCCACTAGAATCAGTTGCTTCAATTTGTAAACAATAACTTTACCACCCAAAGCTGCTCAAAATGATAAGTTGTGGAAAAATTACAAATACACACCGACAACTAGGACAGTCAGCCTTTAAAACAAAACAAAAACAAAAACAAAAACAAAAACAAAAAGACCTGCGAATAAAAGCGATATTGTTTAATTAAAAAAAAGGAACAAGAAGGAACTGGGGGCAAATGGAACTACTTGTATATAAATTAGGTGAGCAAACAGTGATACGGGTAGTTTTAAGAAGCAAATATATACAGTCAATTTAACAGTGTTTACTTCTCTGGTTTGTTTAATAGTGTCAAAATGAAAGATCTATTGAAGATTCACTATACATTGCATTGATTGAACCTTGGAGAGTTTTAGGAAAGAGGGGCATCCCTTGGCTACGTTTGCCGGTCTTTCTCGTCCCTTCCTTTGAAAAGCCTGCTCCCTTTTTTGGCCCAGATTGCTTCCTGACCATCTGAACTCAGCTGGGGTCCTCTAATTTCTTCCTGGACGTACATAAATCCCTTCACAAGACCCACATGCCAAGTGAATGATCGGGAGGTGCAAGGGCATCCGCGTGGGAAGGGGATCAAGACTGGCCAGCCAAGGCTAGAACTGTCCCAGAAAAATCGGCCTTGAGGGCTGGGACTGCTCGAACCCCCGATTAGAAGGAATACTGACTTCCAACTCTGCTAGCCATCGCCCCAGCTAGGACGCGAAGCTCCATCAGCCATGCCGGTTCGGGACACTGGGCAGAGCCGGGCTTACAGTTTTGTACTGGGATGTACGGACGACAGCTGGGAAGGTGGAAAGGCAGCTTGAGGATTTATAGCAGCTAAAGGGTAAATGCTGTTGTGCAAAAGATCCCCATATGAACTTCCTACAGGTGTGGCCGCAGCCAACTGTCTGTACAGCTGCTGAGAATTCGTGGGTGATGTAAAAATCCCTCTTTGCATCACAAGTGAGTGGAAAGCCAGGGGCTGCATGAGGGGAGAAAGCACAGTCTGGTTTTTCAAGTACTGCAGAGAGTGAGAATACCCAGCTGGGAGCCTGGAGTTGAGGCCCGAGTTGCACAGGCTCCCAGAATACAAACCCGGGAAGATCGGGGAGGACAGGGGAAGCTTGTGGCCTTCCGATGCCCCACCAGAATGCCCACCATAGGCAGCCTTGGTACCTTCGCCGCCCTGCTCCGAGGCCTTCTCCTTCCCAGAGGCCTCCTTGGCTGGGTCCAGGGGAGACACTGCTCGGGCCTTTTTCCCAGCGATCACAAGGTCCAAATCCTCCAGGCTGCGCTTTATGGGACGTGCTGCACCGATGTTCTGTGGGCTCATTTTCCGATGCAGGATAGGATGGACCATGCCTTCCATCTTCCTGAAATTCTCCAGTCTCACGTGGTGAGGTTTTCCTGACCTTGAGAGCGATTCGGAGTATTTTTTAGGACCCGACACGGTCATGGGTGAGACCCGACAGGCTTTGGGGTGACAGTCTCGACTCTGGTTGCTGAGGACCTGGAACTGGGAAATGCCTTTGCTCTCTTGGGGGCCAGTGGCCGAGTGGGTCAGGCCCAGGACCTTACCGGTCAGTTTGTGTGGGTTTTTGGGGAGGCTCAGATCCGTTGGCTGGTCGTCCATACAGGCTTCTGCGGCTGCCAACTTTTCTGCCGCCAACTTTTTGTCTTGCAGATGAAGAGACGCGAGATAATTTACGTGGAGCTTTTCTGGGTGTTTGTGGGAAACAAAAGAACTGTTTTCCGACTCCCTGTACATGTCCCGGGACGCGTACTTGGATGACTGTTCATTATGAAGATGGTGTTCGGTATGTCGATAGAGGCTGTGGAGGTGCGGGGAGGAGTAGAAATCCGCCAGGAAGCTGGGCATGTGGGGGTGGGGGAGTGCCCTTTTCTCTAAGAGTTTATCCTTGCCCTCCTGAATCTCTTGCTTCAAGACATAGGAGTCTGCCAGGGAGTTAAGGTGATGCTTGGAGAAGCCACAACGGTGGGCATCTGATCGACTCAGTTTGTCATGCTTGAAAATATCACTGATGCTCTTCCTCTCCTCCGAGGGCTTGCTTTTGAAGCTCTGGACATGCTGGATCACTGACGGCCGGCTGACTGCCGTGTGGTCAGTGCTTTGGCTGTGGTGGGCCTGAGACACACCGGAACACAAGTCATCCCTGGCAATCAGTTTCTTTTTGCTGATCAAAGGGGGTGGGGAGCCGTAGGGATAGCTGCTAGAGAGGCTGGCCCCGCTCACTTGGGACAACAGCTTCTTCTTGGCCAGTGGGGACATGATACCTGGGTTGCCCCTAGAATAGAGCAGGGGTGTGTAATTAAGTCCATGGTTTTCATTCATGGGCCCGGTCAGGTCTTTGTCTTTGAACATGTCAAATGACTGGACCACGAGGACCTTTGGGGTCTGCTTTAGCGCATTGTGGATGTCATCACTGCCCAGCTGGTCCACCTTCACAGTGCAGTTGGCGATGTAATCCGCCATCGCCGGCAGTTTGTCATCCTCTAATTCATTCTGGCTTGCCGGTGGGGGCTGCGTGGTGGGGAAGCCAGGAAAGGATGCATCTTGGAGGTCATTTTCAGTGCTCTCTGTAAAGCAGCAGGACTTGGATTCCTGCTTTGTGTCCACAGAGGCACCGGGAGAGGCCAAGGACTGCTTGCCGGCTGTGGGGACGGGGACCGGGTCCCTCTCTGGGGCCAGGGGCATGCTGGGGAGCGGAGCTGCAGGTCCCTTCTCGCCCGCCTCCTCGGCCTCTTTCTCACTGTGGGAACCTTGGTCTGTTTCACTGTTCTTTTCTGGGTCTGCTCTGGATGCCGGAGGCCTTGCCGTAAAATCCTGGTACCCTTCTGCTTTCTTCTTCACATCTGTTGCCATGAGAGGTTCTGTGATGCTTTTCTGGTTTAAAGACTCTTGTTCCTTCTCTGGATCTGATGAAACCTGATAAAACATTTCAAAAGACAGTCAGAAGAAAACCAAATACACTGACATGTTTTGTGGGAAATAAAATATTACACACAGCATTTTTCCTTGAAAACAGGCTTGTCAATCAGCTCACTGAGTTTCTGTGAGGCTTTATTACTCTCCAATCATGGCTCTAAACAAAGAAACCAAAATTACAGAAACAGTAGGGGAAATATACATACATCCCTTATGAGACACCTATTAAAATAGCAAAGTGTTATGTACTGATGGTATCCAATCACATTACTTCTTGATTCTAATATATAGTTTAATTCTAAGGTTGTCTTCTTGTCAAATCAGTCAATTATCCAAATGGGTTTTAAATTATATGTTGTGTTTTATGACACTTCTGAGAAAGATTTTTTTAAGTATCTCTCTTTCAACAATCCAACCAACTCTGTGTCAATATCAAACTATATTCCTTGCTTTTCTTCAACAGAGCAAATCCCACCCTAATTTGTTCAATATGATGCAATGCAAATTAGTGATACTTACGTGTTAAGTATCACTCTACTTGGTGCCACAGGATGCACAGATGATACTAAAATACTGAAAAAGTGTGCAGAAGCAATGGCAGTCTGTTTACATGAGGGACAGAGGATACTCTAAGTCCTGCTAGCTTACAGCAAACTATATTTCTATTAAAGCCAAAAATGAAATTGTCAAAATTCAGACAGTGAACACCACCAAAAATACAGCTTTTCTGTTCACTGAAATAAATTATACTCAATTTGATGGATGCTTTTCATGTGTCCCTATTCACGGAAGTCGTGGGCCTAATTTGACCCATTTATTTTATTGTGTGACTATGTAAGCTTTGACCTTAAGAGGTCATTTTAACTTCTCATCTGTGATGTGGCTGACTGTCAAGACTTTTCAAAATTACTGTGATTCTGCCCTGACATGTCTTGGTGGAACAGGAATGAAACACCTGTGTTGAGCTGGTCCCCTATCCCCTGCCCCAGTCTTATCTCTAAACTTTGTTCTCTACTGAGGAAAGAAATAGCAAGCCCATTAGCATCTTTGAGTAAGACTGGCGATGGCTTAAGGATACATAGGAACAAGCCTTTTAAGGAATCACACCCATTTCACTGCTATAGTTCCTCAAATCCACTTAAAGATATTTCTGTTTTTTAGGGATGTGTTATACCAAGAGCCTGTGCTTATTCCTCCCCTCCTTTTCGCTAATAGCTGCTTTTTCCAGTACAAATATCATTACTTGTTCCACATTAATAATCATCATTGGTCTCTTGAGCTTATACAGTACATGAAAATACAGAAAAATGAATAAAGCAAGTGAAAAGGCAAATTGCATTTAACTGTTAATTTCTGATGGGGCTGAAGTTTGAAGTGGGACTGTGGGGAATGCTCGGCCCCACTGAAATATCTACCACCAAGGTTTTTAGGTACGCTGGAGTCTCATACTTCTGGCTATAAAACAGGTTTAGGGGGGTCTTGAAAGCTAAGCTGAAAAAAGTAAAAGGCTGCTTTTCTGAGATGGCATTTTATGATCAGCTTGAGTATGTTAAACTTAAGATGATACCTTCCCACTGTACCACCTGTTACCTGAAGATAGTGGATTTGCCTAGAAGGGTTTATCACTCCTCCTATCTCCACTAGGCTCAGTGCTTCTGGTCAAAAACATCAAAAATTAAATAATGAAAACTATGACAAATCTAAATCCAAACCCCAAACACAGTCAATCAGAAGAAATATCACTAAGTAATAACATGGGTCTCTGCTGGCGGTGAGGAGGGATCCTTACTAGGTCACTCTTGAAGCAGGTGGGTGATTCTGTGTGGGTTAGATAATCTCGCATGACAACCTTTGAAATGCCTGCTCCCTGAGGAACAGTTGGGGCCTGCAGGAAGCGGGAGCCTACCTGCTTTCAGGGTTTCTCTGGGCTCCATGCTTGGGGAGTGGTCATCTCCCCAGCTCATGGGCTCTGGACCCTCCCACAAGTCACAAACCAACTATTTTAAACTTCATCCCCCAAATGGAGCCATTCAAAGGTCAGCTGGCTCCCGGGACCGCCGTTCATCCCCTGGTGCTTTGGGATCATTGCACATATGGTATCTAACAGAACTCGCCGACCCCAAACCCAGGCCAGCAGGATAAAGGGAGAACAGAATGTAAGCCCGAACTTAGAATTTCCTTGCTTTTGGCCACATAAACTGCAAACTTGCACATGCTTACAGTCCGTATCATCTTTTTTTCTCCTTCCTTTTTAAATTAGTAGAGCCTAAGATGATTATGAAACTTACAAAAACAAAATCTCTCCTCTTGGTATTAATACTATCTTCTTATAGAAAAGTCAGTTGGGTAAGTTAATATCTAGTTAGGAGGATGGTGTGTGTGTGTGTGTGTGTGTGTGTGTGTGTGTGTGTGTGTTTTAAACTCAGGGTTTAATTAGAGAGTCTCTTATGTGTTCATCATAAACCTGATTTTTAGAGGGTGTTTAATATCAGCACCAAAATTCCCTCCGGGTTGAATCCTAGAACATGCTGTCTCCAAATGTGGCTGCTAAGTTTTTTTATGGGCAGCAGGGTTTTTTTATTATTCATGTTGAAACAGAGCCCAGATCAGCCTGCATGACTGGCTGTACACTGACAGTAAAGGTTTCAACCAAAGAGCTGCTGGGGGCTGTGGGTAGTTGGGGCTTGTTTTAAAAGGTTCAGAAACTACCTGTTAATATGAGAGATAATGATGGTTTCAGAGGAACCATTTCAAAATTCCCCTATAAATAATATGTACTTAAAATCTTGCTAACTTGGTCTCAACCCAGGGCTGCTGCACGGCGGCCCATTACTGGCGGAAAACTCCTCCCGGAAGTTTTTGGGAAAGGCCTGCAGAGACAGCACGGTGACTTCAGTGGCCTCCTCCCAAGGCCCCCCAAAGTCAGGCTGACTCCTTGAGGAAGCGGGCTGTGAAATGGTCAAGAAGCTGCGTTTTCACAATGGGATCCCTTCCGGGAGCTGTAGCTCTGGCGCCTTCTCTCAAAGTCAGAGCATTTGCTATTAGTTTTCTACAGGATATTCTCAACTTTCCATATTCTCTTCTTGGCCTATCCCCTCCCACTCTGTTTCATCCTATCCCACGCATGGTATCTGAGCTCCTGTGCAAAAACAAAGTTTATAGGAATTAGGGAACTGTGAAGCTTGGAGGGTTTATTTATTTATTTACAGTACTGGGGACTGAACTCGGGGCCTTTGCACTGAGCCACATCCTCAGCCCCCCTTTTTTGTTTTTTATATTGAGACAGGATTTTGCTAAGTCTTTAAATTGCCTAGGTTGGACTCTGACTTGTGATTGTCCTGCCTCAGCCTCCAAGAATGTTGGGATCATAGGTGTGTACCACCATGCCCAGTTCATCTGAGAGTTTTTTATGTCTTAGTCTAGCCATGAAGTATGTAGGGATCCAGCTGTGGATTCACGCAGTAGCATCCTCGGGAGCACAGCCACTCACCTCAGACGCATCCTGGGGCTTTGGCGCATGCTCTTTGTCTTTCTTGCTCTTAGGCATTTCATGTTTGACGCGTTTGCTTCCCGATACTTTTGTTTTATTCTCATTCTCTTGCGAACTGTTCTCCTGTTTCCGCGGTTTGATTGGAGGCAAGGGCTTATCTTCCTCTCCCTTAATAAACCTTTCATACGGTAGGATTAATCTAGAATGAAAGCAGAAGAGATAATACATCAGCTGAGCCGTGTCAGTAGTGTATCGATACTGTGGGATTTTGTTTCCTTTTCTCGGTATAGTAGTCCCCCCTTATCCACGGCGGGGATATTCTAAGATTGCCAGTGGACACACACAGCACGCCGGATAGTGTGTTCTTTCCTGTACACACACACTTACGACACACTTCAACTGATACATGAGGCACAGTGACAGAGTAACACCATGACTAATAATACCGCAGAAAAATTATAAAAATATATCGTCATGAAAGTTATGAGAATGTGGTCTCCAGCTCTTGAACAAGTCAGGACAAATACACTTTTCTTTCAGACTGTGGCTGACCTCGCGAAACTGAAACCATGGAGAGTAAAACCACGGTACAGCGGGACTACTGTACAAGCCACTTGTTGAACGACTTAATCACTGGTGACATCGGTGCATCTAGAAACTTATTGCACAATTGACTGATCTACTTCATTAGTGAAAATCAGTAGTTGGTCACTTCAACACTTTTCTGCAAAAAAGGTTTCTTCTTGGCTTCTTTTGGGTCTATACACTAAGGGTACCAGTGGAAACAACCAACTCAAGACACTATCATCACAGCCCCTGGCACTTGGTTAAGTTCCAACGACAGCACAACAATAAGGTCAGCTGCTATTCATTTACCTGTCCATCGACTACTTATTGAACACCTACTATGTAGGTCTCAGGCAGTGCTCCCGGCGCTGAGATGGAGCAATGAACAAAGCATTCAAAGCCTCTGACCCCAAGAAGCTCCCACTGTACTAGGGCCTAGTACAGAGACAGGAACATTACACAGATCATTTCATATCATCTCCACCACATCCCTATGGAATTTTATTATTCTCTTTTTGGCAGACGAGACAATAGAGACCCCAAAAGGTTAAATAATATGCCTAAAGGTCACACCATTTGTTAGAGCTAGAATTTGAACCCGGTGGCACCTATCTCTAGTTTTCCTTTTTTTAAAATTCATCTCAAAATGCAGACCCAACACTTAAGATCAAAAAGTCGAAGGGAGACAAGCTCAGTGTAGTTGAGATGGCTGTCTTATCCTGCAGCAAAGGGGGAGCAGGTAGTGCCACACACGGGGGGTCTGTTTAGGGTACCGAATAAAACAGGGCTTGGCCAAGAAGGAAGCAGAGCAACCGCTTAAGCCACAAAAATCAGAGGGCTGAAAAATTCAACCACTTTAATTATACAACTTTCTTAACAAAGTGCATAAAATTGCTCTAAAAAGAGAAACATCAAACAGCTCTGGTTTTAATCTGTTTTCCCTCGGCGACACAGCTCTTGATCTGAACGGGAAAAAGAGCTGATGTAATTAAAAGGCATGGATTGCATTACAATCTCAGTTTCAACTTCAGTGATTAAAGTTTTTATAATGCATTTGGTATGATTAATGACTCACTGTGGGATTAATACAAGACTCAGTCTTAAAAATATGAACTTTAATACAGCAAACATAATTTGTTTTAAATAAGACAAGTTGATTCAATGAAGAAAATGTACTTGGCTTATAAACAATTAAAATCCGTTCAAATATTGGGAATCCTAATTATTTTTAAACTAAGACATCCAAGCAAAAAGTTCCGTATTTGAACATTTGTTAGCTATCCTGAAATTGGTTTCTAACTATATAATTTAGGTCTCAGCTACTTAAACATGTACAACTGTTCAGGTTTGAAAGTAAAGATGTGGGGACATTTGTGATCATAATATTTTATTCTTTAATAACATACCAAGAAATTGTGGGGAAATCAAATTCCGATTTATAGTATATTAGAAACAAAATCCATTTACTGAGCATGCTCAGACAAGGTATGTGCAAGGAGGCGTGAATAATACTTTGGAGCCCTACATCTGGCAGTGGGCCAGCCATGAAGATCAACAGAGCCCATGGGGAATAGTTATCTTCAGATCCCATTACAAACTGAGTTTAAACATGTTACAGCTGCTAAAACTGGAAACTGCTCTCTCTATGTAGACTTACTAAAATAATATATGGCTGCCAAATACCTGCTTCCCACTGTAATATTACAGTTAATGTTTATATAATAAAAAGCATAACTAAGCAGAAGAGAGAAAAAAGCAATCTTGTTCATACTTGAATTTATTCTGTCTCATCTGTAAAGTCCCCGACAATCCCCCCCTCCCAATTCCTTTTATTTGAGTAATTCTCCAGGGACTTTGTCCTCTTCAGTATCGACAGGTTGGGGATTTTTTTCCAGGAGCAAAATGCACTGAACATTTTAAACTGGAGAAATATTTTAAATTGATTTTAATGAAAACATATTTTAGTGTTGGGACAGATAGGTTTGTTTTACTTCTGTTTTGTTGCCATGGGAACCCAAGGAGCTTGGAAGCCTGGGTACTCCGATGGTTACCATTTGTTGGTACCACCCTTCCCCCAGCTCCATACTTTAATTAAGATAGTGACAGCATGAGGGGCCTCTATCCTGGAAAGAAGGACAGCATGACCGCCGAGTGTGGGGAGCCGGCAGAGGGGTGAGGGCGTGTGAGGGAAAGAACTGGTGGGAAAGACACGCAATGGGCCCCCATAGTCT
>PVJO010001011.1:0-142387 GCA_004026905.1 Hystrix cristata
TGCGAATAAAGTCTTTGTAGAGAATAACACACATTGTCTTGAATCCAACTGCTAATGTCCTTGTTCCCAACTGAAACTTCTTGTGCCTTGCTTTTATTATCCACATTTCTATCAGCATTCTGGTCTTCTGGGCTCCAAACAGAATCTCCCATCAAGCTTAGCTTATAGATCCCTAGAGCTTCTCTAGCCAGCATCTTCAAACCTTTCCAAATTTCTTTCGCAAACCAGTTCCAAAGATTTCTAACTCACATGGTCAAATACTGTCACAGCAACAACCCCACCTTGCCACTAAGACACACCACCTAACAGCTGCAAATTAAAAGAAGAGTGGTTTATTTTGGCTCGCAGTTTCAGAAGTTTCAGTTCATGCTTGGTTAGCCTGATCCAAGGGACAAACAGCCCGGTGGAAGGGCCAGAGCAGAGGAAAGCTACTTACAGCACAGCAGAAGGAAGCAAAGAGAAAAGATGGGATCCTATCTGGGTCGCTGAGGTCAGGCTGCCTGACCGCCCACCCCAAATTCAGGTCATAATACAGCTGTGCCCCAAAATGGGGTTGGGCTGTATGTGCAGTCCACCCCAAACAGGTGTCATGAATGGGTAAACTCCAAACTGGGGGCCTGCTGCAGGCATACCACAAACTAAAATTGGGCTACATGTGTGGCTCACCCCAAACAGGTCATGCAGAGTACCCCAAAGCTGGGTCCAGCTGCATGTGCAGCCTACCCCACTTCCCAGAGTCAGAACTGCCCAAAGGATCAACTCAGCTCTGTTTTCGGTCATGTCCAGAACAAACATCCTTGTTCCTGGAACACAGCTATTCCAACCTTTATCAATGGACCAGGGAAGCAGGCAAAGAAGTTGTACACAACAGCTGGACTTTACTCAAAAATTTACCACAAAGACTTTTATATCTAGGGACCTGTAACAAATATAAGGAACTCATAGAGTTTGAAAAATTTGGAGATTTGGGGGTGGGTGGGTGCTGGGGATGAAACTCAGGGCCTTGCGCTTGCTAGGCCCACGCTCTACCACTTCAGCTAAATCCTCAACCCCTGAAGATTTTATTTAACAACAACAAATCACATATCAGGGAAATTAGAGGCCATGTACTTTTGCTCCTCCTGCCACGAGGTGTTCCATACCTCTTCCTGGTAACTAATATCAGAGAAAAAAAGTTAAAGGGTTTGAGTTTTCTGAAAGACGAAAGCCTGAAGGGAAGAAAAGGGGCAAGGAGGGGACTAGGACTTTCTTAGGGGAGAAAGAAGGAAAAAAAAAAGCAAACCACTGGTCTGACTCCATAGACTTCTTAGTCTGACTCCATAGATTTCACCAAGTCTGTGGATAGCATCAGCTATCACCTGATCAACACCTGAACTGCACAGCTTAGCACGTGTTCCCAGCCACCCAAAAAGGGGAGCTGGGGCATCTGGTGGACTGAGTTTATGCCCTTCAGTTTTGAGAGAGAGAGTGAGAGAGATCAAAAGAGCAGTTTAGAGAAGCTCTCGCAAACCAAATATGCCCACATATGTATGTGCTTTTTGAGACAGCTTCCTCCAGTGTGACCTCCGAGGTGATTCTCTCCACTGTCTCAAGATTGGGTTTCTCATGCTGGCTGCATGAGAAACTTTGCTCAAGACACTGGATGGGGCTTCAACCTTACTTTGTGTCTCCCTGGAAAAGCAAGATTTTTCAGGGTCCCATCCTAACCCAGGGACAGGGTATGGTACTAACCTAAAATACCTAGTGAAGCCACTACACATCTTGGAGTATGCCTCCTAACACCTCTTCTCATTTCTGCTTCAAGGGGGCACACGGCCCTTGTCTTCAGTGCTTTTATGTACAAGCACTCATTTTCTAGGGGCTTAGGAGTCTCTAACTACTAGAAAAGAAACAAACAGACTCTACAGGGGTGGGGATTTAGCTCAAGGGCCCTGAGTTTGACCCCCAGCGTACCCCCCCCCCAATAAAAGACTCTACAGTTGCAGAGGCAAAGAAAGAGAAAAAGAAAAACTGTGCTTTAGAAGCAAACGGGTTGGGAGAAAACTATGTTTCAGAGGGCAAACAGATTGTGGTAAAATGGGGACAAAGAAAGTAACTAAATAAATAAGAAGCCTTTTAGCTGGACTTACCCAACCAAAATTACTCTCTCGATGCCTCTTTTTAGGTCCCTTCACAGTCTCCAATATCTACTGTGGTTTAGACTTGTATTTCCCTGATGGTGAATTGTATCAATCATGCTTTCCTGTGCTTATGTACATTTTTATTTGGAGAAATGTTACTCAGATTCCTCACCCATTTTTCAACTGAGTTATTTACCTTTTTATTAGTGAGTTGTGGGAGCTCTTTATATACAGGATCTAGATATAAGTCTCTTATAGATAGGATGTGAACACTCTCCTGTTCTGTATGTTTCTTATATGAAAGTGAAAAACAGTGGATGTTTAGCTTGGATCTGTAACCTTGTTGAACTCACTCCCAAAAGTAGATTTTTGAAGTGTAGCTCTCAGGAATTTCTATGCAAACCTTCATGTCATCTGCATATAGGGATACTTTTCTCTCTCTTTTCTTCTTTTCTTTCTTTCTTTAACTCTTTCCAGAAGTACATAACATAGATCTTAAAGCCACATAGTAAATCTCATATGATTACGGGTAACTCAATGTCTATCCCCAAAACATCTTCTTTAGGTTATACTTTATGAACTTGGGACCAATTTAAGAGAAAAGATTTTAAAAAGCTGATTTTTCTCCAAAGGTGAATTAGTAAAAAGACAAAACTTCAAAGCTCTTCTCTCACCTTTCTGACTCTTACTGATTAGTTAACAGGAAAGGTAATCAGAGTAGCTTACAAATAAAGCCCTTAAAGTTTGACAGCATAAAGGTTATGTATGATTGGGTTGCCGTATATGTTTCTATATGTCTATTTTTAGGTATGTTTTAGTTGTATACAGATAAGTACACACTCATGATATAACCCATATACTTTTGTTCACGTGGATTAACAGTGAGTTAACAAAATAAGAATAAAGATGTCTTTAAAGTTAGTAAAATATTTCCACCCATATTGTTAGCTGATTGATATAATATCAAAAAATTAGTTTTATACATGCAATGTCTATTGTTGCTCATATACAACAAATTAAAAAGAGTTTTCCCTTGGTCAAAGACAAACAGATACGGGCTGGGGATTTAGCTCAGTGGTTAGAGTGCTTGCCTTGCAAGCACAAGGCCCTGAGTTCGATCCCCAGCACCACAAAAAAAAAAAAAAAAAAAAGACAAACAGATACAAATATAGATATATGGCTTAAAAACGTTAGCTGCGCTATGATTTGGTTCTCTCGAGTCATCTAAAGCAAATGTGTATATTTAAATTAGCTATAAATAAAAGGTTAAGCTTTCCATGTCTAAAGCAATAAGGTTTTTCTTAAAGTATTAAAATGCTTTTGGTTAATCTTACAAAACTATATTTAAAAGCAAAGGCTCTATATTTTACTATCATACTTTCTTGTTTTCCATTGCTAGGCTTTTGGTTACTAAAAACTGAGCTTTAAGAGTTAGATTATTTGGGCTAGGGATTTAGCTCAGTGGTTAGAGTGCTTGCCTTGCAAGCACAAGGCCCTGAGTTCGATCCCCAGCACACACACACACAAACACAAACACACACACAGACAAAAAAAAAAGAGTTAGATTACTTAAGTGTTGACTTGTACAATGTTTTCAATAATCAGTGAACAACTATTAACTTAGTTTATAACTTAACCTATATATCTGGGACTAGACATACATCAAAAGCCAAAATATTCTGTGACTCTAAGATTTAAAGTTATGTTTATACAAAGTTAAGACTATATAAGTTTAATATATATAAAGTAGTAAGTGTCCTCTTTTATACAATATACATCTACAATATACATCTAAACTTAGACAAAATGATCAAAAATTTTGGCACTGCTTTACATTTGGCTCTGCCATTTAAAATTTGATCTACATCTACTGGCACTGATTAAATGAACATTTTGTTATTGTATAAATAGAAACACTTGTATTTGGGGTAGTAACTCTATAGATTTATAAGAGCTCTAAAGATGTCCTTTAATTCTTGTCCATAAAGTTGTACCCTTTAAACCTGTTGAAGGAATCTACATTTTGCCTTAAGATTAAAAACTAAGTAAATATATGTAAAGATTTGTATATAGGTGTGATGTTAACTATTGCTAACCATGAAACATATTAAATACATTTGATTTCCCAATTGTACAGGCCTTTTAAAATGTAGTACCTGAGGAAAACATCTTATCATACTGGTGATTTCCACACTAAAACTGTTCATGATAATGGACTTTTTCAGGTTTATGTGATTGTTATATAACTGTTATGATAGCTATACCTAAATATTATACAATTGAGGCAGTGTCATTATAATGATCAAAGATTGAACAGTAGTAAACTATCAAGTACATCCATAAAATAAGTACCTTCTACTTAAATGACATCTTATTAAAAGACAACAAATTTAAATAAAAGCTTATGTCATTTAATATTCTGTAATTGGATAAAGACAACTGATTAAAAAGTTATTTTACACTAAAATGAAAATTTATATTTTTAGAGATTCAAAGAAAAAACAGTAGTTCTAGTATAACAATGTTATCATAATTGTTAAGCTAAGAGGCTACTTTTTTTCTTGATTTTAAATTTTCCCAGTAAAACTTTATAGTGTTATCTGTTAACATTCTACATTCTAAGACAGCCATAATTGGTAAAAGAAAAAAAATAGCAACTGTCTGGCTATACTTTATATTTCAAAGCACTTGATATCCAGATGAGATTATGATAGTTAACCTACTGTTCCCACTTCAGTACTGGTGTGACTGACCTTCTGGGTATTCAATAACTAAGACTTGGAGATCAAAAAGGTAAATACGTTAAGAGGACAACCGATGGCCTTGGCCCTTCAAAGTCAACAAGGACCTAGGACATGAGGGGAAATCCTACAACTCCGATGAGTCACCCAACCTCCCAAGCAGGGAGACTGATGGACCCCCAGGGCACAGGAGTCAACTAGTGTGCACCGTGCTAAGGGGGAGGCACTAAATGCTTCCAAGGGAAGCCATGTGGTCAAACAAAGACTGTGACTCATTCTGGCAAATGACCAACTCCTACAGGAAGAAGTAGAAGAGATAAGAGGCTCTGCCCATGCCTCAAAAGTAATGCTGGAAGAGCCTGAGCTGACCTTGAGACAGACAGCCAGCCAGACACACAGAGATAGATAGATAGATAGATAGATAGATAGATAGATAGATAGAGACATAGAGAGATTAATTTTGATTAATATAGTCACTTTAACTTGTTTTTAAACATGTAGCAGAAAAGTATAACCAAAATTTTATAGATATAGATATACAGAGAGATAAATAGTAATATTACATTAAAAGTTTGACTAAATATAAAAGGGGGCAACTCTGCCAATGAGCAACAAAAAAAACATACACATGATAAATACAGCAATGCCACCTGAAATACAGGATGGATTCCCACTCAAGGTTGTAAGTATACTACTATGTTAAAAAATACTGACTTGTCTGCTACCGACTGGAGGGCAAAAGCTGGGATAAAACGGTGTTATGGCTTGTGTCTAGATGTTCCCCCAAAGTCCCATTAGGTCATAGGTGGGGCTTTTTCAGAGGTGGCTGAATCTAGAGTGTATGATGCTGGGATTAGGGGTGGGTGATCACTAAATCAATCCACTGATTGGTTTGGCACCGCCCTAATCCCGCCAGCCTGGGTAAGATATAGGTGGCAGAAAGAAACTGCTTAGGTCCCTTTTTTGCTTCCTTTGCTTACCTTGCTACCTTCTGCCTATCTGCCATGCCAGCCTGCCTTGGACTGAAACCTCTACAAACTGTGAGCCAAATAAGCCTTTCTCCCCTTAACTTTGGGTGTCAGGTATTTTGTCTCAGCAACAAAAGAAAAGTAACTAAGACAGCCAGCCAGCCCCAAACAGCACCCAGTATCCAAGGGTACAAGCCTGCTGGGTTTAAACTGCAGATCAACCACCTAATCTCCCAGTCTTGTGGCACTGAAGGACCAGATCAGTGTTTCACTGTATGATCATTTGGCCACTATCTTTAGTCCCCAAGCAAGTCTCAAGGATGTGATATGGCACACTGAATTACTAACTATACACAAAAAGGTATTGTATTACTAAATTCAGAAGTAAAAATGATGAGAAAAGCCATTCTACAAAACCAAATGACCCTATATATTTCAGCAGCAGCACAAGATGGAAATTGTGCCATTATCGAAACAGAATGTTGTGTATACATTCCTGATGTTGTCGGAGGGGAAGGGGAATTCAGAAAATATATCTCCAGGTTCTTTACTCACACAGACAATGAATTGCAGGAGCGAATTTTAGGGCATTATGAAAGTTTATTTAAGTAACAAAAGGGAGACTGGTTTGGCCAGGAGGGTAAAATAACTAGCTGATGCTGCAGTTAGGAATCTGAAAAGGCCTAGAAGACTAGGGAGCAGGGGGCAAGCACACAAGGCAGAAGGTAGAGCGCGGGGAGAGAGGGGGCGTGTGAGGGGGCGAGAGAGGAAAGAGAAGGGGGCGAGAGAAGGGGCAAGAGCAGCAAGAGGGCGAACTCGTGGTGTCATTCACATTTATCTGGATTCTGTTCTCGTGAGAGTTTCTGGATCCTGTTCTCGTGAGAGTTTCTGGATCCTGTGAGAAGAGGGGCGATTGGAATTTCTTGCCCCAGGCTGACGTCAGGTCAAAGCCACTCCCCAAGGCATGTCCATCTTCCCAGCCAGGTCAGGCCACGCCCTATTCCTATATCACTGATAACTCTGCAAATGGGTCTTCTGTATTACAAGATCTACATTCATAAATTTTTTTTTTGTTTTAACATTCACAAATTGGTGCAATGTCAGACTCTGCCATAAGTCGTAATGACTGATAAGCACGCTAGTCCTCTAGAACAACCTGGTAGGTGAAAGTTCTCTTTTTCTTTGGCTATGATATTGTGAATTGCAAATTTTTATACCACATTATCCACTGTTGTGGGCTAATGTCTCATATGTCCCTTCTGTACTTTTTCAGACTCTGGAAAGGTGATGGTTCTTCAAAAGAGCCTGATAGTCCCGTCTCCTTTAGATCAGCCAGGATCAGTTTCGGTTCCTGCATAGACAGGATCAACTCCTCTCCACAGCCTGAAGAAGTTACAAGTTAGATTGTTCAGCCTTCTGCACCCCTTTAAGAATTGGGGGCCAGAGTCTCAGGGATTAATGAAGTGGGATAGTAGAAATAAAAACGAAGTAAAAGGGAGATAAAGAAGTTGAGACTTTTTGAATTGTACTTTAAAGATCTGCAGTTTCAGGACAAAAGCCCAGCTGTTTTATTTTGTTTTGTTTTTTCTTTTTCTTCTCCCAAAAGGTAGTAAACCTGGGCAAATCCCTTTCACCTACAAATGGGTTTGCCCATTCCCTTTTCACCTGCAAATGGTCCTCTTTCACCTATGAATACACTACCTTTTTAGGATTTCCCATATGAATGGGCCATTTATCTCAATATGGCCTGCATATGGCCTCTCCCACCCATTAAACAAGACTAAAACTACAGTTTCAAATTCCACAATTTCCACCACCCAAAACATATAAAAGATCCCCAGTTCGCAAATGTATCATGCCTCATATCCTATATCTCTATCTAATAAACCCTTCTCTTGCCTCTTACTGACATGTTCTGAAAATTCTTTTTCAGTGACAGTAGTTAGCAAATCTGCAAATTTACTTTACAAGAGTAGGCTGGGGGCTGGGGATTTAGCTCAGTTGGCAGAGCACTTGCCTAGCAAGCACATCGCCCTGAGTTCGATCCCCAGTACCACCCTCCCACAAAAGGGTAGGTTAAATTCTTTATTTCAGCTTTATGGACCCCAGACCAGCCTCGTGACAGTATCACCTTGCACCCACAAGAATGCTATTACTTGTCTTGAAACACAAGTAACCAAGAGACGAATAATAACAAGTGTTGGTGAGGAGAAATAGAAAACTTCAGACACTGCTAGTAGGATAGTAAAATTATTATAGATAGCTAAATTAGATAGAAATAGTATAGGCAGTCAGACAGGGCTAGGTTCTTGAGGGAGTCAGTGCAGAAGATGAGAACACATCAAACTGTTGCTAGGGGCACAGCTAAGGAAGATTAAAGTCACAATGACCAAATTTACATACTTCCCTAAGGGATAAATAGAAATCTGAGATTATTGGTACCACTCTTTTGAGATTTCCCTATAAACAAACCATCATCTCATTAGTGGTGGGCCATCCTCTCCCACCAAGATTAAGACTAAAACTAAGAAAACTAAGACTAAAAACAATACTATAAATTATTGACCAAGGTTAATGATGTCTTCCATATTCCCTTGCCACTATTAGATCAGTATTAACCAAGCAGCTATACTTGTAATCTTATTGGTCGATTAGAGTTTTGACCCCATACTGTACCCACCTCGTGATTTTGCTCTATAAAACTTTCTCAGAAGCTCAGTGTGGTGGCACACGCCTGTAATCCCAGCACTCTGCAGGCTACGCAGCATTCGAGGCTTTCCTGTGCTACACAGTGAGTTCAACGTCAGCCTGAACTACACAGAAAGACCCTGTCTAAAAAAACAAAAACAAAAATGAAACAAAAAACTTTCTCAAAGAAGTAGGCTCACTGGAAACCCATTTGGGACCTCTCCTGTCTCCATCTAGAGTTATATTTTCCCCTATATCAAAAGCACACAGCCATTTTTAAAGAGTCGGGCAGTTCCTCGAAAGGTTATTAATATAGTTACCCTCTGGCCCAACCATTCCAATGAAAATATACATCTATACAAAACAATGAATGTTCATATTAACATTAACAGCCACTAAGAAGACAGCTACCACAGGAGGTCGGAGGAGGGCCTGGCGAGGGCTGGCCGGGCAGGTAGGCAACCTGGGGGAGTGGCCTGGACCTGACTTAGGCCTGGGGTGCGGAATCCAAGCAGCTCCTCTCAGAACCGGATGTAAAATTCTCCTGGATTTCCTGGAGAACTTGGACAAGATAAATAAAGGCAGCACCATGAGGAGGCTCTCTCCCCACCTTCTCTCCCCCTGCCTGGACTATGCCTGTGTCTGTGCATGATGCACCAGGGCTGTCATGTCTTTTTTAGGATAGCCCAAATAATGTCCCTTAGGTACAGTATGTATTTTTGCTTTCTTTTGTTGTTATTTTCTCTTTTTTTTTTTTTAACTTTTTCTCTGTTTGGCCCAAACTCACTCCATGGAGCCAGTTTCTCCCTCTGTTTGCCATTTTAAATAAACTGCAACAATGCTTTTGCCCCTCTCATCCAATTCTTTGTTCGAGGCGTGAAGAACCTGGAACTTGGAGTACAGCTGCCCAGTTATACTCCTTCATCATTCTCTTATTTTGTATTTCTTGTGACACCACTGCCAGATACCAGCTCACCAACATACTATCCATGAATTCTCCCAAAACAATCAACTATACTTAAAATTGTAAAATGGATGTGATCTCTTTGTTTCGGATGGAAAACAAAGGGTAGCACAAGTATTCCCTTTACCTGAGCCCCTAGAACAGTAATCTACTCTGAGGAAGTACACAAGTTATGTTTCATGGTTTTTTGTTTTGGGTATAATGCTGGGGATCAAAGCTGGGGCCTCACAAACAAGGCAAATGCTCTACCACTAAGCTGCACCCCCAGTCCAGGGAACAAGTTCTCAGAAACCCCAACCATGACAGACTACAGATAGAGTGGCTAATCACGTACTGTTAGGTTTCACTGATGGCTGCCCTGCTGATGTTCCTTCCATTTATCTCCCTAGTTATTACAACAAGATCCTCACAGTCCTACCACCATTTTCTAGGGAGAGGTGTAACTGAGGCCTTTCCTGAGTATTACCTCATCCCCACTACTTCATGGTCTCACCAAAGGCTTTTCTTAGCTCCATTATTGCATTCAAAGCCTTGCAGCCAAAGGAACCTCAGACTGTCCTGATCACCCAAAGCAATCAGTTGGGGCAGGGGGCACTTACAGATTTTTATTAAATGAGGACTACAATTCAGAATGATAAAAAAGAGTTACTAGAATTTTCCCAAAATGTGAAATAATCAACTTCATAATTTATCAGGTGTCGTATCAATCAAAATTTAGGTTATACATGCAACTATGTACTCATTCTTAGCACAAGGAACTAATTGATGAAAGGCCTGTGGCATAATTTTGTAAACAAACTGTAAAATAGCATGATAGGATGCCTCTGATTTCACATTTGCCTTTTGCAAGGCAATTATATGAAAGTTATTTTTTTGAAATCTAGATTTTATCATCTTTTCTCCTGGAGCCCGACATACTCTTTTCAAATTCTTTTAAAGTGCTGGTCATCAGCCCTCCTGCTTTCCTCATCAAGTTAACTGATCCATCACTGTCATAGTCTTATTAGTACCTTTTTATAAGTACAATGCATATACGCTAAGGTGCATAAATCTTAGTGGTACAACTTAAAGTTTTAGATGTACATAGATCCATCCCAAGATACGGAGTATTTCCAGCACCGCCAAAGATTTCCTCACACCCCAACTCTCTGGAGTAACCACTACTATAAGGACTTTTGCAGTATTGGGGATTGGATCCAGGACACCCCACACATGCTAGCCAGGTGCTCTACCACTAGTCTAGACCCCAGTCCTACCTAAGAATAGTGGTTACCCTGGGGGGTTTGTACTGGTGGTAATGACTAAGGGGAGATAACATTCTGAGATGACAGAAATATTCTAAATATTCCACACACTGAGCTACAACCCTAGCCCTTTTTTTTAAATTTTGAAAGAGGGTCTCACCAAGTTGACCAGGCTGGTCCTGAACTCACAGTCCTCCCGCCTCACCCTCCCAAGTAGGTGATATCACAGGCATGATCCACTTCGCTCTGCTATCACTATTCTTGACTTCTATCATCAGGGAGTAATTGTATTTGTCTTTGAACTTCACTTAAATGGAAGTCTGCAGTATGTAATCTTATGTCTGCCTTATTATATCTATGAGATCATCCATGTTGATGTGTGTACTTGTAGCTCAGTTGTTTTGTTACTTCTGGGGTGTTTCAGTTTATAACTATAATTTACTAAATCATTCTACTGCTGATGTAAGCTCAATCTGTATCCAATTTGAGATTATAAATAAAGATTCTATGAATATTCTTTTACATGCTTTTTTAGTAGACATATTCATTTGTTTCTCTTAGACACCAATTCCTAAAAATAGAATGGCTGGACCACAGATAGAAGCAGACACAGCCATCATCTGCCAAAGTGACCATATCATTTTACACCCCCACCAACAATATTTGAGATCCAATTGGCCTATGCCCATGCCAACATTGGCACTGACTGCTCACTTTAGCCGTTCTGGAAGGTGCATGGTAGTATCTCATTATTGTTTTAATTTTTATTTCCCTGTCAACAAATGATGCTGAATATCTTATGTGCATACTGGCTGCTGTGGTTTAGATCTAAAATGGTTCCCAAGGCCTCGTGTGTTTAAGTGATTCGATTACGGGGCATTATAGCTGACTTGCTGTTGGTGGGGGAGTCTGGCTGGAAGAGGCAGGTCACGCTGGGTGTGACCTGGAAGGGTGTATCTCTCTTTCAACTGCCTCCCTTCACTCTCTGCTTCCTGACTGCCATGACATGAACAGGTTCCTCAGCCCAGACCCTTCCACTATGTCCCCTACTGTGCAAGAATTGAAACTTCTAAATTGTGAGCCAAAACAAACTTCTCTTAAGTTGTGGGTGTCAGGAATTCTGTCCCAAGGAAGAGGAAAATAAGACACCAGCTAACAGATCCACTATTGGAAAGTGCTTGTTCAGGACTTCCATGTATTTTTAAATTAAATTCATTTTCTTAGTGATTTTACACACACGCACACATACACCCTCCACATTCATTTTCGGCTTTGAGTCTCTGGTCAGATAATAAATTGGAAATTTCTTCTTCAAGTCTATTTTGCTCTTCATTCACTTAATAGCAGCTTTAGATAAAGGGAAGTTCTCGATTTTAATTAAATTGAAGGCAAATTTATCAATCATTTTTATGGTCATTGCTTTCTGAGTCATTTTAAGCAACTTCTGCTACTCTAAACACTAGTTCTTTGATTTATGCTTCAAGTTTGAATGGTTCTCCACCATGCTCAGAATTCATGAAATCTTGTATCTTTGGCAAGGTTTGCACTTCACCTTGCAATGGATTTTGCACTATATTCATGCTACATTGTTAGGTGCTGGGTAACTCTAATGTTACAAATGTTTGGTTGATTGGTTTTACAACTAGAGAATTCATCAGAGATTACTTCCATATTAAAATCACTTCTGCACAAATATATTAAGAACCTAATGAAAGTTTTTTTCCTAATTCCCAACACTGTAGCATGTTCCCTCAAACTTATCTTAGATGATTCTTCCCACACCCTTTAAGCCCAGCCTCAAAGAATCCTGGCTCTATCCTTTTTCCTAAATTAATGAATTGTATCTCCAATTTCGAACCATATAGCTACAAAACAAACTTTACTCTTCTCTCTTCTACCAGCAGCTCCACCACCCTGGTTCTCTTCACATCTAATCTGACATTCACTTTCAAAATACGTGTGCAATCTGAACTCTGTGCAATCTGAACTCTGCCTATACTGAGACCCTGGGTCGTTTTCTCACCAACTCATCTAAATATGAAATTCTACTTAAGTGGTCTTCTTTACATTGTTTTTGTTTTGTTTTGTTTTGGTTTTGGTTTTTTTGTTGTTGTTTTTTTTTGTTTTGTTTTGTTTTTTTGAGACAGGTTCTCTCTTATGCACTTCAGGCTGCCCTTGAACTCATTATGTAGCCCAGGCCGGCCTGGAACTCTCAGCAATCCTCCTGCCTCAGCCTCCCAAGGGCTGGGATTACAGGTATGCACTACCACGCCCAGGTCTTTATACTGTTTTTCATCCTGTCACCAAAGTCACCTCTCAAGAACACAAAGTTGGCTGTGTTAGTCATTTAACTAAGATTAATAATCACTGTAGTCCCCAGTGCTCACATGATAAAGTCACCCTCTCATTTGAGAATTCACAAATTGGCCCCAACTTTTCCTGGCTTCTCTCCCAGCACAGCCTACACACTCTGGTCTGATTCCTGGACACGCATGCACTCCCATTCATCCTGCTTCACCCTGCTTCTTCCTACTGCCAGAAGCCCTTTCTCTCTCATGGTCTGGTCAGCTCCCTTCCTCTCCTGGCCAGGCCCATCCCAGCCAAACCAGCTGTTCCCCTTTGTGTGCTTCTGCAGCTCACTGCACCCACAACTACATGAGATCTTAGTGCACCATATTAATTAACATTTACATCCCAAAGACTTGGCAGGACTACTCTTACAAAGGTTCAATAATAAAATACAAAGGTTCTAGCCACTTTCATTCATGTCCTCTTTTTTCTATAAACAAAAACCGGAAAAATGAATACAAGTATGTCACAGCAATAAATCTTACTAAAACAAGTTTGCTTTCAAAAGTCACCCAGCAAATTATCCTTTCAAAGAATTTAATCAAAACTAAAATCTTAATTATTGATTTGTGCTTCCTGGTAGAAATTAGTCACACGTCTTTGATTTAAAAGACTTTTTTAAGTTGGATGAATATAGCACTTAAGCAAAGTAATTGTCATCACCACAGAAACTGCTACCAGACGCCAATACAATGAAATCACAATTATGATTTATACAACTAAAAGATCACAAACAAAACTCCTTCCTTGAAATATTTGTTCACATAGTTCCCCATAACACATCACTCCTCTGTACACATAGTACGTACAGTGGTTAAGAACACAGACTGGAATCACAATGCTAGTTGTGTGATTTGAGCCAAATTACTTAAACTTCAATATGCCTCCGTTTCCTCAAACACAAATGATGAAAGTACCCACCTCACAATGCTGCTGAGTAACTGAGTTAGCATATATAAACAAGGTCCCTGACACAGTGCCTGCCCAAGTATATAGTAATAAGTATTAACTATTATCATTTTTTTGAGTTTTTTAAAAATCCGTTCACATATGCTCCCCCCACACACACACAACAGTGCAGCAAGGCTGGACAAGAAAAGCTATTCCCAGTTCAGAGATAAGGCCCCCTTTCCAAAAAGTTATATGATTACCTTAAAATAGCAGTGGCAACCTATGCCAGGCTGCCACAGCAGGTTATTTGTTATTACTGAAAGTTCTAAAAGGTTCACCATTACTGCCTTTAGCTATTTTACGAAGTGAGAGTTGAACAACCACAAAACTTCAACCCCAGGCCAAACTGACCAAATCTTCACAGATACAGTTTGAAAGGCTCTGGGGGGAGGAGGGGCGACGACCTGCCCCCACCCCACACCCCAGCCTCCCTGTAATGGGAATTGAAGCCAGGGCCTTTGAATTGAGCTATACTCCAAGCCCTTTATTTTGAGACAAGGTCTCATTAAGTTACTAAGTTGCCCAAGCTGGGCTCAAATTTGAGATCCTCCTGCCTCAGCACTGTTCTCCTCTGGTTGTCAACAACATCCATCTGGTGGGAAGAGATGACTCTTGTACTTTGTTCAAGTTAAAATATAGAAGAAACCTCCCTTTCACAGTGCCCAACATACAGGGCACTCCAGAGACAGCAGCTCTTGAGGACTGAAACACAAAGTGCCACTGTGCTTACTTAAATTAACTACAGAACAAGTTACTCTACAAAATCAAGCCTACCACAGTACCTAATAAAAAAGTCACTTAATATTACTCTTGTCTGTCACATAGAATATCACGTGGCAACTGAAGCTAAAAAACTTTTTAAATGAGTAATTTCTTTCACAAACTCAAAGCGACAGATAGGAATGACTATTTTATCTGGTAATACCTTTACCAACTTTTATCGTCAAAACTTTCCTTGTGCTTAAACTGAATCTAAACCCTTAGCTTTATCTATAGCCATCAGTGCACACTGAACACCATTAATGAGCTTCGAACGCAGATGTCATGCTTCCGGAGAACCCACCTGAGCCAAGCAAGAACCAGAAGGCAAAATGGCTCCACAACTACAAGCACGTACCTTGTCTTTTTACTGCTTGCCTTAAAATGAGCTATTAGATGCTAAGATACACCTTCGGGATCAGACCTGACATTAGCCCCTGCAGAAGCCTACTTTTCCTTTCCGGGGCCCACCTCTGGTGGACACACAGATACGGCAGCTACAACCCCTGCCCTCTACAGTTCTCGTTCACATCTTGCACGTGGCGGCCACTTGGGACATTTCTGCACCTGGGATTTAACAGAGGCACGGCTCAGACGTTTCGGGATCGCGTAGCTCCTAGAGGCGCCGGGGTCTGCGCAGGAAGGCCCTGCCGCCTCTTCTGTGAACCCTGATGGGGCACCCAGCCCTCCTACACCTGGGCTACCTGGCTCCCGCCGCGCCGACTCGCGCAGCCCCTCGGCCCGCGACCCCTCCGCCAGCCTCTGAGAGTCCCTCGTCCGCGCCTCCTCTCACCTGTGCCAGGAACCTCAACAACCGCGTAGGAACCCCAATTCCCGGGCACCGACAGTCACCGGGGGCTGCAGCCCGGGGCATGCCCGCGGGTCAGGGGCACGAGCCCGGGCCGCAGCTCTCCCTCGCCCACCTTCGGGATTCCACGGCCGCCGCCATTTTCCCCTGCCGCAACCCCCACCTGACAGTTCCGGCCTCCCACCTGTGACGCGCAGGGGACGCCGTGCGAGGCCGCGGGGGACGCGTAACCGAGTTGGGGACTCCCGGACTGGGGGCAAACCTCAGGCCAGAACCCGCCGCTAATTCATCCCGGAGCGAGGAAGCGTCCGGCCCGTCGCCCTAGTAATGCGTGCCTCCAAGCTCCATCCTGATTGGCTGCGAGCGCCGTGACGCAGGGCGTCCCCGGCTGCGTGGGAAGCCCGGGTCCCCGGCGCCCCGCCCCTGCTCCGCATTCCGGAGGGACCCCAGCGTCTGTCTTCCAGGGCTCTTTTAAAGGGACAGTGCCGTTTGCTCTCTGACGTGGAAGGGCGTGGGGATAAGAAAGTAAGATAGGAACGCGGCCGCGGTCTTTGTCCGCAGGAACCTCCGGACTCCTATACGTTTTGGAGTTACAGAATAGAAAACAAATCTAGGTGGTTAATTTACAGGCACGAATTTCTTGCTCAACTGCAAAGGGCAAATCAGTACTCAAACCACTTTGAGAAACCAAGGTTCCTGATGGTGTAAAATTCTTGATGCTGCGCAGTGTTTGCCGAACCCCGGTTAAACTTTGCGTCCTCGAAGCGCCCCTCGCATTTGCAGCATGCCCCTCTCAAAAGGGCTTCATCCCTTTCCACCTGTCCCCAACCTACTAGACTCCTGGATGGTGGATAAACCTCTTTGTATTTCTGCTGCATAATGCCTTCTTCCCTTTGGCTTTCAACAAATACTGAATAAAAATCTTTAAAATGATAAACATAGCCGCACATCATATTCAGAGTGACTCACCAGCCATTCATGTATGTTTATAGATTTTATTCATTTATTCAACAAGAGAGGGAGGTGAATGGGAGAGTACCAAGTGCCTTCTGTCGCAGAATTTATACTATAATAATAGGGATTGTCTAGGTTTGGGATGCACGGCTTCGGTAGGACTAAATTATACTCACCCCCCAAATTGCCTGTGAATCTAGGGTTCCCGTACTCCTCTCCTAAATCAGCTTCACAATTTCTCTAATTCTGTTCTAAACCTTTAAGTATTTAAACCGTGCTACAATTGTGTTCCAAAATGAAGAGAAACACTAACAGAAAAGCCAGTTTTGCCAATCTGCCCTGTAACAATAGTCCTTGCTTCTATTTTCAAAGTAAGATGCTGGAATAGTCATTCTTTCCCTCTCCTTGGCGTGGTGCATCGAGTGTTGTATTGTGACTCTTCTTTTGCGACTTGGCAGAAGCCCCACCTAGTCCTTCCTTTACTGAGATGTGTCACGTGGTATGGCCAGAAAGGCAGGCTAATGTCCCACAATCCGGACAAGCTGCTGAGCCCTTTGTTCTGAGCCCTGCTCATAACTAGTTGCTCTCCACAGCAACTGATAAATGGGTGGGAACAGAATGGTCAGGCTCAAAATAATGCTGATTCTCAAATGTGAAGAAATCTCCCGTTTTATGCTTTTTTTCTTCGTAATAGAAGGTGTGACACACAGTAACTTGTCTTTTATTTTGGAGAAAATGACCTGACATACCCTAGACCAGTGACGGCAAAACTTTTAGAGCTCTCAGTGATACAAACACCCTGCTGTGGCACGTGTGCTTTAGGTTTGCCACCACTGCTGAATAAAGTCTGTATTTTAGATGATAGCATGGGGCTAAGATTATTTTCTTTGTTTTGATATACTATATTTACACAAGATTTTAGCATGGGGTAAAAAGGTGTACAGAATACCTTTGTACTGCATTCTTTTTGCATCTCTCCTAAGTCTAAAGTTGTTTCAAAATGTTTAAAAACAATAATTTATATTTAAAATTTTCATCCATGTATCAAACTTGAATTTTGTGAGGCTTACTCATTCTCTTAAAAGTATATCTCATCGGGGCATCTGGAGTACTTACATATATATTTTGTTGTTGTTGTTGTTGTTGGTCAGATCTGACTAGCGTGGTATTTCAATATGGTAGACCTATGTGATGCCAGATGGTCCAGGTCCCTTTGGAATATATTAGGATGTAAAACAGGAAAATGAACATAACCCTGGAGCAAGACTGCAAAGGTGGAATGTTGTCCATCCCGTGTGAATGCTGTTTTCCCTGGATGTGACATTGTACTTGCTTACTGTCTTAGTTGGTGGGGCCAAGGAGACTTCCCCTTAGCCTCTCCTGCTACAGTAGTTCTTACTGCACAGGTTAAGGACCAATGGGAGGGATCCACCAACTCCTGAGTATATCCACTAAAAGACACATTCAAGAATCAGAGAAGTCCTGAGTTCGATCCCCAGCACGGGAAAAAAAAAAAAGAATCAGAGAAGTGACCAGTAGGTCAGCAACAGGACCCAGCAGACTCACTGAGACAGAACTGGTTGAAGACTCCATTTATTATCTGAATCCAGTATGCCCCTAATGTTTTGGGGGGAAGGATCATAATTAAGAACCCTGGAAGTCCCATCAACTTAGATCTTGTATCCAACATCCTTGAAAGATTAAGGTGTTCCTCTTTTCTCCATTTGTGGTTATCCAAAGAAACAACTGTAAGTTTCCTTGGAGAAGGACTGAAGAAACCTGTATCTACTCACCATGGTGTTCTGGGTCCTTCCTCATGGACCCCAGTTTCTCCAGTCCATGCATTCTTCGTCTGAGAACAGCCTCAGGTTTTAAAGCTGGGGGATAGATTGTGCTTCTCCATTAGAGCATGTCTGGCTGCAGTCTTTTAACTCATCTTTAATCTCGTCAGATTATATATTCAGCAGTCTGACTTTCTGTCTGACCCTAGAAATACTGTGCTCCATCAGCCATCTCCATAAGGTCGGGTCAGGCCCCGTAGCTGCCACTTTGACCTTGCTATCCATTGTGATGATTAGGTTTCTGTTGCTTTTCACGGTGGCCTCTGCTACCACGGGATCTTGTCATCTCCACTGCTACTAGGGGTTCCTGTTTTGTGACAGCATCTGCCATCATCAGCCCTGGCCTGCAGAGCACATCTACCTCTGAGCTTCTCAGTGATACAGTGCTATGGGCGAAGCACCTTGTCATCTTGGTGAACGGTGTTGTCCTGACCTTGCTGATGACCACATATAACTGGAAGTTTTCTAGTCTTACAGACTTAATGCGTTGGCATGCTTACTTCTCTAGCTTGTGTTTTGTTTTGTTTTGTTTGATTCCTACATCTACATTCTGCCATGAGAATCTTGGTGTCTCTGCTTTAATGTGGCCATTTGCTTCTCCCACCTTCTCAGAGCCATGCCAACAGTGTGTCAGAATTGTTCTCAGAGCTCTTGATATGTTATTAAATACGATGCCTTGAATGCACCTCTAGCTGGTTAAATTCCCCCCAAACCTGCTATATATTCTGCACTTCTGTAATCCCATGCCTTTGGATCCACACTCAGGCATAACTCCTCTGCCATGAGCAAATACTAGAGTCCCTGTGGCATATAACTCTTTTTCCCCCTTTATAGTCCTAGAACTTCCTCATTTAGGTCAAGATGAGATTTGACCCACGAGAGACCTCTACGTCATGTCCACATAAGGATGACCTTTGTCTTCCAACATATCAGAGAAGCCCTAGAGTCTGAGGGTTCAAGGTCCTCAAGTCTGCTGACATAGCCCAACCCAAGGTCTCAAGGTTCTACTATTTCCCTGTCTGACTTTGGCATTGGAGCTTTGCCCAGGAGAAAAATGCACCTTCTCTGACACTCTGCCATTCTTCCATGTGAGGTTTTCAGCTCTGGCTGCAGATGATGAGAAGCTCTTTAAATTCTTACATGCTGCTTGATTTGCCATAGCCACAGGTATCCACACTCTTTAAAGGCAGTAATTTCTCTGTGCTGCTCAGTCACCAGACTGAATCCCTTTCACCTGCAGCTTCCCTGATTCAATAACAAATACAATTACATTATTTCATTTATGCAGTCTATATATTTTCATAAAGCAAAAGAGAAAATTCACACCTTATCCTTTCTTTTGGTCTTCACTTGGATCTGTTATTCTTCTGCTGTTAGATGGGAAGAATGAGTAGGTTTGCCACAGAGGAGCAATTGTCCAGTAACTAGCAATGGGATGGGTGGTTCTTGCCTTCTTATCATCCAGGGATCCAGCTTCCGAATCCCATCTCTAAAGCTTGTTTCCTAGGAGTGGTTCACTTAAGGGAGTTCCTAGAAATGAAGGCTGAAGCAGGCATCCTGTGTGATCACAATGACTTTTTTAAGTGCTGTCAAGGGGCTGAAAGAAGCGGAATATAAGGGTGGGAGAGAAATGTAAGGACATGGTGGTCTCAGCCGGAGACTTCAGCCAGACCCCTGCAGAGCTCAGGAACATGAATTATCCCACAGGGGTTTTTTTTTTTTAATGTCATATTTGTGTCACTCAGGTGTTGAACACAGAACACTTGAAGGTGGGGATGCTGGGCAAGGAAGCCAAAATCTCTGGACAGAAAGGGCAGCTATAAGCCAATAGCAGCCAAAGCTCACAGCAGCAGGGGGATGGGTGTCCCGCCTGGGAAGGGCCTCTGCAGCACCCAGCACAGACACAGAGGGTCAATGTCCGCTTTCTCGAGGGATCCATCTGTGACTGCCTAGAATCTCTGGGAAGGCTATGGAGAAACCACTGCAGTCATCGCCTCTGGGTAGAGGACTTAGATCCCTGTAAACTGACACAGTGATGTATTCCCTTTCATACTTCTGGGATTTTAACCAGATGTATATATTACTTACTTGATTTTGAGGAGGAAAAAATTCGAAGCCTTTCCTTCTGTGTCTATAAGCTTAAGAGATGGTATTAATCTACTGTACTGCCCAGAAGGGTAATTTCTAGCAGTTTCTAAATCCTTCCTGACTCCTACAAGAGAGTAAGGATCCCAGCTGACGAGTTGCTCAACTTCATGAGCCCTTGATTTAATGGGCACATTTAATAGGGCACTCTCTGCACTGCTCATGGAGACACTATAAAGAGCAGGAAAAGCCAAGTCCTACTTCGTATTGTACTTTTTATTATGGAGGTACTCTGTATGCCTGTGTAATTGCTTCTTCCTCTTCAAAATGTGATAGTTATTACATTTTACACGGGTAAAATATGTACCCAATAATAGACCTCAGAAAAGAGCCAAGTAAGCTGCTGCCAACAAAAGTGGAACAAGTCTGTCCAATGGTTATGAGTGGAAGGAACATGCACCCTGGGGCTGGCGGAGGGCACAGATACTTAACCAGGCGGCCCAGAGCAACCCATTTCTTAAAAGCCCATAGTCTTCCTATTGCAAAAGTCTCTATGACTGAGGGTGAGCATGAACTATTTCCATTAGCACATAGGATTTGAGATTCAGATGACATTTGAAATCAAGGCTTTTGATCTTCTGAGCAGTGAGCTCTGTCTTTGGTAGTCCAGGAGTCTCATTCCTGGGAGGAGTGAGAACTTCATGCTCACACAAACCAGTCCAGGGCTCTGATTCTGATTGTCTCCCCTCCCCAGAACGTGTTCTGTGCTGGCACATCCAGCCTGCATCTCTTGACTCCCTGGTCTTTTGTCTGTGGCAGAGAATCAGTTATATCTCACCAGCCTTCGCAAGAATAAACTGCTATCACCACCACACCTTCTATGGGACAAATCTTTCTCTGCTAATACTGGCCACCTTGAGAAGTCTAATTTAAGTTATACCGAAGACCACATGCATTCAGGGCTGAGGAGAAGGAATAAGGAATGTGATAGGGAAAGAACTTCATCTGCTACAAACTAAGTGATTTAGTTTTACAATAACCCAGAAATAATATCCTCATTTTGCAGATATGAAATAGAAGCTTGGTGTTAGTTTTCTTTTGCTGCTGTAGCAAATTGACCATAAATTTGGCAGCTCAAAACAACACAAATTCATCATCTTATGGGCCTAAAAATCAAAAGTGCAAAATCACTTTCACTGGGCCAACATCAGGGTGCTGGCAGCGCTGGTCCCTCCCTTCTCAAGGCTCTGAGGAGTGCAGTCCTTCCCTTCCCTTCCTCCCACCTTCTAGTGGCCACCTGTATTGTTTGTGACCCATCCTTGATCCTTGAAGCACATCCTTCCAATCTTTGCTTCCAACATCACACCGCCATCTCCTCATCCACAGCCAAATCTCCCTCTGCTCTTCCTTATAAAGACACTTGCAATTATATTCAGGCCTACTTGATAATCCAAGATAATCTCCCCATCTCAAAATCCTTAGTTTAATTGTGATTGCAAAGGTCCTTCGCCAGGCAAGGCAATATTCGTAGGTTACAGGAATTAGGACCTGGATATTTTTCAGGGTTAATCAAGATGCCTTCAGGACTTTATTCTTCCTGGAAAGGCCAGGGGAAATTCTATGTTCTGGCCCTTTTCAGTCTCTGGAGCCCACCTAAATAACTTGTCTTGTGGCTTCCTCCTCCACATTCAAAGCCAGCAGTGTAACATCTTCAAATCTCCCACTGATAACTCCAAACTCCTAACATCACAGACTCTTCTCTAACTCTGACTCTCCTGCCTCCCTCTTTCTCTTCTAAGGTGATGCCCAAGATAATCCAGAAAAAAATCTTACCTGAAAAGTCACTCCGTTTGCTATACAAGATGACACAACCACAAGGCTCAGAGCATGAGGACATGGAGATATTTGGGAGAGCTGTTAAATTATCCTGCCTGCCACATTCAGACAGAAGGCAGCTCAGTGGTTGATGGGGACAAGGGAGCAGATGGGAGGGTCTACGAAGGAGCAGGAGAAAATTTGGGGGGATCGATAGTTGTGATTATCTTGATTACAGGAAGGTTTCATATTTTGACCTGGGTCACAATTTAAGTGGTATGCCATATGCCCGTTGTATCTCAAAAATGCTGTTAAAAAACTAAAGCCAATAAAAAGAACCCTGAGGTCCAGAGTCTTTCATCAAATTCACAGAGCTAGGCAGTGATGTAGCCAAGATACATACTCGTGTCAGTCATCTGATGCTGAAGCCTATCCCTGGGGTGGAGTATCACACCCTTTATCCCTTTTCCATGTAATTGAAATGATACTCCTCATCCCTTAGGGATGCAAGTAGCTGCTAGATGCTCAATAAATGGTCATTTCCTGGCTTCCTCTTTGAGGCCTACTGATAAACCAGAGTTTCTGAGGACCCTGAAGCATGTTCTATCTTACAGAAGCTGAGAATTTTGATTTTGTTCATGAGAGAAAGAAAATTATTTGAGAAAGAATACCAAGATTAGGCCTTTCCTTCAGGAATTCTTGGCTCTTCGTGTCCTCAGTTCTAAAACGCAAAGCAATATGTAGCCTCAGATATAAATGTGCTATTCTCAGAAATCTAGCCTGGTTCATTTTGTTGCTTAGTAAAGAGAGTCCATTCCCATGAAAAAATAAGAGAAGGTAAGCATGTGGAAGCTGCCCACTAGTCAAAAACAATGAAATAAACAATGATTTTTGTACCCAAGGTCACTGAGCCCTGTTGCCTGATACACAGCATTTGACCCATAATGGCAAAATGAAATAGAAAGTACTCCACTGCCCTGCCTGGCCACATAAGTAACACAAGGTTGTTTCCAGGGTTTCCTCAAAGAAAAAAATGTTGTTTATATGTTTTCGTCATCTATCATTTTTATGTTCATGTATTTCAAAGGCAATATCTTCTATCCTAGATTGACTGAAAATATCTTTTAGAAAATAGTCTTCATTTCCAGTTTTCCCTGGGATTCTTCACAGGATACTGTATACCATGGCTTCCCTACCCTTCTTAGAACCGTCCTGGGCTTCTGATTCAAGTTGTAGGGTTCACCTTGACTTCACCTCCTTTATTTGTTTGTGTGTTTGTTTATTGCAGTCCTGGGAATTGAACCCAGAGCTTCGTGCATGGTAGGGAAGTGCTATACCACTGAGCTATAATCCAACTTCATCTCCTATTTCTCGAGCTCTTTGTCTTTCACATCCAAGGCCATGTATGTTAGATGATCATTTGCAGCTTATGTCGGTGAGGAAATGGTAATAAATAAGTCAAAGATATGATGAGAAAGCAAAGACAGGAGAGAATAACAGTAGTCTCAGTCCTCACAATTATCCAGTTCATGGACATGTAGGTTAGCCACCAACATAAAGTGAATTTATGTGGAGCAGGGTAGCACGTGTCTGTAATCTTCCTGAGGCAGGGGGATTGCAAGTTTGACCCCAGTCTGGCCAGTTTAGTGGGATTCTCTCTCAAAATAAAAAACGAAAAAGGGCAGAGAGGTAGCTCAGTGTGAAGGCCCTGGGTTCAATTCCCAACTCAAAAATAGTGAGTTTATGGTGTATAGTGATGGTGACATAAATGCTAAGTACAATAGGGTGAGCCAGATGTGATTGAGTTCCACTGCCATTTACCAACTCTATAATTGAGCCTCAGTTTCCTCATCTGTAAACTGAGAAGCATAAATAGTTCCTGCATGTGGTGTTGCTGTGGAGTGTTAGTACATGTAGTAGATGCTTAGTAAATGAGCCTTGCCTTCTCTTCCCTTCAGCCTTCTCCGGTCCCTTTTTATCTAACTTGACTCATGACCTTGGTTCAGCTAAATGCCTCAGAGGAGAGGAAAATGTGAATGTCAATCAACCTAGAGCGAAAGTCCTTTGCTCTGTGACCCTTGGAGAATCATCAGTCCTCAAAAGCTCTAAGGGAGTAGGTGGTTGTGGCCTGCAGCCATAGTTTGGCATTGTCTCCTGTCCTGTTTTGCATGGTTCTCTAACTGTTTCAAGGCATTTGGACTCTCTGAGATTGTTACCTAGCATAAGCTTGAATGAGATCCTCTTCAAACTCTAGCTATATCTTCTTAGTTCTCTTTTTCACCTGTAATGAAAACTCTGAATACAGTAATGGCAGTGGAGAGCTAAGCAAAGCCCTGAAGATCTAGTTCTTTTCTGCAGTGTGAGATCAAGGGCTCTGGCTGCTACCAGGACACTGGATATCCGGGATCAGAGAGAGAGGGAAGAAGGGGAGCGAAGGGTAGTAAAAAGAATGAAGATGTGTTTTGTGCAATTACCAACTCTCCACAATGAATGTAATCGTTATGTACTGCAAACATGGACTAACAAATTTTTTTAAAATGTTGTTTAAATCTTCACCCATTATAATCAACTCAAATCTCACCCCTCCGAGAGTGTTTGATGACAAAGAGGAACCTCTGAGCACGAAGTTAAATATCACAGCAGTTCACTAGAATCAGTCAATTCCCAGATATTTGCAGCTCTTCCTGCTTCCCATAAAAAAGCTAAAATGGTCATATTTTGTGCTTACTTTTAAGATGTATGGTTTTAGATTTTACCTACACATTAGAATCACCTGGGGAACTTTCAAAACAACGGAGATCATAACTCTGTTGATTTGGTTTGGGGTCTGGGCAACGATACTTTTTAAAAGCTCCCTAGTCAAATCTAAGTGAATTTAAAATTGAAAATTATTGATCTAGGCCAGATACTGGGGTGTAATTATTGGGACCCACACCTGGTTTCCTGAACACACCTGCAGTAACACATTGACAGGCCCTAAGTAGGACAGATGTTGAATAAATAGATGGAAGAATTAACAAATAAGCACACTAGTTTAGTGAAAAGAACATTGGATTAGAGGCCAGAAAACCATATTCCCAGGCCTGCCTTGCCCAATCACTACGTAAACACCAGCAACGATTTTCCCCACGCCTCAATTTACTGTCTTGTGAAAAGAGGATAATACTACTTGCTTTATCCCACTCTTTATATTTTATTGGAAATATAGTGTATGTTAAAGTGCTTTGGATATTTATATATTGTGTAATTGTAACAAATTGTTAAAAATAATATGGGACACAGGATATTAAGGCAGCAGGATCATAAGTTCAAGGCCAACCTGGGCAACTCAGAGAGAACCTGTCTCAAAATAAAATTTTTTGAAAAGAGCTGGGGATGTAGCTCAGTGGTAGAGTGCCTGCCTAGTGTGGGTACAACTCTGCTAAAACAGAAAGCAAAACAGTTACCCTAGACACCTGGCTTTTCTAGCAAACCTGGACAAATGTGCATTAATGTAGAAATGGATGTGTGGAGGCTAGATGAGGGCCTGGATTGGGAAGCACACCCTCCACTGTAGCAGCATTTTCCCTGTTCTAGTTTCAGTCCAGTTCAACTACTTTTCCTGGAGATTGCTGTAAACTGAATGTTTATGTCTCTTTAAAATTCACATGTGGAAATACGATCCCCGATATGATAGTATTTGAAGGTAGGGTCTTTGTGGGATTAATTAGACCATGAGGGTAGAGCCTTCATGAATGAGCTTGGCATGTTTATAAAAGAGGTCTCAGAGAGCTCCCCACTCCCTTCCATCCTGGGAGGTCCCAGCAGAAGTCACCATCTATGAACCGGGAAGAGAGCCCTCCCCAGGCACCAAATCTGCCAGCATTTTGATCTTGGGCTTCCCAACCTCCAGAACTGTGAGTAATAAATTCCTGTTCTTTAGAAGCCACGCAGCCTCTGGTATCCTGTCACAACAGATAAAATACACTAAGATAAGCAACCTAAAGCAGGCCCACTGAGCAGCCTCTCCAGCTTTGCCAACAAGTTTGAACCACGCTTGTTATGAGGTCCCCTCTTCGATGGCCCTTGCTCCCTCCTTCCTGCTTCTCAGCATTGTGCTGGCCCAAAGTAGGCGCTCTGAGGGTGCATGCGTAAGTGTTTCTGGATTTCCAGTTTTGACTGCAGCTTTAGTATATACCTTTGTCTTTCTCATTTTGGAAACTCTCGGGACCACCTATTTGTTGATTTTGGAGTAATTACTGAAAAGTGTGTGTCTGCTGGCTCCCCAGCCTGGTGTCCCCTGTTTGTCACTGATGAGAATCTCCCACTCCCCCACCCCCAGCATGTTGGGCTTCACCAGCCAGGCAGCGTCTGGCCCTTCTTGGAGGAGTATTCAGACAAAACATATGGTGTTTGCTCAGAATCTTGCTGTTTTTATTTACGTTTTTTAAAATAACTTGTTTTTCTTATTGCTATAAAATAGCACATTTGTTTGAAAAAATTTGGAACAAAGCAGGCAAGCAAAAACTAAGTACAAGTCTTTCATAAATCCTTCAATTGAACAAAATCATTCTTTAATGTTCCAAGTTTTGTACACATACATGTACACACACACACACACACGCACACACAAACGTGTGTGCATAATTAGAAAAATTGGGTCATCCAGTACTTAGAGATTTGAAACCTGTTTTTTCACACTTAATTGTGTCTCACCGCCTTACATGGTCATCTTGCTCTATTATTTGCACTATTTATCCTCATTCCCACTTGTCCACTTCTGCTGCCATTAGTTATTTACAGTTATTTACAAACTGAGCAACATAAATTATAACAAGCTAAATTGATTAGCAGATTGGAGGGCTTTTCTAGCTAACTGGTGCAGTGGTAATCTGTGCTTTGACCAGTGGTGTCTGCTCAGAGACAAACCCTACATCTTATAAAATGTTTGTTTCATCAAGAGCTCCAGGGCTAAGGCTGTAATAAAAACAAAGATTTTATGGAGCAGCCATACCCTTAAAACTGCTACAGTTTCTATGAAACTGGAAAATTCCATTGCCACAGCCAATGTCAACAGCACAGGCAAGAAAGGAATGTAGAAATTCAAAAGAAGGGAAGAATTTGATTAACAGAGACTATGGGTAACTGGCAAAAAAACCTCTATGAGTATGACCAGAAGACGCTGGCTTCCAGCCCCAGGGCCTGAGAATGAGCGTACAGGCATTTTCCTTCCAAGAAGCAGCTGAAGTAGTGGGCATAGAATCCATGCCTGTGTCAAGAAGGAAGAGAGGCTAGGTTTCAAGCCTGGCAGCAGTGCATCTAGCGGACTGCACCCAGGAAGCCCCCTAGCTCTGCCTTGAGTCTTGTCCCCCCGCCCTACTACGCTCCTTGGCTACGGACTCCCATGTCTGTACCTAGGACTAAGTGGTAACTCCTGAAGATGCTAAGCCTCATAAGCATGGATTGTGATGCTGCCGGAGGGAAGGAAGTGGAGATTTGCAGGGAAAGTGATGAACCTCAGTCTGAGGTGAGCATCATACATCACACAAGGAGAAACTGAGTTCAGACAGCTTCTCAATTCATCCTTCTCCCCATGATGTTTGCGGAAGCTCCTGAGCTGGGCTTCCTTGTTTCCTATGCATAGCTTCACAATCTAGTCACCAAAATCCCACCCAGAATAATTTTCAATTGTTTATCTAATTGTACAATCTGCAAATTTGATCCCCAGCATGGATGTGAAAATGGATTCTACTATCTTAACCACTTCAGAGTCTGTATTGTCATTTACAGACTCTGTGTGTATGTGTGTGTGTGTGTGTGTGTGTGTGTGTATGTACTCTTCCATTATTTATGTTAAACAGCTAACATCTGCAAATTTCTTAAAAATCAAAAAGAAGCAAAAGGTCCATAATGGAAAAACATTAATCATTTGCATATCCCCACTAAAGGCAACTACTGGGGTGCCCCAATTCTAGCCACTAAAGACAACTTCTAAACTTTATTTTTTCTTTTGGCAGTTCTTTTGGGCCTTGGCTTGATATTTTTAAATAGTATACTTATATTGTTATTTTTCAACCCTTCAGTTTTAAACTTTATAATTCTCTTTTTTATGTAGACGAAGATTTTAAAAAATCTTTTAAAAGATCATAAACAGATATAACTTGTACATATTTAAAATGTAAAATGGTAAATTCTACCACAGGTATCCACCCAGGAAACTGTCCTACAATCAAACTAGTGAATGGAGCCACCACCTCTGAAAGTTTTCTCACATCCTTTCGTCATCCCCTCTTCCTTCTCTCTCTTTGCTGTCATCCCCAAGCAACCACTACTCTGCTTTATTTCACTGTCAAGTGGTTTTCATTTTCTAGAGTTTTAAACAATGGAATTACACACAGTATGTGCTATTTTTTCCTGGCTTATTTCATTCAACAAAATGACTTTGAGATTCATCCATGTTGTTGTAGGCATCTACGTTTCACTCTTTTATATTGTTGATAACCACCATTTTGTTGATGGGCATTTTGGTTCTTTCCAGGTTTGGAAAATAAAATAAAGCTGCTATAAACATCCTTATACAAGCTTTTTATGGATTTCTTTTTTCATTTCTAGTGAGTGAATATCTAAGAATTAACTAGCTGAATTTTGTGGTGGGTGCATGTTTAACTTTTTAAGAAACCATTGAATTGCTTTCCAAAGTGGTTCTATCATTTTGTAGTCTCATCAGCAATGTGAGTGTTCTGGCTTCTCCACATCTTTACCAATATTTGATATGCTCAGTCTTTTAAAATTTAGCCATTGTAATTTAGCAATTCCTTACTGTGGTTTTACTTTGCATTTCTCTAATGGCTGATGATATTGCCTGTCTTTTCATGTACTCATTTCCCATTCTTACACATCTTCTTTGGTGAAAAGTATAGAGGCAGATTTTGACTGTTTCAAAAACTGAGACTTTTCCCCAACTGCAGTTGAGTTTACAGAGTTTGTCATGTACTGTTTATCAGGTATATGATTTGCAAAGATTTTCTCTGTGGCTTGCTTTTCATTGTTTTAACAATGTTTCTAGAAAAGCAGAAAAATTAAAATTTGGTGAATTTCAATTTATCAATTTCTTTTTTGTGTTGTATACAAGAAATGTTCACTTAACCCAGATTCACAAAGGTCGGTGACTTATGTTGAATTAACTTTTATATAATGTTAAGTCAAATTCATCGTTCGATTCCTGTTTGTTGAAAAATCTATCCTTACTGCATTGAATTTTCTTCACATCTTTCTTGAAAATCTATTGTCCCTATATGTATGGGTCAATCTCTAGGCTCTACATTTTGTTTCACAGGCCAATTCATCTATCTTTACACTGATGCCAAACTTATTTAACTAATAATTTGGTTATTCATTTAGTCCTCTGTCTTTTTTTCCCCAAAGTTGTTTTGGCTCAGAATTCTAGGTCCATTGCATCTTCATTAAAATCAGCTGTCAGGGGCTCATGGTAGAGTGTGTGCTGGACATGTGAAAGACCATGGGTTTGATTTCCAGCACCAATAAATAAATAAATATGCAAGAACATTTGTAAATTTCTACAAAAAGTCCTGTTGTAAATTTGATTTGGATTATATTGAATCCATATGTTGTTTGGGGAAGAACTAACACTTTAAAAAATACTAAGTCTTTGGAACTAGAAGATTTTATTTTCTAATCTCCCTACTCTCTTCTTTCAAATCTCCCATCTCTATTTTTTGTAATATTAATTATCAGTATTTACATAATTAATACAGAACTAAGCATACACTAAAATAAAATATTTCTGGTTTCGAATAGCTCTGTGATTTTCCTTGAGTTTACAATTGCCTCATTTTATAGTCCTATAATTTCCATAAACAAATCTCTTCTGTTCTTTTTTAGACTCTGAAAGATCTAACTGACAGCTACTATCAGATCTACTTTTATTTTGATGATCCCCTTTGAGAATTCTGCTCTTGCTCAGGAGCAGGATAGACCCACCGCGCAGCTTTCATCCTGCATCTTCCTTTGCTACTCTCCTAAGCTGGCCCCATTGTTTCTTGAATGTTGCATTTTACTTCGTCTTGGTTTACTTCTGAAGTTTGTGGAGTAAATCTTCCAGTGATTTCTTACAAAGGGTATGTGAGAAGTGAGCTTTCTGAATTTTTGTATTTCTAAATAGATCCTTTCTGCATCAAATTTTATAAAACTCATCAATTATAGTTTACTTTTTCCAGTTGCTTTTGAGAAGTAAAATGCCATTTTGTGGGCCCTTTAAAATTCATTTCTTTGCATAATCAGTGGGACCATTTTAATCTTCAGTTCTGGGAAATTTTATTAAACTATTTGGTTAATAAATACCTTCCTTTTAATTTTTTGTTCTCTCTTTATTGATAGAGTTTTCAGATAAAATGTAGGATAAATAGTTGCATTGGAATTTCAAATAATCAACTAATAAATTTTAGTATAGATATGATCTTTGCAATATTTTTAGTGTAAATATGTTCTGTACAATACTTGGAGCAAACTTATCCTAAAAAATTATTCATTGTTTTTCTGCAATTCTGAAATTCAGATTTTACTGGGCATTTTGATTTTTTTTTTTTTTGCCAAACCTGGCCAGTCTATTTACTGAAGTTATTATTAGATGTTGGAACTATTTGGTTGAGGTTATAATTTTTTCTCACATTAATAACTATTTTTTTAACTTTCTGGAATATTTTATTAACTTTATTTTCCAACCTTTTATAATTATTTTACCTGTTATGAATTTCTCAGAGCCATTTCTTGTGCTCTCATTAAATTGCATTCTATTCTTGTTTAATAGATAGTATTTCTCCCCATCTCTCTTTAGAGTCTTCCCCCTCTGGTCTTTGAACTATCTCTTATTCTTCTGAGATCCCTTTTTTCTTGTTTGTTCAGTTGGTCTCTTTTACATTGTGGCTTTCCTTAAATTTAAGATGATTCTTGGTTATCCATACATATTTAAGAGTGGGAAGTGAAAATCTATTAGAAAGTCTAAGGGATAATAGTATTGGTAAGTGGAGGAATTGCCTTTCGTTGAGAGTGCTGAGGAACTTGCCATTTCACTGGTGCAATGGGACCCCAATGATAAATTTGTAGAGGCGTCTGAGGAATCCTTATGTGTCTGAAGGATGTCCTGAACTTGTGATCTAGAGAGGACTTCTGGCTAGTGCCAGGTGTATTGGTTCCCATTATTGCCAGTTATAGCTTATGCTCTAATCATATGAATTAACTGCTCTCTACACATCAGCTATTCATTAGGTATTTATTTTTGGAATGCCTTCTTCTATACTCTTCACTTAAAAAAAAAATCCCCCTCATTTTCCAAAACCCAGGTATATAATAATCTTCTGTCTTCCTCTTAGGTAAGTTTCATTACTCTCCACCTCTAACTAGAGTTATTAGTTTCTGCTTTGTGTTTGCATCTTCTCCAAAGTATTGCCACAGAGTAAAATGACCTCAGAGAGTCTTGGAAACAAACTTTTCATGAGAATTAATTCACTATGGAGTAGATTTGAATGCAAATATTGAAAAAGCATATTGTCCCTTAAAGTTACAAGTGTACAGGAAGCATAACTGTACCCTTGCAAGCAGAGATTCGAGAAGAAGAAGGGGTGTTCTGGGACTCTCACAATTTACCATGACTTCATTTTGACTGGTGCAAGTGAAAAGTTTCGAGCTGTGTCAGAACATCCCTACAGGGACAAGAAGATTGCATGGGAACTTTGAGTTCTAACAAGATACGATTACTCCACAGATACCGACTGGTGCTTAGCTCCAGAGATGCAAGATATGCATTCAGATTGAACAGTTCTCTCCTGAATCACCAGGTTGTGAAGCATACAAGAACAAACCCAAAGATCCTCTCAGAGAAAATCGGAACATAAAGCAATGCTACAAGTAACGAAGAGATGGAAGAGTCAGATGCATGCACAGGAGTGGTCTCTTCATAAGAGAGGCAGCTCTGGATCTAGATACAGAAGCAGAGTCGTTATTACCTGGGCTCAGCCATCAAGATAAAGGTTAGTAGGTACACTGAGAAATTTTGAGCAAAGTATTACAAAACATTGAGGGTCTCTCTCAGAGAACAGATAGAAGCACAGCAAAATGACAACCTTGTGATTGTCACATATTAGACCCTGAGATGAAAATGATCTCTAAGGCTGGGTCTGAAGGGCAAGAGGAAATCTAGCACCAGCAAACCATGGATTGCCCAAAGGGCAGGAAACAAAGGGAGCAATAAAATCAAGCAATTCAAGGTAGTAAGAGATTGTTGTTGATGAACTGCCAGAAGAGATTTGGGAGAGCAACCTTTTATTACTTTTGGATGCTGGCAGCCAATGTATCGTAACCAGGTTTCCTGATGGCACCGTGATAATAAGGGAAAGCAATAATAAAGGACAAAGCAATCAAATAAAAGAGATTTACTTTGTTACTAGGGTTGTCAAACCCTGGGAGCAGATGTGGTGAAATGCAAACAAACGATAGAGACCAGTGTGACTTGAGAAAGGGGGAAAGTATGAGGAAGGGGAAAGAGGAAGGAAGGAAGGAAACAAGGAATCAGAATGGGCAGTTCAGGCAAGAAATACTGTGAAGTGAAAACAAACAAAATTGAAAGCATTCAGGGGTCTTGGTCATATTCCAGAAAAGAATCCTGTTGTCCCTTGTCATTATGTTCATGAGCACATGTGAACATGTAGGGGTCCTGAAAGCCAAGGAAGCCCCAGGGAATCCAGTAAAAGTCTTGCCAAATGCCACAGAGATCTTTAGCTTCCGAGACCCCTAAGCTTTGGATTTTCCATGTAAGGAGATGCAGGAATTGCTTGATGATTTAGGGCTGACTTTCTTAATCCCTGGACATCAAATGTGAGGTTTTACACAGACTTGAAATCTGTACACGTATGACTCTTCAGATTTGGACTCTCAACTTTTTTCCATCTAGGTCTTTCCTGGACCCTGAAGCATGGTTTTCCGAAGTAGGCCCTGGACCTGATGCTTTTAACCGGCCATCCAGATTTTACTCCCAGCCAACCCATTGGTATCTTATCCCAGAATTATAGTTCAAAATCTCCACCAGCAATGAACATTTACTGGGTGACCACAAGGTAAAGTACCTTCCCACTTACTCGCTAAGGTATAAGAAAAAAAATTATGGTTATGAAATAGTTATATTTGCAAACATACTTCTCTTTTACCCCACAGAAAATCAAAGACCTCTTCTTTTCATCTCCATCCTCATCTAGACATTGAATGCTTGTACCGAACTAGGGTGACAGCTCTCCACATAATACATTGTATAATCTTTTTCTAAGTATTACAAAGAATACACTTTTATCATCTCCCATTGTACCCAGGATGAAACTGAGGTTTCCTCAGTTTAGTTTGTCCAAAGCTAAGTATCTGGGAGTGGAAGAACTAGCAATCAAATCCAGAGTCTGCCACCTTACACACTAGGCTCACTCCTGTTTAAACTCTTCTTGTCTTCCTTATCATATATTTTTCCCAGCTCGGAACTGTTTCAAGTCCTCTACAGGTTTAGACTAGCAATATAGTAAATGATCAATTAACGTTTGTTCCATGTAGTTGAAACACACTCACTGGCGCACACAGTGGCATTATGATTCCTCTGCTTAGAGGGTTTTATCTTGATCATCTTTCATCAGCTGATGTCCTTCGTAGACTTGTGTTGTATAAAGTAACACTTTTTGAGCCTCAAGCCCTGGGCCACTGTGACCCAGTGTAAGGAGGAGCACAAGGCAAATATCATTACTGGCAACTCAGGATTTTCCCTGCAGCAGCAGGGGACGTGGTTAGAATTAGAGGCGCAGGCGGCTGCCAGCTCAACTCAGCGACTTGGCACTCTTTATGATTGTCTCGGAAAAGCTGAATCCAGAAAGAACATCTGCCCAACCTAGTCAGAGAGGAAACAGCTTTTGGTTAGCTAATTAATTGCTTTTTCATCTGCATCAGATGATTCCATTTTAGTGCAGTGGCTTGAACACAAGGGCCTGGGAGCCTGGACTCGCTCTTTCTCTGTTTCCAATTTAGGTGGCCATAGCAGGTCCTTGTACCTCCCACTCCAGGGTCCACCCTGTCTAGCGGGGGCCTTAGGAAGAGGGTGTCATACCTGGCTACTGACGGAAGGGCTGGCTCATTCCCCCTTAGAGGCGCGAGCATTGGCCCCAAGGCTTCTGCAGCCTGCATGTGTGGGAGCGGGACCCCCGTTCCTCTGCCCGGACCTCAGGTGGGTGTCACAGGCAGTGCCAGGTACACGTGGCGTGAAATAGGGTGGAACCAGGTGCTCGCCGCTCCTCAGGAACTCGCAGCCTACTCTGATGTGTGTGTCGATGACGGGGAAGGACAGGATGGCAGGTAAGATTTACAAACAGGAAGCAGTGATGTAACAATTCAAAGCAATGTGTGTTCAGGACTAAATTGCTCTATGATCACTCAGAGTTGAGAGAGGTCAGTTTGGGCAAAAGTCCTTGAAGGATGCAATAAATTTAAGAGAAATGAAAGGAACACAGAAGAGGAACAATATGTACAAAGGCACGGAGGCGGCGGCGAGAAAGGCGGAGAGTTTCATGGCTCAGGCTGGCCAGCAGGAAGGCCAGCTCTAGTGGAAACAGAGACCATGTTGGGGAAGCCAGAGTTCCTTCTCCTGGCACTTTCCAGGCCCTCAAGGTAAGCAGTCTTCCCACCTTGCTCTGCACACAGCTCTCCCAACTACTTCTGGTGCTTGATTGCTTTTATAGGTCTGTTTTGTTTTTTGTTTTTGTTTTTGGAGAGAGGGTCTTGCTATGCAGTTCAGATTGGCCTTGAACTCACTGGGTAGCTCAGGCTGGCCTCCAGCTCATGGCCATTCTCCTGCCTCAGCCTCACAGTGGTAGGATTACAGGTGGCGCCACCATGCCTGGGTTTTTTTTTTTTTTTTTTTTTGAGACAGGACCTAGAAACCTGTGTTTAATAAATGGATGAATGGAGACATCACTGGAGATGATCTTAAATGAGCAGGCTGGTTCTGGAATGAAATGTGCCCTGTGTGCCCAGCATTCTAACTAATTCGGCCTTTGGAGGACTAGATGTGGCATATTGGAAGCTAATGTTTGTTGAAAGCTACTATGTTCCAGAGACTGTTTTTTGTTTCCAGGACTCAGGACTGAACTAAGGGCCTTCACACTCAGCTATATCCCCACACTCAGCTATATCCCCAATGTTTTTTGTTTTGTTTTGTTTTTTATTTTAAAACAGGGTCTGTCTGAGTCCATAAGTTGCCCAGGCTGGGCTTGAAGTTGTGATCCTCCTGCCTCAGCCTCTCAGAGCGTAGGGATTATAGGTGTGATACAACTGTAAAGTCCTGCCCAGGTGGAGTAGACCTTCCAGTGGGAAAGACAATTGGACCTGCTGTGTAACTCATGGGGCTTAATGCAGAACAATGGAAAGAGCGTTGACAAAGACATGAACGGTGGAGGGAGGGCGCAGCTTGAGGCACAGTGCATGCTCAGCGTGTGTGTGCTCCTGGGTTCAACCCCCAGTACCTGTCCTCAAATGGTATACAATAGAAAGCTTTTCTCCCCCCTTTATCTACATTCTCCCTCTCAAATTTTCATGATATTTTAAAATCTGCTATTTAACATCTTTCTAAGAAAAATTATCATTTTACCATTATCAACATGCATTTGATTGTTTATCTCTGTAATGTACAATGCCAGTTTTTTTACTTTTACTTTTTTTTTTTTAGAAAGGGTCTCGCTATGTAATTGAAGCTGTAACTCACAGCAATCTTCCTGCCTCAGCCTCTCCAGTGCTGGGATTGCAGGCATGCACCACCATGCCCAGCCAATGCCAGTTTGAAATGCAAAATAAGGCCATTTAATGAAATTACCTCGTTCTTATTTCATAGCTCATAGATGCATATGGACTTAATTTTTACCAGAGTAGTGGAAACTTCATAAAGCTAATTCAACTGTTTTTATTTCATTCCTTGATATACAGCATTTTACCAGCACTCTCTACCTCTGGTTTACTGACAAGTAAGGAAGGTCTAAAAGGAGGAGCCAGGAGTATTTCACTTTCAAATGCTCCCTACTCGTCAAGTAGCTATCTATCATCTCCCTTTCCCCCGTTTTCCCCACTTTTAAATAAATTGTCCTCTAAATAAAAAAAAATAAAAAATAAAACGAGAAGGAGCCATGGGTTGCCTCTCTTTCCCTCAACCTCTATGTCATTATTTTCAGTGTGCATGTGTGTTTGTGTGTGCACATGCGCGCATGTGTATGTGAGTCACTGAGGCACCGAGTCTCCAGAGGCTACACCAGAATTGGCATCGAATGCATAAAGAACACACCATTGCTCTAAGAAGCGTGGATGACCAAGGAGCCCTGTCATATCTTTTCCAACTTGTGTTGCTTCCCTGCAGTATATTAAAGGTAGGTTGGAATGTGGCTTTCTACAAACACTGCATATGTAAAAGAACTGTGAAAACTCTGACCCTCTTTCCACTTTGTATTTTCCAGTAGGCTTCTTTATATAGATATAAAAAAGGGGAAGTCTGGAAAGCTCATGAAAGTCTTGCAAATGTTTGTCAGAGCAGGTTAGACTCGGCATGCAAGCTCACTCCCGTGGCTCGGTGACATAGAAATCAAAGGATTCCTGACTGACAATAAGGTGTGAGTGTACCTTTGTGGTGGGGTCTGGGGCTGATGCCAGAAGTTACATGAAGGTCTGTGGACGGCGTGTTGTGTGTGGGTGGCGCTTGGGTGGCGTGTGTGGTATGTGTTTGCGGGTGCCTGTGACATGTGTGCAGCATCTGTGGCAATGCTCTGTGTGTCTGTGTGGCTTGCGTGTGTGATCTGTGGCTTGTGTGTGTGTCTATGTGGCTTGTGTGTGTGATTTGCATATGTGTACAACATGAAATGAGTATCAGTTTAACTTTCCGGCACACTGTAGCCCGTATCTTATATTTCTCTGAGACGCCAGTTCATTCTCAGGTTTGTCTAAGTAAAATAACATGCAGCTCTTTGACATTCGCAAACAAAGCCCAGTGGTTTTTATCTGAGTCAAGTGCTCCCTGGGGCTTTGTTTTTTTCCTCTTCTCCTTCCTGTAAATCCATTTTATGTGTTGGAATTAGAAGATGACATCTTGTTACATCATGTTAGACAGCACCATGATTTTTTCCAGCCAACCATTTCCAATCTGGCTACGCAGACAGAACTGAACAAAGACAGACAACCCAGCATAAACAAAGGATCGGCTATTGGCCCTTCAGGATGGACTCAGAGGAGCCCTGTTCCCCAAGTTGAGGCTGATTTGCCGTTTTAACTTTTAACTCACTAGATTAGGAATGGGGGGGCTCTCTGCAGACGCACAGTTCTTCCACTGACATTGTGCAGTCTTGCTCTGCTGGAGAGGAGGATGCCTGTTGGGGGGAGGGCACCTCTGCAGAGGGAGGAAGAGTGGGGCGAGATTGATGCCCTGCCTGAGGTCCTTTCTATACTCTGCACAGGTCAGGCCTGTCTTTAGCTTTTTGGCTGCAGCTGCTCTTTATAGTCCTGTCTCTGCTGTTCCGCCTGTGTCCTGTGGTCAGCTCGAGGCCTGCACTTAAAAAGATCTGCTCTATGTTCAAGTTCAAACCCACCCAGAAGACTCTCCTTTAGCAGTCTGCGTCCTGACGCTCAGCAATAAGGGCTCCCCAGGTACCCTACCAGGCCTTGACGGGCATCTAGGATTCCTCAGCCCTGTATCATGCATCTATATCCGCAGCCTGTACTGTGGTGGGATTTTGTTCTGGGTGGAAGTTGCTGCATCCCTCAGATAGTGTGGGTGATCTGCCATGTGCCTTCTCAAATAATCGTCACTCTGTCAGTGTTCAGCCTGAAAATATTCACTTGCTCACTAGTTGTACTTCCTAGATAATTAAGACACAAAACTTTAGTATCTCTGAAGTCAGGAAGGAGTACAAGAATGCTGGATCAGGAGTCAGGTGACCGAAGTTTGAGCCGTAATTCCAAGTCCTCTGTGAGCTTTCCCTTCCTGCATGCAAAGGGAATGCCTGACTCCTGGGGATGCTGCGGGGACACAGATGAGATCATGCCTGGGTGAGGGCAGTCTGGAAGCTTCTCCATGCACACACTCTACTATTTCAATTTTTGACATTTCTGAAAAGATTAGGGTAAGAAATGAAAGTGGGAAGGAAATTGAGATGCTCTGGAGATAATAAAGAGCAGTATTTCTACTTGTGACTCAATCAGCCAATAAGGAGAGATCCAAACTTATCTTTCAATTAGAAAAAACTTCAGGTTGAAACTTAGCAGATATTTGTAAATACTGTAAATTTAATACAAGCCAGTAGACTAAGTGAATACATATTACCCAACAGTCAAGATAGGCAATGCTGGATATATCAGGAAAAACAAATAATTAAAGCAGGGTGATTCTGGTCACAAAAAGGAAAGATAGATCAACATAGCAAGAAAGAGAATACAGACCTCAATCTCGTCATATAAATTTAAAACATGATAAATAAGAAACTAAGATAACTGCATTTAATTACAATTGTGGGTATCACTGGTCATAAATTTAGGAAATGATTTATTTAGATCAATACTTTGTATCATACAGAAAATATTAATTCGGCTAAAGATTATATTAAGTAGACAAATTATGGGGCAAAACTATCAAAAACTTAACACTGAGGTTTTTGCCAGATCGGAGAAGAAATAACTTCAAAAATCTGAAGCAACGGACGAAATCTCTAAAGTTGACAGGCACAAATACGTATTTTAAGAATGTTCAAATAATGAAAACTAGTCAGATTCATAAAAAATGCTGACAAAAGGTTGGAGAAATATTTTTACCAATCATGACAAGGAGTATACACTGATATTTTATAAATTACTTGTTAAAATATAAAATGAAATATCAAGAACTCAATAGGCGAAAGAAAAAACAAGATGAACAAGTTAATTTACAAAACAGAAACCATAGATTACCTATAAACTAAGAAAAAATAATCTTTATAATTTAATAAGTGTAGATTTGAGTAGCATTAAAGCACCAATTTACCTTGGTAAGTCAGAGAAGTTAAAGTGACATCTGGTAACAGTCAGGTTACAGGTGACACTGGGGACAATACATTGTTGGGGGCAGTATGAATTCTTATGATCCATTTGGAAAATAAAATAATGCATAACAAAATCCACAAAAAGATTCACAGCCTAAGAGCTAGATGTTGCTATCCTAGGAGTTAATCCTAAAGAAAGAGATCAACAAGCTATGTGATTGATTTCAAGTTTCATATAATAACCAAAGTAAATTTAAGTGCTCAACAAAGGGGCATAGTAAAGAAAATATGATGATTGTGAAAACTTAAGAATATTATGCAGGTGTTAAAATAATGACAAAAGAGTTCACGAACAGAAAATATTTATGATTAAAAAATAAAATTTAATATTTTATAAATATAGTAACTATGGGATTAGTTACACATGTTAACAAAACTAGAATAAAATATTAAAAAGTATGAAAATATTTGTATTAGACTACTGAGATTATTACTTCATTAAAGAAAAAAATTAATTGTGCTATATTGACTTCAATTTGGAAAAACACATACATTTTAACTTTTGTTTTGTTTTTTGGAGGTACCAGGGGTCAACCCCAGGGGTTTTGTGCTAGGCAAACACCCATCCCCAGTCCCTGGAAAAAAAATATTTTTTGAAAAATTTTGTTTTTAACCGACAGGTAAAAGTTATATTTATGGTATATAACATGATATTTTGACATATGTATACATTGTAGAATGGCTAATCAAACTAGTCAACGTATGCATTAATTATATATTTTTTGTGATGAGAAGATTTAAAACCTCTCTGAGTAATTTCAAGAATATAATATATTCATTATTTTTAATTGTAGTCACCATGATACACAATAGATCTTTTGAATTATTTCTCGTGTTTAACCCAAATTTTGTCTTTTGACCAACATTTTCCAGTTTCCCTGTCCCTCCTCCCTCTGCCTCTGGCTACCACCATTTTACTGTTTAAAGTTTGGCTTTTTGCACTCTACCTATAATTGAAATTATACGATATTTGCCATCCTGTGCCTTACTTGTCATCTATGTTGTCCAAAGTGACAGAATCTTCTTCTTCGTTTAAGGTGAATTCCATTGTGTGTAATGCTACATTTTCTTTATCATTCTGTGACACCTTGTGTCTACATATTGGCTATTGGTGAATGACGCTGTAATGGACATGGGAGGGCAGACATCTCTTCAACAATATTAGCCAAGAGCAGCCTGAAAGACAGAAAACTCAGTGGGCTTAAGGAGAACAAAGGTTTGATCCCAATACAGAAAGAGAGAAGACTACTTTTCAGCTTCCTGGTGTTTTAAAAAAAGGCAAGTTATTTTAGTGTCTGAGCCCATGAGCAACACTTTTTGGTCCTTTTATTGAATGAAATCATCCAGTTCTATCGGACCAGGTGTTCTCTTGAACAGCATCTTTGGACTTAGACTTCTCCCCAGTTCTTGGTCCACTTTTCCTCTTCTGTTTTTCTCAGTACTGCCATTGTGCTTTACTTCTCTGTTCTCCATCAGAGTGTCCCCTTACTACAGCCCCATCTTGAATCCCACATTTACACTTTTTTGTGGTTTTTTTTGATACATTTACACTTCTGTAGGTTCAGCCTTCAGCATATCCATCAGATTGAGATGGGTTGGGGAGAAAGAATTCCCTCCAAAGTTTCTTTCATTGTTGAGCATCCACTCACAGACAATGAATGACTCATTTTCACTTAACTTCTGATGGATTCTAACAAGATGGGTCCATTCATGAGGGCTGGAAATTCAGCTCTCTTTCTCTTGTATGCGCATGTGATCTGTTTATCAAAAATAACCTATAAAATTTGCCTTCTAACTATCTTAGGTTTATAGTATCCATTTTAAAGTCCAAGGGAGTTCCATTTGTGAAAATGTTCAACCTTGGAGGTTGTTAACTTTTCTTGGATGGATTCTGAGATGCATAGGAAGAAGTCAGGTTTATGCAATTGTGTATTTTTAAAAATTTCGGCATCATTGGTTTTCCATCTCTGAGTGATGAACCAATGGCTTGTTTTCAAGTGATGAACTCAGAAAATAGTAGTTTAAGGAAAGAATAAGGAACTGATTTGCAGCAAGTGTGCAAGGGCCATTCAACAAATAGTGCTTGAGCAACGGGACATCTGTATACAACAGAATGAATTTGAACTCCTACCTCACACAGTATGCAAAAATTAACTCAAAGTAAGTCAAAGACCTAAATAGAAGAGCCAAAATTATAAAACTCTTAGGAAAAACACATAGATATAAATCTTCATGGCCTTAAGCCAGGCATGGTGGTACATACCTATAATCCCAGCACTTTGGAAGGCTGACGCAGGAGGGTCCCAAGTTCAAGTCCAGTGTGGGCAACTTAGCAAGACCATGTCTCAAAATAAAAAATAAAAAGCGCTGGGGATATAGTTCAGTGCAAGGGCCCTGGGTTCAATCCCAAGTACTGAAAACAAACAAATGAAATGTCATAACTTTGGATTGTGCAATAGTTTCATAGATATGACACAAAAACACAAGCAAAAAAGGTCTATTTCATCAAAATTAAAGACTTTTGTGGATCAAAGGTCACTATCAAGAAGGTGAAAAGAAGGCAACCCAGAAAATAAGAGAAAAATCCTTGCAAATAATATATCTGATAAAAGTCTGGTATCAGAATACATGAATAACTCTTACAACTCAACAACAAAAAGACATACGACCTAATTTAAAAATAGATGAAGATCTTGAATAGGCATTTTCCCAAAGAAAATATACAAGTGGCCAGGGACTACATCAAAATATTCTCAGCATCATTATTCATTAGGAAAAAATGCAATTCAAAACCAAACGAATTGTGTTTTAGTTTTCACATCCACTAGGAGAGCTTTAATAAAAATTTAAAAAATAGATAAACAGAAAATCACAAGAATTGGCAAGGATGTGAGGAAATTAGAACCCTCCTACATTGCTGGTGGAGCTATAAAATGCCACAGCTGCTACAAAAAACAGTTTGGCAATTCCTCAAAAAGTTAAGCATGCAGTTACCAATAACCCTGCGTTTCCACTCATAAACATGTACACATGAGAATTGGAAACATATGTTTACACGAAAACTTGTACATGAAGGTTTATGGCAGTATTATTCATAATAGTCAAAAATAGAAGCAACCCAAATACACATCAACGGATAAACAAAACATGGTAATAAAAATATGGTATCTAATACAATAGGATGTTATTCATGTTACCACCTGAACAAACTTAAAAAATATTATGCTAGGTGTAAGAAGACAGATACAAAAAGTTACATATTGTAGGACTGAATGTATGTGAAATGCTCAGAATAGGAAAATCTGTGGAGACAGAAGGTAGGTTAGTGGTTCCCCAAGGCTGGGGGCAGGGGTGAGGAGCTTAATACATACAGGGTTCTTTTCTAGGAAGATGAAAATGTTCTAGAATTAGGTTGAAATGATGGTTGCACAAGATTATGAATGTGCTAAAAGCCATTGAACTGCACCTTTTAAAATGGTAAATTTTGTGCTATGGGACTTTTATCTGAATGGGGGGTGGGGAATGAGGAAGCCTTACTATTTCGCTGCACTTGATTTTAGCTACTGTTTGGGACTCCATCGTGGCCATAAATAATAAGATGCAATTGGAGGAGCACCTTTCATCCTGGTTCGGTTCTCTGTTGGGAATGGGTGGGAAAAACACAAGTAAGAGACCCTCTGTCCTTCGGGCATTCACACTCTGTTGGAAGAGACAGGCCCATACTTTACCACGCAGATACATGCGAGTGCACAGTGGAGAGAAACAGTTCTGCTGGAGCATAAGAAGAGAAGTTTATTTGGACTGGAGGGACCTAAAAGGTCTTGCACAAGAGAAGACATTTGAACTGGGTTTTTTTAAATGATGAGTAGGAATTTGACCCTTACAGAAGGTGGTGAAGGGTATTCTAGGGAGGTGAGAGTGGACTGAGCAAAAGCCTAGAGGTGTAGAAAGCACTCAAGGGTAATCACATTAGTGGATGGTATGATGTGAGCTATGGGTTCTCTCTCCTTCTAGCACTCGGCCACTGCTTCTTGTTAACATCCTACCCACAATCTGCTTTGATCCCCAGTTCTTGTCTCACAGAATGTGCCTTCAGTGTAAAATCTGAGAAACAGAAACATTTTTGAAACTTGATGGGCTTTGGCAGGGTCCCCTAAATTGCCTTGCTCTGTCCACAGCCTGCCTGTGGTTGTCTGAGCACCTGGAGCAGACAGAGCTCTGTCCCTCCGCTCTGGGACTCTTCTTCACTGCAATGACTGGGTCTATCCACCTGCCAGGGAGACCGGCTCTGTTCCTTCTGGAAGAGGTTCTTGCTCCACGGAGGAGGAAACTAGGCGGAGAAAAGGAGCCCCATCCCATCTCCTGGGAGGAGTTATCCCATCTGGTTTCTTTGGCAGCTGGCCGTATTTGGCTTCCATTTGGAGAGTACACCCATTGCCTTGAGTGGGGAGGGGGGACAAGCGCTCCCAGAGGAGGAGCTTGGTACTTAGTGAATAGTTCAGCGCAGAGGGCGGGGCAGAAAGCATTCCAGAAGGAAAGGCAGATTTTCAGTAAAGGGCCATGAGTCCCCTGAGGCCTCCCACAGGAAAACTTAACAGTGGTCCTCCCAAGTTATGTGCACGCCAGCACTGGCTCCCCGATGCACTAAGCATAAGCCTGTTTTATTGTGTTTACTATTTCTAGTCTTCAGGGCACAAATGATGCTTTGCAAACAGAAGCATCCTGTGCAGTGCATCCGTCCTCGGGCAGACTTTTCCTTACAGTCAAAGATAATCCTCCTGCCTCCGAGAGCTCGTGTGATGAGCGAGTCAGTGTTCCCAGCCTCATATGCTTATGAGAGACCAGAACCCAGCGATATCTGGGCTCAGGCAGCTCTACTCAGGGTAGAATACTGTCCTCCCCAGGAGTGGATTCTAGCATAGGACGCCTGTGTGCCTGCCTGAGACAGCGCCTCCTCCCCTACAGCCCCTGAATAGACGGGAAAGTATACGCCCCAGAACTTCAGAAAAAAAGACACATGGCTTTAACCCTGACTTCTCCTTGAACCCGTTGATAATTTTTTTCAAACACAAGAAAAAACTCCTATTCTACTGTCTCTAGTGTCTGAGGGATAAACGCTCTGACAGTGTAGACAAGGACCAGATGCACAGTGGATGGGTCAGTCTGTACTGGGAAGGGGTGAGGAGGGAGGAGGGGGAAGAGCGTCTGAATGTCATTACTTGCAAGGGTCAGGGGGTCAGTGACAGTGGCAAGAAACAGATTTTTCCAGCTGCTTTCAGGCTGAGATTTGTACTGCATAATCTGAATGCTTTTATCTGTTTCTGAAAATAGACAGGAATTTTTTCCACAGGCTGCTCCAATCTGCTGTGGAGACATGAGGGAGGACTGTAGGAAGACAGTTGCATACTGTCCAGTCCATTCGTTTTTGTGACCCCCCCACTAGCCCTTCCCCATACCGGTTCGGTGGAGCCACATTATCTTAACACCTCTTGAAGTAGGGAGTCAGAAATGTCGGAAATACTTTCCATTCTGAATTTGGTGTCACTTCTTATATGTTGGGCTATCCTTCCTTACTTTTGTTTAAATAGACGCGATCAAAGACCTTGGAGTGTTGAGAAGCACCTGCCCAGATGGGATGATCTTTGAGTCTGTATAGAACAACATACAGCATGTAGGAGACGAATGATACAGAAAAAAGAAAATGGCTTGATCTCAACTTACAGTTTATGGTTGTTACCAATTCCCCAAATCATTCTTCATCTTTGTCCTGAATAGAGACTACAAAGAAGCATCACAAATTATCTACAGAGATCTTCTGGAAGGTTAACTCTGGACTAAATCAGACTCCCTCTCTCAGCAGCTGGTCCCTCTCATCTAAGATCAAAAGGATCTTGAACCTTCCAAGTGAACTGCTGTCAAGCAAACAGCAGGAGGATCTCTGACATTATTTACATAGCATTTTCTTTATCCAATTATATATTGTTTTTTTTCTTGCTACAAGCCTATCTCATAAATGTGGAAAGCAAGACACAAAAGCAAACAACATTAAGGATTATGTGGAGTCAGAGGGGGAATGGGAGAAAGACAAGCACCCTTTACCCCACATACGATGCATCTAGTTACCCCCTCTACTTATTCCAGCGATCCTTTGCAATTGCCATTCACCCACCTATCAAGAGTAAGAAGTTGTTTGTGCTAAGCATGCAATAAAGCTTGCCAACCTTGTTTTTCAACCTGGAGTTTCTTGGGCTTATAGGAAACCAGCATAAGCCTTCAAGGCTGGTAACTTCAGAGAGTTTGTTTGCAAGATTCCTCTAAAGTAGACCTTGTTATGAATGGAAGCAAGAGAAGAGTACCAGGTTGTTCCGGAATGCTGCTGGTGGCCTGCGTCTCTGAAGTTCCTTTGCTGTCCTCACGGCTAAAGAGTCCTATGATTACCGTAGGTACCAGTGAAGAGGAAAAAGCACAGAAATAAGAGCTCACATAATTGCCTACCTCAGCCATGATCTTTCTCTGAGAACTCTTGTTGAAGGCTGTGCCTAGAACTAAAATTCATGAGTCAATTTCTTAATCATGTAGTCTTTTCAGTCCCAGACCTCCCTGGGCATTAAGTGGAAAGTCTTATTTCCAGCCCTCCAGGGCTCCTACACCTGGTTCTGTGGTGCCATGAAGACCACTGTAGTCTATGGGAAGGTGACTTTAATCAGCTGTGTGTGTAAGCTGTTTCTCCCCAGCTGTCAGACACCTGGTCATCAAAGTCAAGAAAGGATGGAAAGGCACAGAGATAAGAGGGAGAAGGACAAAGAAGTATTAAGTGGAAAGCGAAGAACTGAAAATAACATAATGAAGAGGCAAATAATTGCTTTTAGAAGTGATAAGATGTGCTAAAGAGAACAGGAATTTTAGCAGAGGGAATGGAACTGGTACCTCCAGTTACCACACCCCCAGCCTCGTGAGGAGCTGGACAAACAATCTGAGCCCTCCCGGAGACCTTCAAGCACCAACCAACACAGTTTCAAAGGAGAGAGGAGCAGGAAGTTGGTTGGTGTGAGGTGTGAGGAAAGAAGTGGGCTGGCATCTGACTCATCCCTCCCTACTGCAAGCACCAGCACACTCAGAAGCTTGCAGATGACATCATCTGGTCGTGACTCTTACCAGAATGATTTGGTGGCATATGGGGCCAGGCAATTACCAATATTATCCCTTACTTTTCCCAGCATGGCTCAAGGTAGGCAGAGTTTCAGCTCTTTTATAATAATATGCAATGTCCTAGAAAGGAAAAATAAAGAACAGAGAAGGGACAGACTTTAAAAAGGATGCTTAATACAAGAAAAGCAAACAACAGGCATTGTTTTCCTTGGTCCTTTGGAAGGATATGGTGTGGCAGAAAGTGTAGAGCTTTGGCATCTAAAATATGTAGGCTTAAGCCTACCTGCAGTGACCTTGCGCAGTAGATCTAACAGCTTTGATCTTAGTTTTTTCATCTGTACTATGAGAAAAACTACACCTCCTATACTGGGTTGTTGTAAAGGTAAGATGTATACAGTCCCTGGCATTTGACAAGAGATTGATAATTCTTAGTCCTTATTAATCTACTCTGTAACTTTCACCAGCACACAAGGACTAACTTCTCCAAGGTGGGTTTTTCTAGAAGTCGCACCTTCCTCAGTAGAGTTGTTTTGTGGTACTTTGGAAAGGAGCTTTAAGATCAGCTGGTTGGAGCCCTTCCTTTCTGGTCTAGAGAAGTAGGTGGTTGATTGGAAGACGTAATGGACATAAATTGGATGCGGAGCTGAGGCCAGGACACCTGAATTCTCAGGCAGTGCTATGTCTTCAGTACAGTGGACCTGACGGTTCTTGAATAGTCAAGGGCATTTCCCTGTGGAATTCCTGACTCACAATCCTAGTCTCTGGTCACTCTTCAGGTGAAAATGAATGAGCCAGAGGTCTCCCCTTTTGCTCCTCCCCATCTCCCTATAACTCCAGGTTGGGGTGCAAAACAGCTAAACCCTTCATCTCATAGGTGCTAGCAGGGGCTCCCACTTACAGACAAGCTGGGGGCTCCAACAAGCCTCACAGGAGATTTTCCTGCTTTCCTAGGAGAAAACAGACATGCTGAATGTGGGGCTCTGTCCCCTCGCTGTGGCTAGTGAGGCTTCATCCACTGATGGTGCAGGGAGGCATCTCAGCCCTCTCATCCATAAGGAGGTTTAAAACTGGCCAGAACCTCAAGGACGGTTAAGCCATTCATGAAAAGTGAGTCAACTCCATGAGTCTTGAAGAGCTGTGAAGTATACACAACATTTCCATAGACCTTGAGTCACATCTAGGGGGTCTTGTGGAAAGAGAAAAGAGTTAGGTTCCTCCCGGGCACGAGCTCCTGTAGGCTGGTTAGGATCAAGCTAGATGGGAGAGGAATATCCCCAGGGGCAGACCTCAGGAAAGGGGAGAAGGAAGAATCACCCTCTGGGATCAGATCTGCCCAAGGCAAGTTCAACCTCAGCCTCCCTTCCTTTCAGCTGGTGGAGAAGAGAGACACAATGTGTGGTCCGAAGGGAAACTTCTTCTTTGTCTCTTGGAAAAAGTGGTGCTCCTTCCACTGCAGAAAGGCTTCCCTCTGAGCAAATAGGGGTGCGGGTACTGACTGGGGCTGGATGCCTGTCCAGAGGCTGCTCACAGTGGCAGCCAGGCGCAGAGCCTTCGTACTGACCAGATACTTCAGGGCAGGAGTAACGAAGCCACAGCACCTCAGTCTACCTGCTGAGTCTAGGTCTATGCTGCTTGGCCCTCCTGGGGACTGTGCATGTCAGAAAGCACAGGTCAGACCAGCGGGAGTGGCGGGGGCCCTTCCCAGGTCAAGGGGCCACTTCAGTTGCAGGCAAAGGGGTTCCCTTTCTTCTCCCCTGACAAGCCTGGTGATCACTTCTCTGCCCAGTTTCCCTCTTCACGCCCACATGAATGGCCAGGCTTGGGCTCTGCAGGATGGGAGGAAGGCTGTCTGCCCACCTCTCCCTATCTTCTGTATACACACACACACACACACACACACACACACACACACACAAGGTTTCCACTCTTGACTGACTCTATCAGCCCAGCCTCATTTCCTTCCACGACAGGGCCCTTGGAACCCTGCACCGAGCTGGTGTTTCTCTAAAAATAACCGTGTCCGACGTGATGAATGGGAAGGCATTTGCTCTCCTTTTCCTGCCTCAGCGTCGGGCCTGAATCATGTTGGGAAATGACATTCTGTTAACACAAGCACTTTTGTTTCCTCCTGTGCTCTTTCACCATCCGGTGAGGGCCCCGGCCAGGACTGGCTTTCAATTTTTAAAGCCTCCCTGGGGGTCCATCCAACACCCCCATTCAGTGACATTAAGGAAAGCCACAGAAGAAGAGAAATGGACAGAAGCATCCTGTGTCTCCCCAGGGGATGCTGAGGACGTGCTGGGGCACAGGCTGCACACATATCCCCTCACCAGAACTAGCCAGAGACCAAGGCCAGGAATGTGCCCGAGGCCAGCAACCAGCCTCACTCAGCACCTGGCACTGGGAAGCCACATAATGAGCTGTTGCAGAATGAAACACACAAGGGTCCCAGGTGTAATTTAATGGCTCTCTGCTTCCATCAGACAGTGGTTCTGATGCCGCCTGGAGTCTGGCCTGTGGCAGAGCCGGCCTCTCAGGTGTGTAGGGCAGCAGTTTGGGAGACATTTTACTTGGTGCGAATTCTCTTTTTTTCAAGCACTGGGATTGATCTCAGGACCTCATGCATGCTAGTCAGGTACTTCGCCATTAAGCTACATCCCCAGTCCTAGGAAACATTTTAAAACCTCCCATAGCACCTGGAGGGGCTCAGCAGGACTAGTGTCACCAGCCTTTTAAAGAGCAAAGGAAGAGGGTGTGGTCTTTGAGATCTGGAGAGCAGGGCAAAGCCCACCCGCCAGCCTAGAGAAAGGTTCCGTCTTCGAGTTCATCTCCAGCCCGGGTTCCATCCCACCTCACAGGCCCCTGAAGCGCTGGTGATTCTTGGCAGACCAGCTCTTGCTGAGAAGCCCTCTTATCTCTAAGGAGTTTTGGCTTGAATTTGTATGGGGTCTTGGTTTAATGTAATCTGTTTTAAATGACCTTTCCGACCCTGTATTGAATAGACCCTCTTAATCTTTAACTTGTCCTTGAAGGAAATTACAGAAGCTTTTGGCTTAAGCAGTAAAACCATAAATAATCAGCCTATCGGTTCTGAGAGTTTCATTATTCGATTGGGGCAGACTATGACCAGCACCTGTGCACGATCATCACTCTCATCTGTGTGTCTCCATGAGTAAGGACTCTGGGGACAGGTCTTGGTGATAGCCTGTATGCTATATGACTCAACTTCCCTGCACATCACCCTTTCCCCAGACCCTAATCCCACATATGGCTGCCCTGAAAGGAGACAGTGAGCATGTGGGTTTGAGACCGAAAGTCCACACTCCTGGGGAGCTCATGGTGGGTATTTGGCTGGCAGTAGATGATGGCAGGAGATAGACCCACAACAGCTAGCAGGGGCTGAGCAGAGTCCTGAGCCCAGGGACACAGACACGTGACAGCTGAAGAAGACACAGGTTCACTCACATAAGGAGAAGGCAATGTTGGGTGATGCTCTATGACAGAAGACAGAGAAATTTCCCTGGAAACTCTCAGATTCCAAAAGGGCACAGATACACATTGTTCCATGTCTCCTGCCCTCTGGGTGCCAGAGATTAATGGAGAAGTGGGAACAATGGGAGCTTGAGAAGACAGTGACTCCAGGTGGGGCCCACGCTTGTTGTAACCTCAGATAACTTTACTGGCCAAATGAGAAGCCAGGTTGGTCTCTAATTCTGTGGTTCTACTCAGCCAATAGGAAGAAGAGGTGGAACAGCCTCTGTGGCTTACCAGGTTAATGGTGACAGGGCTTAAGTTGTTCCCAAAGAATGACTCCTGACTTCTTTCCATCCTATCAATTTCTCCATAACTACTTATAACAGGTCAACAGTTATAAGAGGGCCTTTCTGAGTGATTAGATCTTCCCTTAAGTTCCACCCAGCACTCCTTATTAGACCCTTCTCCGCTCTTATTCCCTTCCACCCTTTCTTCTTCTCCCAACTATGTGAACCATGGCTCTTTCTCTCTTGCCATCACTAACTATTAAGTGGAGACCCTTCTCTTTGAGTTCCCTGGAGCTCAGAAGTACCTGGGCAATGTTCTTCCTAAATTTCCTATTCACAGGCATTTCTTCAGAGGTGCTATGATTTGAATGTGTCCTCAGAAGCTCATGTGGCAGAAATTTAACCTCTAAATTCATATGTTGATGGTGTGTTAGGGAGATAAGTAGGATTACGTGAAGTCGTGAAAGTACAGCCTCCATGATAGCATTAGTGGTTTTATTAAAGTGAGAGAAAGAGAGATCTGAATTTGCACGCTCCCTTCTCTCCCCATGTGATCCCTTCTGCCATATTACGATGCAGTAAGAAGGCCCTCACAAAATGTCAGCACCTTGATACTGCATTTTCCAGCCTCTAGAACTATGAGAAGTAAATTCGTTTTCCTTAGCAATTCTCCAGTTGCAGGTATTTTGTTTGTCTTGGACACTTTCTCATCACTGAGATGCAATACCCAACACTTCTCCAAGGAGAAGAAGTTTATTTTGACTCTCAGATTCCAAGTAGGGGCACAGATATGCATTGCTCCACCTCAGTCCATGATTGACTGGCTCCAACACAGAAACCACATGGCGGCAGGGCCAGACGGAGGAAAACTGCTCACATCATGGCAGACAGGAAGCAGAGAGAGAAAGGCGGCTCCAGAGAGGGAGATACACCCTTCTAGGCCACACCCTCACAATGAGCCACCTCTCACCAGGCCCCACTTGCTAATAGCAAGTCAGCTGTTGTGCTCCCCCGCAATCCAATCACCTTCCAAAACATAACATTATTTCAGATCTAAATCATAACACTGTTACAGCAGCAGAAAGTAGACCAAGGAAAAAGTGTGCCCTAGTTTTGGACCTCTCTTTTCCCCAGTCAGCTTCCCTGAGGATCTTGATGGCCTTCCCTGCTCTTCTGATTGCATTGGTGGTCACTCCCTGAAGGCCTTTCCTGAATCAACTCATGCTCATTTTGTACTTTCCAATATTTCCTGTTTGGACTCATGATACTATATCTCTGCCTTCTTGGTCTTGCCCCTTCTCCAAGATGTTCATTTTCTAGGCTTACTTGACCTCACTTACTGACCACCAGGGACAATAAATATGGAAAGGTGTCACCAAGGGAAAAGAGATCATGAGGACTAACTACCCCCAAGTTGCCTCTATTGAAAAAAGTTACCATGTAGTCTCCGAGAGACTGGGAAAGCTTACCCACTACAGGCAAGATAGCTGGGGGACCATCCTGGGCGTTTCCAAAGTGGAGCCAAAGCCCATCTTGGGGTATGTGTATGATGAGCAGAAATTTCCGGCACTGATCAGTGCCGTGCATATACATGTGGCACTTGCTTCTAAAAAGTGCTTGCTGTTTGTAGGAGTCTCCCTCTTGCTAAGCATGTCACTCCCCTGCTGAGGGTTAACTGTTCAGGAAGTTTTTGATCTGTATATGAAAAAGCAACCAAAGTGACTCTAGCAGGCAGTCAGCAGGTTTGTTAGCTCCCTCCTTTCTTCTCTGTCTCTATCCAAATAGCCCTGTTCCGATGGGTGCCAGAGAGTAACTATTCTAAAATTAAAGGGCAAGGATATCTTTTCCAAAAAACGTTTTAAAACATTTAGACCTTATAATTTAACCTTTTTCTCAGTGCGGTATGTTTCGAGGCAAGCTAGTTCCATTGCTGTAAAGACAAATGAAAGGCTAAGTGGGACTGTGGACATCTCCTGGGGCTATGGCTGGTGACTTGACAAGTCATTTATTCCAGGGCATACCTTGGTTTCTTGCCAGGCCCTCTGTTGTAAGCTCAGCCAAGGAGAAACTGAGAGAGGTGGATGACCCTCAGCATGGGTCTTCAGCTTCCCAGCAAGGTCTTCCCGCATCTGGTGGATCTGCACAATTAATAATGCTTTGGGGGATGATGATTTGGTCTTATGGAAACGGAGACCTGATCCAAGATAATGTCTGGTGAACTCTGACATTCCACCCTCAAGTGGTCCTACACTCACACTAAGCCACTAAACAGCTGCACGATCATATGACAGCATCTTCCTCAAGAGCCAGCTTGTCATTGAATCCACCCCCAAATTCCAACTTTTCTCAAACAAAAGGAGCCCTGAAATGGGAAGAGCTGGAATCAGCCAGATGGAAGTGAAGTGCGTGTTGCCAAGGCTAGAAGCAAGCACCTTTTGAAGATTTTGGCCCAAATCCCCTTCATTTTGTACGTGAAAAAAACTGAGACTCAAGAGGGAGAGAGAATTTCCCAAGGTAACCAGTGGAAGAACTGGGAAAACAGGATAAAACTCTCAAACCCCAGATCTGGGGGTCCAAGCTGCCTACCCACCTCTTAGAGTTGCACAGTCCTCCCTGACCACATCTGTACAGGATCCCTGTGGGGGAAGTTCTAAACTAGAGGGGCAGCGATGAAGTCTTGTTAGTGAAAAGAAATGAGGCTGTATCAACACAGTCTGCCAAGAGGAGAAATCTTGCTGTGCTAGAGAGGAAATGAGAAGGTGATGGTGGCTTAAACAAGATGAACCAAGCCACCCGGGTCTATGATGCAGGTAAGAATCTACACCAGTAAAATCTTTCCTTAGCACCTGTCTTTGTCAGTTTCCCCTCACTGTGATGGAATACATAACACTCACAACTTAAAGGAGGAGAAGTTTATTTTGCTCATGGTTGTAGTCCATGTTTTACTGGCTCCAAAGCAGAACCAGAGCCGGGGGCATGGCAGAGGAGAAGGTGCTCAACCTATAGCAGGCCAGAAAGCAGAGAGAGAGAGAGAGAGAAGGGAGAACCAGGGACAAGAGAATACCCTTTCAGGTTATGTTCCCAGTGACCACTTTGAACCAGGCCCAACTTCCTAACAGCAAGTCATTTATGACCTCACCTGTGGACTTCTCTACTGATAAGCGCACTTCCACAGTCCAGTCACCTTCCAAACACATAATACTTTTGGGGGACATTTCAGATCTGAACCGGTATCAAAAAATAGTAAAGCATATTAGTCATTCAACAGCAAATCGCAAGCATCTGTTTAACACAGGACATTGTGCTATTGTATTGGTGGCACCTGGGAACAAGCAGACAGACTGGGGAGGAGTGGCCACCCCCCAAGCCAGACTAGTGTCTGTCAATGTCAGTATTTTTATAGGTGCTCACAAGTGCATGTGTGAAAGGGAGTGAAGTATTTCATAAAGCCAGGCTTATTCTCTTTATTTTGAGATCATGTCATCATGTCCTGTCTTTTTGGGCTGTTGTTAGCATAACATTCTCACTTTTTGATAATATCCTCTCAATAAAATGTTGGCCATACACTTAGTGTCCTCTTGAGTGGTTTGAAACTGCATTGCATGATGAAATCCAAAAGTCTGGTAACCATAGATGTGGTTGAAAGGACTTGGGCTTCTGGGACAGACAGACATAGGTTCCCGGTTCAATCATTTATTAGGTAGAGTTCAAGTTTCCTACCTGTAATACAAACTCTCCCGGGGAGAGTGAAGACTTCCCCAGGAAGCACACATCTGTGGAAGCTCAAGAATGTTATTCTCCATCTCTTAGAAACATTCCATGCATGTTTGTCCGTGCACACATGTGCACTTTCTACAAGGTCCTGGGTGAGGCCCAGGAGACCTCTCATAGCCTTCATTCTCAAGGAGCAAAAAGTGTTGCTAGTGAGAAAAGTCTACCTCTCCCGAAATCATAGGAGAGACATAGGGAACCTAGCATATCTTTCCTTTTCCCCAGTTTCTTTAGTGTGGTGATGGTGACAGAAATTTTCAGATATTGCTTTCCACAGTTCACATTATATTGTTTTTCCATGGCTGGTTTCAGTTTATACTAAGACTCCCTCAAAGCTCATAAAATTCCCTTTAAAACCTCATAAAATTTCACCTGTAGATGTTTATTGCCCACAGGATGTGAACAATGTCCGCTTGGGTTTGATAGATTTACCATTATTAAACTTGGGCTCCCATTTCCCACCAGCCTTAGGAAGATGGCTGCCTCCCGATTTGGCGCAGTGGGCAATCCCCTTGTCTCCTGGTGAGGAAATATTTTGACTCCTTAGAACTGAGCTCAGCTCTCAGGCAAGGATTCTTCCTCCCAGCTTCCTGAGGCTCAGGAGTTTGATCCAGCTCCAGGCCATGGATGTGCTCCGAAAACTCACCCGAAGTCCACTCTGCCTCTGAGGCTCCTCACAGATGCCGCTCCCAGGAGCCCATCCGTGGATGTTTGTTGACCTGCACAGCAAGAGGCACTGGAGACATTACAGGGAGGTTAACGATGTTTTTGCTAAAGTCAAGGACAGCTCTCAAGCGCACAAAAATACCCCGAGTTTACCCACACTCATCTCTCTGGAACATTCACCCATTGACTGTAGTCTTATATTGACAACCCTACAAACATTTACAGAAACACATCATATATCTCCTTTAATCTCCTCTTTTCCAAGCTAGATACCACCAATTCATGAATCTGACTGTAAGAACCTTGTTTTCAGAGTCCTTACCCTCAGGGTTGGTCCCCTTCGGTGCTCCCATTTCGGTGTGTGTCTGAGTCACAGTGGAGTCAAGAAGAGTCTTTAGGAGTGCATCTCAGGCTGACTGGTTTAAAATCCTTGCTGCAAGATGAAGACCTGCACGTGAGGAGGCACTTCAGAGGCAGCTACAGAGTGCCCAAGGTTCATAACAAGTTCAGGCAAGTTCAGACCAGCCAAGCAAAGACTAACTCTGGGAAGTCCGAACAGGCAGACAGAGCTCCTTGACCAGGGAATCCTGAGCAATTTGGGAGTCTAGGTGGCAGAATGAAAACCAAGGAGAAGGATAGAGATATAGACTAGGAAGGTGTGGAAAGATGAGGAGGACACCTGTAACTAAAGATATATGAAGTACCTAAGCCTCGGGCTTTGGGGTTACTGGGTTTGGTTATAACTGACATGTTAGAACCAAACTCAGGAAAGAGACTGGAGGAAGAATTGAGGTAAAAAAATTGTTACTGAATTCTAAGTTTTAACAGAAGATGTGGCCAATGCTGTGGTCCTCTCCTTTGTATTTCTTTGCTCAGAAATGTAGACTCCAACTCATGCATACTTAAGCACAGAGAAAATGTATTGGTTTACACATCTCCAAGGTACTAAAACTGAAGGTAGCTCCTGGATCAGGAGCTGCTGGACCCAGGACATTCTCTCTTAGCTCCAAGGTGATGTTCTTTTCAGGCAGATATTTCCAAGTGGTAGCTTCCAGCAGCTCTTGTTTACTTCCTACAGCTTCAAATTCAACTGAAAATAAGTCCCTATTTCCTAAGACTTCTAAAAAAAAGTCCCAGGATCAGCTCATGTGCACATGTCTGGAGCTCAGAGGTGAAGGCTTGACCATGTGAGGCAGCGTGATGGAAGGGCAGTTTCCCAGAGGGAAATGGGCGGATCCTGGGGAAGCACAGATGGTAGACATCTACACTCTGCCTCACTCCAGCCTAGCTCCGGAGCTGGGGACTGCAGGCCTAAAATGGGTTAGTGGGAAGAGCAGAAAGTGGCAATGAGTTAAGCATGTTTGCCACTCGAAAAACTTCCTCTTTGTCAGAATTCAACCCTGCACTTCAAACAATGGGCCGACCAACAAGAGGGACAAAGCAGCCCCACTGGTACACAAAAGCTCGAGCCTGGATTGCCAGGGTCCTTCTGCAGCCTCTTCATTCCTCCTGGGCACTCGGGCAAAACCCCCTGACTCAGCGCATGAATTGTCTTCAAGACACTCTGTCCCCACCCTTTCTGAGCTATGGTATTGTATGTTCAGGACTTTCTTTTAGCAGTCTCCCTTTCCAATATCAAGGGACACTTTGTAGGATAAAGAAAGGACATTTAAAGCAGTCTTGATTCTCTTCATCTCTCTCTTCCTCTGGAAATAATCATAGCAAAAACCTCATCGTAACTGGAAGGTGCGAGGCTCGGCTTGGTCAGCCTGGGTCCGACTTGAACACAAATGCCAGCACAGAGCTCAGTTCAGCCTGGTGACTGCTGAGTTGTGTATCTTCCCTTGATCTTGATCCCAACTCTCTGTCCTGAAGGCCTCTGGGGAGACAGACACCCCTCAAAGAGAGGCTTCTTGGGGAGGCAGTGTGGCTTCTTCTTGGCCCTCTCAGGGACGTTTGCTTTCTTCTTTTTGGATGACAAGAATCTGTCCTTCCCTGTCCTCTCATTCAACTCTTCTACTCTTCTAGTTGGAAACTTTCCTGACAAAGTAAAGACAGAAGTGACAAATCATACATGGGTCACACTCCTGCCTCTCCTCCTTTTGGCTAGCCCGAGGCCAGGGAGTCTGGAAAACGTCAGTGATTCAGAAAGCGAGCTCAATGTCTTCTCCATGCTTGGTGCCAGGATGCAGAGCAGAGATTGATGCCAGAATTGGACACAGCGCGAATTGAGCTTAGAAAAGAAAGCACCCAACCGAAGCTGAGGACTTCCACACTGAAGTACTTAGGAAAAGGGCCCCATGGACCCTCACATGCACACAGGTCTCCTCGCTGCTGAGGCTAGGCGGGGGTTGGGCTCTGCCAGCCGAATATGTCCAGCCAGTGTCTACAGGATTTCCCCTTTGTTCCCAGGGTCTGTTCCTGCTCTGGGCCATCGAAAACGGAGTTACAGTTTGGGGCAACTCAGACAGTTGGGCTGGGTCTCAGGGAAATCTTGAGGCATCAGGTTGCACGTGTTCCACTGAGGCCAGCAAGCCTGTAGGCATACTCGGGCCCTCAGCCCCAGTCAATGGAGAGGACTCCTTGGGTCATGGCTTCTCCAATGGCCCCAGGGTCCTCCATGCCTGCCCCATTCCACACCAGGCCGTGGATCTTCTCCAGGACCATACCCTATCCTGCTCCCACCCATTACCAAACCCAGAGGGCCCTTCTCTGGCTTCCTTGGGGGCAGGGGCTAAAGTGGTCTTCCCACACGCGCTTCCCAGTCAGTGTGGAACATGAGCTCTCTAGTTGCCTTCAGGGCTGCCCCGTTTTGATTGATAAGAGCCTTTTCTTCTTTCGGCAAAACCTTCTTTATATAAATAAAAAATTGCTGTGCAAAAATTTTGAATTTGGCAGTTAAAAAAAATCAACATTGACTTTCCTCCTTTATATTCCTGTTTAGACAATCCAAATTCTCTTAAAAATGATAGATGTCTTGAAGAGAATAGGACTAAGCTATTTATTTGTGAAAGAAAATCACAAGCCAGGTATGGTGGCACATTTCTGTAATCTCAGCTGCATAGGATGCTAAAGCAGGAGCATCACAAGTTCAAGGCCTCCCTGGGCAACTTAGTGAGATCCTGTCTGAAAATAAAGTAACAAGGGTTAGGGATGTAACTCAGCGCCGGAGTGGTTGCTTAGCACAGGTTAGGGTTCTGGATTCAATCCCCAGTACTGAAAAAAATAAGGAAGAAAGGAAGGACGGAAGAAGGAAGGAAGGAAGGAAAGAAGTAAGGACTAAAGAAAGGAAGGAAAGAAGGCAGGCACAAAGATTGATATTTTAATACTAATTACATTTAATTTTCATTTATTTTTTGTAGCCAAATAATGCAGTAATAGAAAACTGACCACCACAAAAGATCTTTGTTCTTTACATAGCAATTTTATTGAGTTTTTTTTTTACATAATCTACAATTCAGTCATTTAAAATGTGTAATTCAATGTACTTTTTAAAGTCATATTCATATGGAGTTGTCACAACATTTCAATACAAGCAGTGCTTTTAGAAAGTAGACGCTGGGGTGTGTGCTTAATTCTACACAAGGTCCAATTCAATAAATTAAACTGTCCAATGTAAAATCTAGCCTGGGAGAGTGTATAAAACGCCAGCTCCACATCTCCACTCCAGCTTTGGGGAAATGAGCTTACTTTCATTACTGAGCCCAGTCCCAGACCTAGGTTTTGTTATGTGATCTTCCCAAGAAGATTCTTCCTAGAGAGACCGTTTTCCCATTTTCCCATGAAATAACTGAGGTTCGAATTCACCCAGTGATACCGCTGCAGATTTTAATGTGAATCTACATGAATTCAAGGTCATGTTTTCAAAGCTCTCTGCTACCTAGACTGCCTCTGAGGCAGCATGACAGCTGTTCTAGAAAGAGTCCTCTACTAGGAGGCTTAGACTCTGAGCTGAACTCCTCTTATCATCCTGAGAGCCATTTGGAGGAAAGTTATGCCAGACTGGAGTTTCTAGAACGCAGTTCAAAGTTATTGGTTTGTCTGTGACAAACATAACTTGAAAGTCCAGATGTTTGGAGAAAACTGTTGTCATGGGCTCTCTGCCCGAAGAGCAGTGACATGCCAAGTGTCATAAGGTCAGGCCCTGAGACCCTGGACACCGAATGCCTCCAGAGTCATCCTGGCACTGCCTCAGTCCTGGGGAACTAGTAGCTTGGGCAGAGAGGCAGACTCTGGGGGGGTAAGCCTAGACCATTCTCATCCTGTGTGGATCAGAGCAGAGTACAGACAGGTTTGCTTGTACGGGGGCCAGTTAGCATTTCATCCTCAACTTCCCCATCTTTCTTTGGACCTCTTGAACACATTTGTGTATTTTCTTATTTCTTACCGCGTTCTTCTAACTTGTTTCTGTTTCTTTTTCTGCCAGTAAAGCCAGCGTGGCATAAATTTCAAAGATCAACAGTACCTAGTGTTGGTAACTAGATGGGAAGAAATCTCATTTGCTAGTGATAGGAATTTAAAATGATGTGCCCCATGGGGAAAGCAATTGGCAATATCATATCTGTGAAAAGCTTAACTGGGCAAATACATAGGGTCAGGAGATTCAGTTCATGAAATCGATACTATGGAGATTCTTGCACAATTGTGCAAAGATATATGTGCAAGGTTGTTTTTAGAGCTTTATTTGTAGTTGCAAATATTTAGAAACAATTGAAACATTGATCAAGAAGGGACAGATTATGTAAACTGGTGCATCTGTATAAGGATACTGTGCGGCCATTAAAATAGCATCACTATATATATTTCATAAAGATATCAAAGGTAATTTGTATATAAATGCCTGAAAGTAGCATGCATATTGTGATCGCCAACATCTATTAGCAGCTTATTATGCATCAGACACTGGTGCCTTCATTCATTGTCTTATTTAACTCTTGAAGCAACCATATGAATATTATTATTGTCCCCATCTTCAGATTAGGCTCCATAAAATTTTACAAGTCTTACTCCAATTCCACACACCCAAAGAGTAGCCAAGTCAAGATGGAGAACCCAGATTTGTCTTACTCCACAGCTTCCCAGTATAATCACATTTCTGTAGAAAATATGAAGACAATATATGCATGCATGAAGGTTAACACAAGTGATGAGTGGTGTATCAGTTAAGGTTCACTAGAGTAATATATTTAATATAACACACACACACATGAGATATATAAAGGATTTACTAAGTAAATGACTAAATGACTGCTTGGAAGAATGCAAAATGACTGTCTGTGGAGAGTTGGAGGATCCAGTCAAAGGTTGAAGACCTGGAGCTCACTGCAAATTCCACGTCAGAAAGCTGAAGGGTCTGCGCTTGAAGCCTGAAGAAACCAGAGACAAACCTCCAAAGGCAACGGTGAAGACCAAAGCTCCTCTAAAGAAGCAAAAGGGAAGACTTCCTTCTTCTTCCCCCTTTTTATCCCATGCAGGTTACAAGCCTACTGGTTGGTACTCGCATGTGGGGTGGGTCTTCCCTCCTCAGTTTGCAGCTTACAGGTCAGTCATCTACAGAAACACCCAGAACTGTGCTCCGCTAATCTGCGAGGCGTTTCTTAAACCACTAAAGTTGACATCACAATTAACTATCACACTTGGTGACCTTATCCTTGTAAGTTCCTTGGGTGTCTACCTTCTCTCCTTCCTTTTTAAGTAGAGTTAATAATCACCTCTTCTTGGGTACTGGCAAGCTTCTTGTGAATACCCCCCAAAACCCATCACTAGCCACCATCTTAGACATTATATGTTTGCCATCTCTGTTGCTGTGCTCTTTCCTTTTGGGCTAAGTCGGGCTCATTCTAATTCATAACCCCAGTGCCTGGCACAAAATAGTGGTTGAAACTCTCAGGGGGTTTCATACAGACTGAGAGCCAAGGGCCAGAGGGTCAGGTTGAGAGTCAAGATGTCAGAGAAGCCGGTGACTCCAGCTGTTCTGGGGAAAGGGTCTTCAGGGCTGATCAGGGAACTGCATCTCAGTGCTTTTAGGATGGCTTGAGAGTTATGAGCCTCGGCGGAAGCTTTGCACAGGACCACAGCAGATTTACTGGAGCTGGTAAACACAAAACTTCAGGACTCTTACAGGTGATTATCCTCAAAGAGCTTCATGCACTCCTAGGTGGGGCTTTTTTGGAAGGAGACTGGATTATGGGGACTCATAGTTGATTTGCTGTTAGGAGGTGGGGTCTGGTCAGAAGAGGTGGGTCACTGCGGTGTGACTTAGAAGGGTATATCTCTCTCCCCTGCTCATCCCTTCACTCTCTCTGCTTCCTGGCCGCCATGAAGTGAGCAGCTTTTCCTCCACTCTGCCATGTTGTCCTGCTCTGGAGCCGGCAGACTATGGACTGAAACCTCTACAACGGTGACCCCAAATAAATCTCTCCTCTTTTAATTTTTGGGTGTCAGGTATTGTGTCTCGGTGACAAATGAAGTGACTAAGACAAGGACCCACGAAGTTCCCATGGTAATTTTGCATTTGTAATTTTGTAACCTTTACGTTAGAAGGGCCTTTCCACCACATAGCATAAGGTTCAAACTTCACAAAACCTGACCCCTCCCCGTTTTTCAAAATCTCAAGCATGACCTTTGTCTGCCAAGGTGATCCTTTCCCAAGTGCCACATTGGTTCTGAATGTCCTCATCGATCACCTTAATCTCACCTTAATGGTGATGGCCTGTACTTCAAAGTAGTGGGATGTTTTGGGTCTCCAGGGCATTCAAATATTTCAGAAACGCCTGGGGAAGAAGCATATTTATCTGTCAGATCCGAAAGGTTGACTGTAATGTCTCCTGGCACGGCATGGGCTGCAATTGCACCTTCTTGTGTGAGAACCCTGGGTGCCTCTCTCCATCAGAAACCTGATAGGCAAACACGCTCATTTATGATTAATCAAAACACGGAAAAACAATCTCATCTTAATGGAGTCATTAAAGAAAGTAATTTAATTGCTTAGAGAGCACATCTTTCAGAAGCAAATGCTTTGATAGAGGCTCTTGGAAATGGAAACACTGGGAATATGCCTTTGAACCTCTGCTCTCCTGAGCAATTAGCCTTTTCAAAGCACAGCAGACTCCAGGGCCAAGGGAGAGCGGCTTAATGAGCAGAAGTCTTGTCCACTCACCACAGTTCGGTGACTCCCAGGAGGGCTCTGGAAGGCTCTCTGGGAGGGAGACTCTGGCCTTCAGTTTAAGGAAGTGGCCACTCATTGTCCCTTTGCTGCAGCCCGGGACTCTGGTCACACAGCCTGATGCTCAGAGTAGCAGGGGAAGCTGTATGGCATCAATTTAAGAGAGGTTTATCTTTTAAAAATCTCACACCTCATCTCAGCCCATCTCTCAGCTCCACATTATCTACTCTTACAAGATACTGGCCAGAAGATGAGAACCAGAGAAGAAAGTGAGGGAAGCAAAAAGAGAAGAAAGAAAAGAACAACAATACTGAAAGTGGAGAGAGGGGAGTGAAAGAAGAGTGAGACGCTACCCACGTGACGAAGCGTTCTCCATCGCCTCTGCCCACCCTTCTGCCAGCCCCTGTGCAGCTGGTCCTGAAGGGCCAAAGGCAGCAGCTGCAACATATGATGTTAGTTTCTTCTACCCAATTTGGGGAGACCTATGAAGCAACACGGGTCTTTCAGGATCATTATGGGATTTTGCAAACCCAAAACAACACATAGCAGAATAACAGCTCGACTGGGTCCTAAAATACCACCACCTGGGGTAATGCAGGCCAGCTGTTGAACAGCTGTCCCACATCAGCCCTCAGAGCCCGAGGTGGAGCAGAGCTGTAATTCAACAAAATAAAGAGGAGTGAGGGACACACAGTGAGCAGAGCAGCAAAGCCCAGAAAAGCAGCAGCCCAGGCGCTTGGCTTGGGTTTGCTTTGTCTTTCTAGTTTTATTATAAAAACACTCATATAAAAATAAGTACCACTCTACTTTTGTATAACACTTTATAATTTAAGCATTTCCCATGCATTGTGTCTTTCTATCCCTTTGCATTTAAAAATTAGCTAAATGTTAAATGTATTTATAATTTCTTCATTCAATCCACGTATTTTCCACAAACATTGTCTATCGCCTTATAAATGCAGCACAGGCAAAAAAAAAAAGTTCTTTGTACCATTTCTCTCATGCCACTTTCTCAAGCAGCCTTTCCTCCTCTGGCCGGTTCTCCTGACACTGTAATTATAGGTTTTTGCAATCGTGCTTTTCTGTCTACATCTCTAAGAGTGTAATCTTTTGTTCCCATTTCAGCTTACCTTTGAAGAAAGGTTCGTTCGTTATACCTGTGGCTCGCCTCTTTGCCTCCTGATTGGGTACAGTCAACAGTCACCAAGCTCTTTCAAGACCAGAGGACAATGAGAGACACTGAGAAAAGGGATCGCCCAGAGCTTCCTCCTCCTGTCCCTCCCCCTGCAGCTGCCTCCCTGCTGCTCATTTTGTGCGTCCCTCTACCTCTCTGGCACCCCTGGGATCTCAACTGTGAGATCGGGACCGAATGGCAACGGTTTGGTAGGCTCATGGCCAATACTGCAGGACAGTGGTGAAGGGGTGTGGTGGGGCCTGAGCCCTGGCAAGGTGTGGATGCCCACAAATGTCACCTCCCCAACTCACCCTGCCCCACCCTGCTTCTTTTAGCGGGAGAGCAGTATCAGGGGAGGATTCTGATCACCGGCCCACATTTCATTCCAGCTCTTCCTCCTTGGACTAGATGCTCATTTCTGCCTCAGAAAATGGGCACGATAAAGTCTCCCGCGCTCTACAGTGAACAGGCCTGTCAGGATGGAGCGGAAGGTGTGTAAAACTGCTTTCTGCACTGAAGGAGGGCTCCCAACACAATTCTCAAGGACAAGACATTCTCCAAGACAAGGCTGCCTTTTCCTGCTTCATTTAAATATTTCTTATAACCTCTTAAAATTTTTTTAAAGCAGTAAAATATACATAACGGTTATCCTATCAACCATTTAAAAATATATTTTCATTGATGCCTATGAATTTACAAAATACTGGGTTTCAATATGGTACTTTCATATACGCATAAAACGTACTTTTATCATATCCACGCCTGCTCCTCTCCCCTTCCTTTTGCTTAATAATAGCCTCCCTTATACTTTTGTGTCATATTTTTTAGATCCCACCTATTAGAGAAAACTTGTGATAATTGTCTTTCTGAGTCTGGCTTATTTCACTTAACACGATAATCTGCAGTTCTGTGCATTTTTCTGCAAATGACAAAATGTAGGTGTTTCTATGGCTGGGTATATGTACCCCATGTTTTCTTCATACATTTTTCTGTTATTGGGCACCTAGGCTGGTTCCATATCTTGGCTATTGTAAACTGTGCCACAATAAATATGGGTACGCAAGTATCCCTATAGTATGCTGACTTTAGTTCCTTGGCATATTATACCAAGGAGGCATATCTGGGTCATATGGTAGCTCTATTTTGAGGTTTTGGAGAAAACTTCACACTAATTTCCATAGTAAGTGTACTAATTTGCATTCCTACCAGCAATGTAAAAGGGTTTCTTTCCCCTCCAGATCCTCGACAGCATTTATTGTTCTTGTATTCTTGATGACAGCCATTCTGACTGGGGTGAGATAGAATTTCAGTGTAGTTTTTATTTTCATTTCCCCGATGGCTAAAATTGAATATTTTCATGTACTTACCAACTACTTGTAGTTCTTCTGAGAAGTGTCTGTTCATTTGCCCACTTATTTGTTGGGCTATTGGTTTTTTGGGATTGAGTTATCTGAGTTCTTTAAGTATTCTGGGTATTAATCCTCATTGGGCAAGTAGCTGGCAAAGATTTTCTCCCATTCTGTAGGCTGTCTCTGCTGTGCGGAAACTTTTAAATTTGCTGTAGTTCCTGTAATTTGCTGTAGTAACTGTTCAATTTGATTCTTGCTGTTATTTCCTATGCTGTTGGAGTCCTATTCAGGAAGATTTTGCCTGTGCCTGCGGCTTCGAGGGTTTCCTCTGTGTTTCTTCTAGGAGTCTCAGGTCAGACACCTGGGTCTTAAATTCCTTCTGAATTGATGGTTGTGCAGGGTAAGAGATAGGGATCTAGTTTTAAACTTCCATATAGGAATATCCAGTTTTCTTAGCACTCTTTGTTAAAGAGGATGTCTTTTCTCCTATGTATGTTTTTGGCCGCTTGCCAAGAATCAGATGGCTGTAGTTGTGTAGGTTTGTTTCTGCGTTTTCTATTTCATTTGTCAATGTGCCTGTACCGTGCTGCTTTGTTACTGTGGCTTCACACTGTAATTTGAAACTAGGTATTATGATGCCTCTAGTCTTGCTCTTTTTGCCAGAATTGCTTTGGCTACTCTGAGCCTTTTTTTTTTTTAAATGACTTTTAGGATTATATTTTTCCCAGTTCTGTGAATAATATCAATGGAATTATATGGCCATTTAACAGTATTAATTCTGTTGATCCATAAACATGGGAGGTCTTTCCATCTTCTAGTGTCTTTTTTCTCTCTTCAGTGTTCTATACTTTTTATTTTGAAGGTCTTTTATCTCTTTGGGTAATTTGATTCCTAGTTTTTTTTTTTTAAAAGCTATTGTAAATAGAAATGTTTTCTTCATTTCCTTCTTGGGTAGTTCATTATTGGTGTAAAGCTACTGTTTTGTTTTGTTTTGTTTTGTTTTAATACTGATTTTGTATCTTGCTACTCTGTTGAATTTATTAGATCTCAAGGTCTGTTGGTGGAATCTTTAGGGTCTTCTAAGTATGAATCATATTATCTGCAAATGAGGATAATTTGACTTCTTCTTTTCTTACTTGTGTCTCTTTTATTTCTTTCTCTTGCTTCATTTCTCTGGCTAAAATTTCAAGTATTATATTGAATAACAGTGGAGAGAGAGGACATCCTTATCTTATTCCTAATTTTAAAGGAAATGTTTTTAGTTTTCCCCCATTCAGTATGATGTTGTATCTTAACCATTTTTAAATGTACAGTTTGTAAGAATTACGTGTTTTCACACTGTTGTGCAACCAATCTCCAGAACATTTTTGTCTTGCAAAACTGAATTGAAGGGATTGCTAAAGGTCCTTACCTCTCCAAAGCCGGCACCTAAGGCATACAGATTTCTTTCCCTTTTGTGATTTCCAGTTTCATTCCCCTGAGGCTAAGGCAGGTCATTGAGCCTCTACCGGAGCAGCCAACAAAGAAATGCTTTAAAGTCCTGCCTAGGGATGGACTTCCTCCATGCCATCTGGAACCTGTTTTCTCTTCAGGGAAACTCTCCTTTCCTGACAGCTTCACAATGATAGAATTAAAATTTGGCTTTCACAGTCACCTACTTTGCTTTCTCACTATGAGAACGGGAAAGGCAAGAAGGCCATAGAGGGGAGGGTCTGTGTCTCCTTATGGTTTTTACATGTTCTCGCTCCTGGAACTATTGGTTTTCTTCTGTATTACTTCATATTTCATTGCTATAACAAAATACCTGAAGCTGGGTACATTTAAAGAAGAAAGATTGATATTGCTCAGAGTGGGAGGCTGAAAGTTTAAAAAGCACAGCATCTGCTCTGGCAAGGGCCCCAGTGGCTGCATCACATCTTGGCAGATGGCATCATGGTGCAAGTGTGTGAAAGAAGCAGTTGATCATATGGTGAGACAGGAAGCCAGACAGTGATTCAGGGATCAGTCTCACTCTTTTATAGCAACTCCCCTTCACAAGAACCAACTCAGGGTCCCACAAGAACTACCTCAGACCCTTCTAAATGCAGCACCCCTAATTACCTTCCTCTACATCCCACCTCTTAGAGGTCTGCTACCTCTTAACATCATCATACCAGAAATCAAACTTCCAGTCCACAAAGCCTTGGGTAGAAAAACCATAGTACCTGCCTAACATGCCTATTTCATTTTAAAGTAACATCACTGCACTGCACAAATCCATCATTTATATTTTGCTACATTTGTAGGAAATTGTGTGATTCTCAGCAATGAAGTTATGGCACCCAAGAGCACATTCCCTCTCATCAGCCCAATGCTGCTGCTGTCACGAGGAGTGATGTATATTGTGATCATTTGCAGGGTTGTCTCTTTTGTGACTCTCTGGAGAAAGGTTGCATGCTGGACCTCTCCTCTCTGTGTACTATGCTCTGACTCTCTTTGTCCTCTGAAATATCTATAGCTATTGGGTTTTGGGTTTTTTTTTTTTTTTTCATGATTAACCTTCTCTGTCTTCACTCATCTCCCTGACCCTGTCTGTGGAGACTCATTTGTTCTTTGATTTTTGCTATTTCTGCTCTACTTTTTCACCTTTATAGGTTAAAAAAAATGCTCTGCATTGATCATGCCAGTGCAAGAGAAGAGTTACTCTGTTATTTAAAGACCTTGGCTTGGTGCCTCCATTCGTAACATATTTTTAACATGTCCTACTACTTTATGGTATCTTAAAAGAGAAGAGAGACTCCTCTCCCCTTAACGATCCCTTTAATTGTTTTAATTTCTTCCTGTCTCAATAGGATTTGCATATTCTTTATTTCAACTTACCAGGTTTCTGAGAATTCTCCACTTTGATCAGGAAAGAGAATTTTGGTCATCACCCTACTCCTATGAACCACAAGATTTTGGGGTAATCAGCTCTGTGGACCTCAGTTTTTCCACGCACACACACTGATAATCATACTCTACCTAAAGACAAAGTTCAAGGTACCAGACTTTCTAAAACATATTTATTACTTCTACATCTAGGATCTATGACCAGAAAGGAGATGGCTCAGGCTGAGGATACAGCTCAGTGGCAGAGTGCTTGCCGAGCATGCATGAATCTCTGGCTTCAATCCCCCGTGTTGTGTGTGTATGGTGGGGAGCTTTTGTTTTGTAATCTCTAGTTCATACTCATCCTGTCCTTTTTATTAGTTTTCTCTCTCTCGCTTTTTAAAGTAAATTTATGTCAGATTCTTGGGATAAAAAGTCTGTGTAGTGCTTTAGAGTTTCAAATACCTTTCATATGCATTATCTAGGTTAGTTCCATGGCTAACACATGTAACTAATAAGCCTTGACTCCTCTATCCTTAAAGCTTGTCGCAGAGTGCAATCATATAGTACTTCCTGTCACTCCACTTCCTACCATAATATTCTATCGCAAACAGTTTATATATTTCCAAGTTTCCAAGTTTATAGATTTAGCTTTACCTTCTTTTTTAATGGCTGTCCTTTTTTTTATCATTAGCAACAATGCCATGAATGTTTGGACATGTATGTTCATGCAGTTATTTCTGTAAGATATTTTCCTAGAGTTAGGATTGCTGGCCTCTAGGATTTGTTCATCCTTATTTTGACAGCAATAAGTCCTAAATCTTTGTATCCATACATTAATTTTTATTTTTAACATCTTATTCATAACAATTGAATTCCTCTCTCTGTATTTAAAATATGGCATTGTCCTAAAATATATCCTTTATTTGATGTAAAAGTTCTATTTCTAAAAATTTACTTTATGGAAATAAATATGAGTATGAAGACTAAGTCTATTATATTACTAACGTTATAATAATTATAATAATGTATTATTAATGTGGTAATAGTAATATCCTCATTTTACTGTTATAATAATAATAATATTATTTAATAATGTCATTATAATTAGAACTAAGAAACTGTTATGTGCTACACATCAAACATACAGAGTGTTTTAAATACATTACAAGGTACTTTGCCTAATTCTAACAACAGGTTTTGGTGTAAGTAGGATTAACAAACCCATTCCCTCGATTAGGAAACTGAGGCTTAAAGAGATTAAGTAACCATCCCAAAGATATACAGTGACTATATAGAGAATCTGAGAGCTAAGCCTAGGTAGTCATCAGAATGCAGTTTGAACCATTACACTAACTTCCTGTAAAGTATACACAAAGGAAGTCTTGGATACAACCTAGATATCCAGCAATAAGGGAATGATTAAATAATAATGACATATTCATATAATATATATGATAGGTGACCATTAAACCTGCATTCACGATCTATTTATTATTACCTACCCGTTTGCTGTTTGAAAAGTTATACTGTAAAATAGTATGATGATGCTCCCATATTTGCTTTTTATAAAAGAATGTTTGGAAAATTGTCTAATTTTCTTTGGGTTTTGTAGGCTTGAGAGAATTTCTTTCTTTTTTTTTTTTTTCCCCTTGAGTTGGACTCTTGCTCTGTAGTCTACCTTAGTCTGGCCTGAAACTGTGTGACTCCAGCTGGCCTCAAACTTGTGATCCTCCTGCCTCAGCCTCCTGAGTGCTGGGATTACAGACATCACACCCAGCAAGAGTATTTTTTTAAGTGTATTTATTTTTTCTAGTTTTTTCTACAATGATCACATATTACTTTTTTCATAATAGAACTAAAACTAAAGATTTGAAGAACAAGACAAAGGAGATCCAATTTGGCCAGACATAATGTTTTTACAAATTGTAGAAAGAGGTTTGACGATATCAAAATAGGCTTGAACCCATTTGAGTTGTTAGCTTGTTTCAGGTTTTAGCCATAAATTTTCCATAAAATAATCAAGCTTTTCTTTTTTGCTTTTTTTGGGCAGGGGATATCAAGACTATATGCAAGCGCGTTCTCTTCTCCTATTTTTTTCTTCACTTTATTTGTTTACTTTTTTGAGACACTATGCAGCCCAGGTTGGCCTTGAACTTGTGATCCTCCTGCCTCAGCCTCCCAAGTGTTGGGATTACAGGTGTGTGCCACTACAATTGTCTGGCTTTCACCTTTGTTCATCTTTCTAGCCACCTCCCACAGCTTTTAAAAATCCACATTCCGCTCAGGTCCTTACTTTCACTTTTGGAGACTGTCTTGGTTACTTTTCTAGTTGCTGAGACAAAATAACCAACACCCAAAGTTAAAGGAGGAAGGTTTATAATTTAGTTCACAGTTTGTAGAGGTTTCAGCTCATAGTTGGCTGGCTCCAAGGCAGGGTGGCATGGCAGGGGGGCACCGCGGGGCAGTCAGGCAAGCCACAAGCCACCAGCGACAAGCAAGAAGCAATGAACACCAGCCCTCTTTCTGTCCGTTATATTTATCCAGGCTTCCCTGCCTTAGGCCAAGTAGCACTCACCTCCAGGGTACAGCACCCTAAATCTTACCCAGAACTATGTCAAACCAATCGGTGGACTAATTTAGCCATCATGCACTCTTGGTCGCAGCCTTACACACTCCGGATCCAGCTGCCTCTGAAGAGCCCCACCTAGAACTGCATGAGGCTTTCCGGGGACACCTAGACACAAGCCACAGAAGAGACCCTGAATTCTGACATACCTTTGGCCCGTCACCCGTGTGTCCCAGCTTCCCGAGTTTCTGTGGAACTCTTACTCACTTTGTAGGGAGCTCGTTCCAACAACTACACATGTTTAACTAAGGTGTTGTGGTTTAAAATGCTTTCACGTGCATGATCTTACTTAATCTTCCCAGGAGCTCTTTAAAGGAAGTAGATAAAACCTTACTGCAAAACTTCATTTTACTGAGGAGAAAAATTGAACCTTACTAAGTTTGCCTTCACCAAGACCACACAACTAGTGAGTGGCCACGCTGGGAGCAAAACACAGGCTTCCTAATTCCCAGTCCAGCAGTTTTCCTTCTCACTCTTTCCTATCGCCTCTCTATTTTTCTTCTTGGTTATCATTTCACTCAGTCTTAGGAAAGTAGAATCTATTTCTAGACTTCTGTGTATGTTCAATCTGCATGATTGCCATTCTTGAATCAAGGAGTAAACCCAGATCCTTGATAAACAATGGATTCCTATATTCATTTTCAGTTTTAAAAAGTGAAAATCAACCCATGCTTCATTGTTCTCTTTAGACTTCTTTATATTTACGTCATTTGTTCCATGTGTAGCTGTTTTAAATCTTACTCTACTAATAATTGTATTAACATCTTTTTTTCCCAGTCCTTTATATTCTCTTAAGTTTGCCTTGTTTGTCTCTTCCCAGCTTCTCAGGTTTTTTGCGATGCTTTGTTTTTATTGCTTTCCTACTTCTGAGTTTTTGGTTCCAGGAACCAATGTGCTTCTTAGCTTTTATTTGTCTTAGTTTATTATCTCACTGTTTCTCAAAGCAGTCTATCTGAATCCAAATCCCCTGTAATATTTAGACTGCTAGCTTCCATCTCCGACCGGTTTTTCTGCTTTGCCTGGGGTGCTTCTCCTGCTGATTTGCCTTCTTATGAACTTGGAGACCTCTGTGCCCAGGAAAGCCCTGGCTAGCCCACAGGAGAGCGAATCTGAGCAAGCCTTCGCAAGACCCTCTCATATGATTCCTGTTGGTGATTATTTCTGCTCTGCAGCTCTCTGCTCCCCACTGCATGGTGCATGATTGGTGACCACACCATACTCTTGTATCTATCCCTCCTCCTGTCTTTTCCTTCTTATCTTCCTCTGTCCTTCACTTCAGCCCCACCTCTGCTTTGTTCTTCATGTGTAGCCTGCTTGAATTGCTCTAATATTTCCTGAAGCTCTAGAATCTAGCTTGGGTAGCTGTAGTATTCCTGTATTTTCTTGCTCCCTTCTTTTTTCTAATTTCTGGGGGATCATGCATTTTCATCTCGGAGATGCCATTTATGAAGCAAGGCTAGTTTAATTCCATTGATAACTTTGTGAAGTGAAAGATGTATTATCATTCATATTTTACAAAGAAGCTAAGATCTAGAAGACTTGAGGTTCTAAATCGGTAATGGAGGTTGGACTAGACACCTAGTATGAGGAGTTTTGCATAACAATCCAACTCCACAGTACTTCCTGAGTCTGTACTATGTGAAAGGCCCTAATTAGGCACCAGAGATATGTAATGGAGAAAAATTGCCTTCGCGGGTTTCACGAAGCTTCCAGGGTCATAAGCAAGTTACTAAATGTCCCAATAACAGAATCAGAAGTTGTGTGTTTAGTTCCTCAAGCTGTAAGACATTTATTCATGAAATATGAGAACCAAGAAGGAGAGAATGCTTGAATCCTCTTAAGTAGGGTAAGGAGACATGGCCCAAATAAGTTATTGGGTATGTGAAACTGAAATCCACATCAAAAAGCGCCTAAAATTTCCAGTGTAGATATATTGAATATTTGGAGAATGCCCTCGGGGAGTTCACACTTGGGGATTGAAAACTTTGAGTATGTAGGTTTAGGGAGATAACTTGGGGCCACATCATGTAAGGATTTTCATGCCAGCTACATAAGAAGAGAAAGAAGTCGAAAACTCTCATAATTTGATCATGCTGCCTTTGGACATGCACATGCAATAAACACAGAACTTAGGTATCATTTTGCAAATGACAGCAAAGTGGAGACAGATTCAGGTGTGTGAAATGGGAAATTTACCAATAATGAAGGTCAAGACCAGCACAGGCGTCCCCAGGCGAGGTGCTGGTAGCATACGGAGCATCAAGTGGGGGAGCCAATACCGAAAGTGTTAGCTGGAGAGAGCAGCCCTCCATCCGAAAAAGGAAGTTAAACATGGTGCCCGGGGCTTCTGGTGAGTGTCCTGAGTCCGAAATATGGCACTTATGGCCCAAATCTTGAGATCTTTGTTGTGTTTTTATCTTAGTCACTTTTTCTTCACTGGGACAAAATACCAGAGGAGGTTTATTGGAGGAAGAGAGGTTTATTTTTGCTCACAGTTTCAGTCCGTGGTTGCACGGCTCCAAGGCAGAGACAGCATGTCAGAGGAACATGGCAGGAGAAAAGGTGCTCAACCTATGGCAGCCAGGCAGCAGAGAGAGAAGAACTGGGGACAAGAATACACTCTTCCTGGTCACGCCCCCCGTGACCCACCCTCAGTCAGGCCCTGCCTCTTACCAGCACATTTAGCTCCTGAGCGCAACAGTGGATAAAGGAGTATCCCCATGGTTCAATTACTCTCCTAACGCATGAAGATTTGGTGGAATTTTTAAAAAAATTGAAACCATAGGAGTATTTTCCATTGTGGTAATGGTAAATAAAAATTCCTACAGCTGCCTTAAGCCACTGGAGCAAGGAAATGGGGGAGTGGGGAGAAAGATAATGTTTAAATGCAAGGCAAAGAACTGACTTTGCTAAAGCATACCTTAAGCAGCATGTGACTAAAAATAGCTATCTCTTCCAGGTCGGATCCCAAATTGGGAGAACTCCTCACAACCAGATTCAAAGAACATCTGTTACCCAGTAGCCATGGCAACAGCCATCCCTGAGTGAATGTGAAGAGATGGGTTTGGAGTGGTGCCGGGGGAAAGGAAGTGGACGGGACAGTCTCCGGGTAAGGAGTGAGCCTTTCTGTTCCTCCCTTGGGTTGAAGCCTCGTCTTCCTTTGCTACTTCCCAGCCCTCCAAATTTCTACAATCTTTTGTTCTTGTTTTCCCTGCAGAAGAAGATCGTAGAGTTGGTTAGTGCTGACATGGGGGGACGAGCATGGGACGTTCCATCCTACTGGAACTGCAGACATGGGATAAGGGGCCAGGCTGCTTGGGGGGCCTTGGCAACTTTTGGAGAAAGAGATGGCTCAGAGCTAATGTGTGTTGCATTATTTTGCTGTTCTCATGTTTTTCTTGTCAACGGTCCTCTTAAAATATGTCACTTCATATTGACAATATTAAGTTCTGTGCGTCTGTCTTTTGTTTCTGTTACTTTTTATTCTCTGTAAATTCCCTGAGGACATGGAGGCTGCCTTTTGCGTCTCCACCCCCATAGCACTGGAACCCTCCTCTACTCTGTCACAGAATCCTTTGCATGGTGCAACAGCATGGGATTCTCTCAGAGCTCTGGACGTCTCCTCTCATCCCAACTCCTAGAATACTTAATTCTGACAAAAGGTCGAAAAGCCTTAAGCAGGACTCTGTTATAGGTCTTCCTTGAAGATAATTGTGAACTGTGAATACCACATCAAGTCACTTTGCACCATATACACTCTTACATATCTGAATATGCTTGGGGTGGCTTTGGTGATGAGGATCAAAAAAAAAGCCAGTGTATTCGGGTGTGGTGGCACACACTTGTAATCTTGGCATGCTGGGAGGCTGAGGCAGGAGGATTACAAATACAAGCTCAGCCTGGGCAGTGAAGTGACCTAGCAAGATCATGAGGCCCAGTGCAAAGGCCTTGGGTTCAACCCCAATACTACAAATCAACCAACCAAACAGACAGAGCGAAACCAGCCAGAACTTCCTGAGCTTGTTCTCTAAATGGTCACTTCAGTCTTCTCTTCCCCTGCACTCCTGGAAAGAGAGGACTAAAGTGAGAATACTGGTCAAGTGAGAGGTGAGCACAGATTCTCTGCAGATAAAGTCAGGCATTCTTGTGGCCTTCCTGAGATCTTTACTGATCAGAATCTGAAAGCACAGAGTTCTAAGCCTGCTCACCGTGGTCACTGACAGATGGGTCTCCCTGCCATGCTGATTGTCCTGATGAAGAAAATAACACATCTATCGAGCGCCTCACCTACACCTGTGTGTCCTTTGCAGCGCATGAAGCCCTACAGCAATGGAACACTCATTCATTCAGCAAATCTATCCTGAGAGCTACCATGTGCCAGTCATTTTGCTGGGTGCCACACGGTCTCTGTCCTCGTTAGCATTACTGCTGGACAAGAATAGGGATCATCAATATGGTTATGATAGTTTTTGATGGTGACCATAACCATCTGGCAATAAGCAGCATGGTTTAGTGCCTGAGTGTGTCAAGTGTATCTTTTTCTTCTCGTATTAATTCTCTGGCCTGTGAGGCTTTACTGATCCTGGAGACATTGTCCCTCCTCCCTCCCCCTAGCTACTTCTTAGATACAGTAAAGAACTCCTCTCTGAGGACACCTTTTATGTGTAAACCAACCAATACCCAGCTCGTGCCTGCCCACTACCTCCTTTGTGACGCTCTCAGATAGAGCTGACGTCCTTCTGCCAAAGTCAGGTGCCAGGCACTACAGACAGCCCCTCATCCCACAAGCCCATAAAACGATTGAAACTAGCCCCTCCTAAACCTGTCTGGCCTGCTCCCCCTGGCTCATCTATTCATTTCCATGAAAACCACAATAAAGCTCTTGCTGATGACTTTCCTCATTTCTTCCGATTCCCAGCCACCTGGGCTGCTTCCTGGGTATCGTGTGTGAACTGGTGTGTCCTTTCCTTTTCCAAACTGCGTGTGAGGAACCATGCATCTCTTCAATGGCGGGTGTCTCCTGATCCGCTGGCCTCATCATAATACAAAATCTACAAATCTACAGTTTAAAATAATAAAGGCTAAGCTCAGGAGTTAGAGCTCCTGGACGCAAACTCACCACTATTTATCGGCTATGAGACATAGCCTTCATTTTTAATTTCTAAAATAGAAACAGCAGTATTGAACCAACAGGACTATTAGGAGAATTAAATACAGGATTTAATTTAGAGTAACTGCCATATAGAACTGCTAAATAAATACGATATATAAACTGTGGAGCCTATGTCTTTTTGAAGTCTATAACCAAATGGAACTTTCTAGAATTTTCATTCTTCATTATCTTACTTGGTCCTTATAACTCTGAGTAAGTAGGTAGTGTGGGGCACCCTGTTTTATGAACAAGGAAATTGAGACTCGATGAGTACTAGATAGTCAATGGAAAAGTTGGATTAAGATCCAGCTCTGCTAACCAGTTCTTTTTGTTACTGGAAAGGGCTCAAGAAGATCCTCCTAAAGAGGAGATGGGGACCTCCATCTCCTCTAGACTTGGGCAGGTTACTGGCATCATCATGGAAAAGCATCTCAGGATGTGCAAAGGGGAATTTATCAGACACGGTGAGAAAGTAGGAGAAAACAACGAACTTGAGGAGCTGAAAGGGCACAGGTCTGGTAAAGACCAGACAGGCCTTTCGACCAAAGGGAGGGAGCAGCTTCTAAAGAGCTGGAGTGGGCCTGAGGTCTGGTTGGTCTCCGTCTCGGTTCCGGCTTGGCAGGGTGGCTCCAGAGAAGTCCTTATTGCTTGATCAGGTCTCTACCAGGTGCTTGTTTCTGCCTGGGGCAGCCTCAGTTTTGTGGAGGCTCTGCAGGAGACTTCCGGGTGCTCCCTGGACACTGAATGTCCTTATAAATTTCTTACCTCCTTGTTCTCAGTCGTGCCAGCTTTTAGATGATGAACATGCCTGTATGCAGAGCTGAGAGGATCTGACCTGAGTTTGAAGGTAATAAAGGAGACAGATACCAATGAAGCTGAAGCTTTGCTCTGCTTTTAGTTACCCAGTGGGCATGTGTCGGCCCAAGTGAAGAGTCACAGTTTCTGTTAGCAAAAACTGCTTCTAAGACCCACACTGCCTCAGGAGAAAACACAAATCATACTTTGAATGAGTAATATGCTAAGGACCAGGGAGTTTGTTTGTCCTTTGTCCCTGTGGTGGCCTCTGACTGCCTCATTTGTATGGGCCTTTCTCCCGAGAGGCCAGATGTGGTGTAGATAAGGACTTGGGAGTCAGACAGACCAAGTTTAAAAGCCAGCTCTGCCGCTTGTTAACCTCGCACACGCTGAGCATTCATTTTCTCAACTGCTATCAAGGAAAATCATTTTTCATGCATTACTTCATGGAGACTTTTTACAAAGGAATTTAATCAAAGCTGATTATAATACAGGGAAACAAGCGCTCTCACAGACTAGGAGCACTTTCATTTTCTTACGAGGAAACCCTCAGGGCTGCTCATCAAGGTACTGCCTGAATCATGCAATTTAGAAGGAGAGCTAGCTCCTTTTTTTTTTTGGTGTGAGGGCTTGAACTGAATAATGCAATTTAGAAGCAAGTAACTCCTCTCAGTAAGAGGGGAGTTATAATTGTGTTTATCGACGTGGTGGGATAATCCACAGCCGTTAAAATGATGTTTACAAACTTCATAACACCAATGTGTTTACTGTTTCATGCTTTGTCTCCCTCTTTCAAGTTATTTCATTTTAGTTAAAGCTACACATGACCTAAGGAGCAGATAGTTCCATGATACTTGTTGGGAAAACAAGAGTCCCAAGTTCCAGCCCTCTCCAGAGTTAGTTGAACATTTAGCATTCTTCTTCTTTCTTCTTCTTTCTTCTTCTTCCTTTTTAATGCTGGGGCTCGAACTCGGGACTTCGTGCTTGAAAGGCAAGCACTCTAACAGCTGAGCTAAATCCCCAGCCCACATTCTTCTTTTGTCCATCTAAATAATGAGTTTAATGTTACTTCTCAAAAAAAGAGACAAGAAAGAGACTAGCCCTGAACTTTGTGTCCTTTTCCAAATCACATGGGTCAGCATACTGGAAGAATTATCCCCCAAATGCCCATTCCTCTCTCTGCGCCATAGAAAATGTACAAGGAAGAGATGAGCATCTCTCCCCTAATGTTTGCGAAGTGTGGCGTAACAGGGGAGAAATGTTTCTGGATCAATAGTGCGTGGAGAAGGACACCAGTGGGATTTCAGTTAGATACATGTGGATAAAGGACCAAAAAGAAAATAGCACGGTGATATTGAAGGTAGTTTCTGGAAGGCAGAATTACAAGTAATCTTTACTTTTTTCTCAAATTTTCTAAAATTTCTATAATGATCATTCCTTTCTTTTATTGTGAATAAAATTTTTGGCTCCACCCACCCTGTGACTTCACGTCCTTGTAGAGTGGATGATGAAGACACTTGCAGTTGGACCCGGAGTGAACCAGCAGGTGTGACTGAGCTGCTATTGGCATTTGACTCTGCAGAATCTGATCAGAGACCCTGCAAAGACACTGGGGTCTAAGGCAGTGGTGGTGAACCTATGGCAGCCGTGTTACTGTGCTTGACTTTTAAGACAAAATATGCTAATGTATGAGTTGTTTTTCTAAACTAAAACCTCAGTATTCAGGTCGAATTGCAGTGTTGGCACCTGGCAATAAATAAGTGGGTTCAGGGTGGCAGTTTGGCATTCAGTCTCTAAAAGGTTCGCCATCACTGGTCTAGGGTGAGGGCGGCTGGCCCTGAGTCAGGCGTGGTCAGCAGCAGACCTCAGACAAGGACTGTGTCCACTGTGACCCACGACCCGCTGGCAAGTCACCCTTGCACCGTGTGATGGGACGAAGACCTGGGTCCTGGAAGGAGAACTGCATAGGTGGGTGAAGGATGGAGGCTCGTGGGGACAGGGTTGTCTGAGAATGGGGTACAGAAAGCAGGTGAAGGAAGGTAAACTCGTTCCTTAGAGCCTGGGGAAGCAACAAGGTAATTTAAGGGCTCTGCTTTCTTCTAGAACTAGTCCCCGAGGCAAAGACTCAAAGGCAGGAGTTCATGTGGCAGTGCAGGGGAAGGAGGAAGTGGAGCAGGAAGGGGAGCAGTGGACAAAGTATTAAAAACCCTTATCTTGGTGAATCTTTTAGAAGTGTGCCAGGTTCAGACAGCTACTACATTGGACAACTGCAGCATAATCTTATGGAGAAATTCTTGGAAATCATGCAAACCTGCTGCAGAGTTGTCCCTTCCTAAAGGGTGCCCTCGCCGGGCAGTGTACACACAGACCCTTTGGGTCATTGGTAGAGGGCACCTCCCAGCGGGTGACATTCCCTGCCACTATCGGTTGTGGTGCACACAGACAGAACAGCTTTCTACAGCTTCCGGAAAACTCCTCAAGTAAATAGTGGCACTACTGGAGGCTGGAAATCTCGAGGCCATCAAGTGAGAAGGCCTAAGACACGGGGCCGGCTGCCCTGGGCTGAGGGCATCACTTCCTGGATGGTGGGTTAATAAAAGTTAGTTTTGCCCTCTATGTAAGACAGTCATGTAATGTATTATTCCGAACTAGGATGTTCTAAAAGTGGAAGGGGCAGGGTTGGGATTTAACTCAGTGGAAGAGGGCTGGCCTAGCAAATGCAAAGCCCTGAGTTCGATCTCCAGCACCCCAAATTAATTAATTAATTAATTAATGTGAAAGGGGACATGATTAAAAGTTATGTTAGTGTTCTGGCTCATATCTAGAAGTAAAAGATAATTTCATAGAACTAGAGAGTAGAATAGTGCTTGCTAGAAGTTAGGGAGGGGATGGCAGAAGGAGGACAGAATCAGGTGGATAACAGATACTAAAATACAGTTCCATAGTAGAAAGAAGTTCTATGTTCTACAGCACAGCAGGGTGACCACAGTTCACAACAATGTATTATGTCATTATATTTTGTAAAGAACTAGAAGACAAAAGTTCAAAGTTTCCCAGCACAAAGAAATGATAAATGTTTAAAGAGCTAAAAATGCTGATTACCTGGATTTGGTAATTTTACGTCGTATACATGTACTGAATTATCACAGTGATCCACAATTATTATACCTCAATAAAAGGCAGTGATGCTGGGACAACAGGTGTAAACGGGGACTGTCCCAGGCATATCAGGTATATAATCACTCCACCTCTCTAGTTGTCCATCTGATCTGGACATAAGAACTTTCTCTTTCTTGTTTTTATGTTACCACATTCTACAGTGATTACAACAAGGAAAAGGATAGCCAGGGTGTTATATTTCTGGTTGAATATAGACTAAATACTATGGGAGAGTAAGAGATTAATTCATTTATTCAATTAATCATTAACTTATTTAGCAATTTCTAATTATCTGCTGTGTCCCAGGTGCCGTGTAGGCTTAGAAGCCACAGAGGTAGCTAGGAGAGCATTCCTGCTCTCAAGAGACTCATGGTCTAGAAGGAGAGACAGATATACAGTCAGGCAAATTACAGTAAGTACGTAATTGCAATGCAGATGGCTTCCTGAAGGATACAACATAGGACACAATGATAGCGCTGGGAAGTGTGTGTACACATATGTGTGTGTGTGTGTGTGTATGTGTGTGTGTGTGTGTGTATGTGTGGTTGGTTGTTAGGAAACATCCCCTGGGGAAAGCAAAACGTGTACTTACAAGGATAAAACCATTTTCTCCGAGAACAAAAAGGGGAAGTTTCTAGACAGAGAAAATGGTGTGAATACAGACCGGGATGCACAAATGAACATTAGTTGAGACCCAGTGTACCAGCACTGCTCCAGACCTTGGCGAATTATTGGTGACAAGACTTCTGACATTGTTTTCAGATACTGCATGTACACCGATGGATAGAAGGACTACCAATAGCCAAAGGTGGAAATGGTTCACATGCCCATTAACAGAGGAATGGTTATACAAAATGGCACGTACACACATGATGAAATATTTCACTACTAAAAGGAATGAAATTGTTGCAACATAGATGGATGAACCTTGAAAACATTATGCTAAATGAGATAAGTTAGACATGAAAAGACAAATTTGGTGTGACCCTAGTTGTATGAAGGACCTAGAATAGATAAACTCACAGAGACAGAAGATAGAATAGTGGCTACCAGGGCCTAGGGCAGGGGGGATGAAGAGTTATTATTTAATGAGTACAGAACTCTTGTTAGAGTTGAAGAGAAAGTTCTGGAAATGAATAGTGATGATTCAACATTGTGAATGCACAACATTGTGAATGCACTTAATCCTGTTAAATTGTACATTTAAAATGATCAAAATGGTAAATTTTGTTCTATATAGTTTATCACAGCTTAAAATATTTTTGTTTTCGTAGAACATATATTATGCCAAAGGAGACAGATGATAAATAAATGAATGGATAATTGACCAGATCACCACAGATTATGTGAAATGTAATGGAGGAAAGGAAACAAAACAAAACAAAACAAAACAAAACAAAAAAAAACCAGAGGGATAAGATAGAGGACCTAGAGGGTGTTATTTTGGGCTCATCGACTTATGCTTCCCAACAGCAGTGTGGTACACCTAGAGAATCAAGAATGGTGGAAGATGGAACTGGCGAGGTAAGTGGGGGCTGGTGGCTACATTGTGGACAACTTTTATGCCATACTAGGATGTTTTGGCTTTATTCTGAGAGCCAGGGAAGGCTTTAAGGAAGGCAGTGGTTAGCTTTGGCCTCGACAAACAGGAAGCACTGGTGGGTGAAGCCAGATGTTGAGCGCCATGTAGGAGGCTGTTTCCATGATTCTGGTCAGATAGGAGGAAGGCCTCAACTTGGGTGGTGTCGGGGAATAAGAGGAGTGGAGAGGTGTTCCAGACGTAGAGTCAAGCAAGCTCTACATCTGGAATGTGAGGGACAGGAAAGAGTCCGGGTTTCTGGTTTGGAAACTGGGTGGATGGTGATACCTCAGCTAAGCCAGGCATCATAGCTGGAGAAAAAGATGGTGAGTTTACAGTGAACATGTGTTTGAAGCATCTAGGGAAGCCATTAATAAATGGCTCTGGAACATGAGAGCGATTGGAATCAGAAATATAGGTCATGGGGTCATAAGCACTGAGGGAAGGTTTATAATCATGGGAAGAGCTGAAATTTTCCCAGAAGTGAATGCAGAGTGAGAAGAAGAGAGGGCCAGAATTAGAACACTGGGGAACAACTAGTACAACACAACGGAGAGATAAAGGGGAAACAGAAGATAAGTTAGACATGGAAAGAGAGAAAAAGACTTGGGGGAGCCATAGTCTTTGTAGGAAGCAGTAGGGGACTCCTCCAAGATCTTTGCCAATGCAGACTACATGGGGAATTGTGGGTGGAAGCCCAACTGTACAAAGAGTGGGGAACGAGAGGCAGAAAACAGAGTCAATACATACAGACTCTCCTTTGAGGAAATTTGATGGGAAAAAAATGGCAGACACAAGGGGATCAGTAGCAATACAGGGAGAAGGAAAGTTTTGTGTGCTTTTTAAGGAATGGGAGAGTCTTTTATAAAATGTGTTTCGAAATAATTTTGGGTTTAAGAAAAAGTTGCAAAGACTGTACACATTTCCTTTATGCCATCACCCAGCTTCCTCTACTCACATGTAACTAATTCCTAATTGCATGTGACATAATACAGTAATCAAAACCAGAAAACCGACATTGATACAACAATGAAATTTGCACATCATCGGAGTCTTTTTTTCTCTCTCTTTCAGGATCCAACCCAGGGTCTCACATTGCTCATGGTTGTCACATCCCCTTTGTCTCCTCTGTCTATGACACTCTTCCAGTCTTTCTTCGCCTTTCCTGACTTGAAGGATAAAGAATGTGGCTGCAGAGGTGGGTATTTTACTGTTATTTTTAATTTAATTTAATGTTTTGAAGAGTGCTGGCCAGGTATTCTGTAGAATGTCTCCCAGTTTGGATTTTCCCTGTGTTTTTCACGATTGGATTGAGTCCTCAGTGTATCCTATTAGGCAATACAGTGGCACCTTGGTTTGCAAACTTAATTTGTTTTACCATTTTAGGGAAGATCACTGTGTTCCTGTTTGTGTGGGGAAGATGGCGTGTTTGTCACCCAATGCAGAGTTTGCAAATGGCTTCCATCTTTCCCCAAACTGTAAAACAAATTAAGTTTGTAAACTTGAGGTACCACTGTACATCACGTCGTGTGACGTTAGTTGTGATGTAAATTCTGATTAGTTTATTAAGGTGTGTGGCATACTTATCCACTGTAAAGTTTACAATTATTACTGACTTCACTTGCTTGCCTGATGATGACTTTCTGTTTTCATCATTCTTTCTGTCTTTATTAATTGGAACTCTAGTGTATGGATGTTTTCCCTCTTCCTTGTTCGTTTGTTTATTGCAGCACAAACTCACGGATATCTATTCTGTTCTTTCATTGGCCCACGTGTCCCAGATGTGGCTCTTGGGAGCTCCTTTTGGACTGGCTGCTCTGCCATGCCACGGTGGCACACCCATCACTTTGTACTGCTTGTAGCTGTGCCACAAGATGTCTCATGCCGACTTTGTGCTCCCTTGCTCCAGAGCTACCGGCAAGGAAACCCTGATTCTTTTTACTGAAAATGACATTTAGAAACCAAGATCTGGGGTGCCATTACTCTCAGGCCCTCTCCACTGACAGGGTTCAGAAATAGGTGCATTAGACATTTGTTACATTCATACTCATCTATATTTCTACAGTCAGCCCCCTGTGTGTATATTAAAGTCAATTTCACAATAATACCTTTAATTTCAATCTAATACCACAGGATTCATTTTAGAGTTCCCATTTTCTCTATCTGTAACTCTTTTCTCCTTTAGTGAGAAATGTAGCTTTCCTTATCCTCTACACTTGCCCAGTTCTATTATACATTTAGTGTCAAAATTCGTTGTGAGAAATAAATGTACTCATAAGAAGACAGTATGTCTGTATGGTTCTTTTTGTCTCTAGCCTGATAGTCCATATGGCTTTCAAATGTAGTTAGGTTCATTCTTTTCTTCTCCACACCCATTAAGTATGGTTATAAGCTTATGCATAATAGAGTTAAACTTATTTCTTACTGTTTGTATTCCATTTGGGGTTCTGTCTGGATTCTGATTGATTTTATTTATATCTTTATTCTGGAGAGTAGGTAAAACATTACTGTGGTTCTAAGAATCAGGATTATACAAAAAGATCTTCCCAGAGAACTGTCACACCACCCTCATCTCAACTACCCTTGCTCCCCAGAGGAAACCTGGGGAATCCTAAATGTGTCTGTGTACTGAGAAGCAGAACTCTGTAGTTACGGGAGCTGCAATTGAGAGAAAGGCTTGACAACGGAGAAAACTGCCGGTAAAAGGCAAAACAAGGGAAGACATGGGAAAATTTATAGTTGTGGAGAGACTGAAAGTCGAGGAAATTTTAGTTTGGTGTGTTAGCTTTCTAGTACTATCACATAAACTGAAGAAAAAAGGTTCATTTCAGCTCACAGATGTGGAGGGTGCAGTCCATGATGAGATAGGCCCATTGCTCTTAAGCCTCAGGGAATGGGCAGCATGTCATGGGGAGAGTGTGTGCTAGAGTAAAGCTGCCCACCTCGGCACCCAGAAGCACAATGAGAGAGGAAGAGGAAGGGGCTGGGCTTCCACTATCCCCTTCAATGCGTCTGACAATGTTTCTTCTCAGCAAAGGGGAAGGAGAGATTATTTATGGGGAGCGAAGGTGGGACGGGCAGGTACAGGGAGACTGGGTGTGGGCGGGCAGGCACAGGGCATGGCATGCGAAGGTGGATGCAGGAGCTATCCAGGTAGAGTCTGCAGGGAGCGTGACAGAGGAGTCTGTAAACATGGCTGGTGAGAAGCTGCTCCCTGGGAGTCCTGGCTGGGAAAGGAAGACACGAGTTAGGGGGAAGGGAGATTAAAAGAGAGTCTTGTGGGAAGAATAAAAGTTGTGACTAGACAGCTGCATATTTTGATGTCAATTTTAATTCCAAGAGTGAAGCAGTTCAGAATGATGGCAGAACCTACTCCTTCAACAAACAGAAAGTGCATGCTCTCCTCTGGCCTTTGTGCTTCGCTGGAGAAACAGCACTGTGTCATTGAATTAGCCACAGAATGGCTAATGCGCCATTCTATTAATACTACTATTTACAGAGCACTGTGTGCCGTGTGTCATACAAACTCTTTAACCCCACACCACCCGGTAGCATACATTGCACTACTTTCTCATGGGCAGGCACAGGGAGGTGACTTAACTTGCTCAAGTTTACACAGTCAGTGGCAGAGCTGGGACCGAAATGCCCAAAGCCTGGCTCCTGTTTGCATGCTCTGGATGCTGTATTGAAGTGTGGCAGTGGACACGGGTCAGAAAGTGTAGACAAGGGTATCAGTAAACTAGGGGACGAGGGAATGATGAAAGTTACCTGTATGGATGCAGAAATTGCCTGGGATGGGGTGAGAGTTGGGGTAAAGGGGAAGGCTGGGAGCCAGGTGCCAGGTGAGGATGGCATGGGTTTTTTATTTCTTATTTCACAGTCTCTAACCCTTGAGTGGGGGCCAGTCCATCCACAGCTGAAGATAAAGTTCCATCATATACCATAGGGCCGGATCTTGTCTACAGAGAGGAACCATAAAACTGGAATTCAGCGTTCTCGGCCTCAACGTTGAGGGCTCTTACTCCAGGTGTGAGTGACCTGGACCCTCTACCTGGCCGACTCAGTTAGGCCATTATCTGTAGGGTTGGGCTTGGGACTCCACGAGGAGTCTTCCTTGGACCCATTCTCTTGATTTGACCTCCTAGTCTTCGACCAATTTTCAGGACTCATATCCTCACCTGCTAACCCATTCAAATCTTCTCGGCCACCTGATACAAGCTTTCCCGCTCCGGTCCACTGTGATGCCACTTCAGTGGGGCCTCCTTGAGGCCAGCAAGGGAGGGTGTCAGAGGGTAGAAGGGTGCAGGAGAAACAGATCTAGATGACAGCATACGAGCTCCCTGGTTCTGACAGCACCAGCATGAGGCCCTGGGAGAGTTCCGATGCCTGCTGTTCTCACCCCTCCGCATCGCAGCATTTCCTCACCCATTTCCGCCCTAGTACTTCAAACCAAGGAGGCAACTCTTTCTGCAGTTTGAACCTGCTTCCTTTGTGCTCCGTGTTTGCCTGCCCTGGCAAGCGAGTGTCAACTTGTGGGGCTGCCCTGTGGAGCACAGACAGCTCACGGAGGACATGAGGGTGGCTAGCCCCATCTCCAAGGCCTCAGTTTGTACTCACATGGTTAGGCTGAAACATTCCTTACTCTGGGGGCACCTTTCCTAACCTGCAGGAGGACCAGGTGCACCTACTTTGTGCTCCCGCTTTCGAGGAGCTTCCAGTCCTGGTGCCATCGTTGTAGCGCCGTTGCTGGGCAAGTATTGAGGCTCCAAGAGCCAGCAGGATACAGCAGGCAGGACCGTCCCCCTGCTCAGGGCTCACAGAGGCTCAAGACACTTGCTCGATGAATGCGGCCTGAATGAATGATGTAGTTATTTATTTTGGGGTGTGGTGCGTGCGTGCACATTGTGTATGAAGAGGATTTGGAGTTGAGTTCCTGGGATTCAGAAGAACAGACAGTAGAAGTTTGCCAGCTAACAGTCCCCCTGTCTTGCTTACCTTTCTAGAGTCAATGGTTTGCAAGGGAGCAGATTTAATACAGGACATTTACAAGTTAAAACATTCACCCATAAGCCAAATGCAGGAAGAGTGCGGAATGTCTATCTATGCACTGGAGTCCCAGAAGATCCAATCAAGGGCTGGGAGCCCACAGCACTGTCCTGGGTACATCCATGTCTGCACTAAAGGGCTGAAGAAATCTTTACTGGAACCAGGATATGATGCTCGCAGCAAAAATGAAGACCAGAGCTCCCCTGAAGCAAGAGCAGCCATCCCCAATGACATCAAGGCCCCACGCTCCTTTTTCAACGAGAACAGCCGCGTCCAATTTGGGAGAACCAGCCACAACAGAGCTTCTCCTGGGAAACAGCTGGCCACTATCCTCTGCTCCCATTCTCCTTATGTTGTGTCAGCAACAATCCTCAGGTGGATCCTCCACACCCAGAACCACAGCAACTCAGTCCAGCTGGGCATCCTGCTCAAGTTGGCCACAATAATCAGTCCCCCCTCATGCTTGCTTTTTCTTTACTCCCCAGCTTGGGACATGGCAGAACCATCAAAATGTTCGTCCCTGTGCGGTACACTCTGGAAAGTGCACATCAGCCTGTGGGGCTGCCCCATGGCGGCACAGACGGCTTATGGAGGACACAAGGGTGGCTGCTGGTTCCACCTTTAAGGCCTCGTAGAAGGTTCTGGAGGGCCCTGTGCACCAGCACCGAGATGGAGGAGCCAGGCTGGGAGGCTCGCAGGAGAGGGGTGCACACTCTACCAAACCTGCAGCGGGCCCCTCCCCTCTGGCACTGTTTGTTCATCTTCCTGCTTCCTCCAGACAGCTCGTTCTAGTTGGATTGTCAATAAAAGAACAATACAGTCACATATTTTTAGTCTCTTGGAAGCACTGGTGACTAATTTTTCCCATTTTGTCACCCAAATAGTTTTCTCTTAAGCCTCCCAGTGGGGGCACAGCACCAAGCCATCATTCAGATGAAAACATACATTTTTATTTTAAAAATTCCTTTGCTAACACAAGATACAAATCTCACAAATACAAATATTTAGCCAAACAATGGCCAGCTTTCTTTCTTTAAAAGTGACATTTTTATTTGCACCCAGCTCGGTAGAGTCAGAGAAACTGTCCCACCGCACCTCTGGAGCGGCAGGGTTTTCCAAGGCTCTGTGGTGTGTCCTCTCACACCCAGGGAAGATTTAAAAGTGAAAACACTCCCAGAGTGAAAGGTATCACTCCTATTTTTCCACTGTGTTTGTTGGCTGGAATGTCTTCAGCAAAGAAATGGTCTTCCAGTGTTTTGGTTACGTATCATTATGTTCCATTTAGTAAACCCAAGTTACCAGAAGGAGGCTGGACGGCCAGTTTCCAATGCCCTGGTGCCTGTGACATATTCTTATGTAATACTAATTGCTCGCTGTCGAATTTGGCCTCCTGAATCTTGTTTCTCCATGATCAGCATTCTTCACGTCTCCTACCCGAGGGCGCCATCATTCATGCATAACTCAGATAATTTATTGCATTGCCTCTGAGGAATTTCTTTCCATGGCGTGTTTCTAGAAAACTCAATCAACTCCTAAATAAAACCACGGAGAGATGGAGGGAATGAGAGCCAGGGGGAAGGATCTGGGGAGGAGTCGGGAGAGGGAAAGGTAACAGGAGCAAGGATCTGAGAAGGTTGTTCATCCAGAAAAGAAGATTTTTCTCCAGTTGGCATTTCTAAGTTGCTGAGGAATGAATGGACACAGCTGTTTGGTACAGGAGTGAGTGTTTGGCTCTAATGGCCCGAGTGTGTGTGTGCGTGTGTGTGCGTGTGTGTGTGTGTGTGTGTGAGTGCATGTATGTGTGTGAGGAGGTGACAGAAAGTGTGATGAGAAGGAATGACCAGCTCAGAGGCAGGGCCAGGCAGGGAGAGAGGGGGAAGAAGGTGACTGGAAGGAGAGCTGGGAGACCAGTGGGCTTCTGAAAGACAGACCAAATGGTTTTGGAAAGCTTCGGTCTCCCCTGATTCAAGCACAACCCCAGCTCAAGGTCAGGGACCTACAGCTTTCCCCCAGTGACCTCTCCTCAAACTGACTGCCTCTCTGGATTCCCACTGCAATGCGTATACATTTGTGAAGTAATTTGACCTGGCTATCCACAAGGACTCACAGGGACTCAAAGATGCACTGTCATTTGCCCCAGAGAGCTCAAACCTGCTGCTTTGGATTTGTATCAGTTTCTTGCTCCAGAAAGCAAATGACTTTTCACCTCTGGATCTCCACCCCGAGCATGTTTTGATCATGGAACCGGCAGGCTCCAAGGAGCCAGGCTTTCCTGCCTGCCAACTGAGATTTTGCCAGTGCTGATTTTACACATTCCTATTAGTTTTTAACAAGTACTTATTTTAGTTATAAAATAGCAACTGCAGGGCTATAAACTTACACATCACATGACTGGAAGTTGATGCTGTAATTTTCTAAGGGTCTTTATGTAGAACCAGCTTCCTAACCCTTCACTAACCCCTATCATTGGTCACCTACCGTACAATAATTAATTGAGCACTTCCTGTATGCAGAGCCCCATGCTAGATCATATAGAAGGCACAAAAATAGTCCAATCCTCCTTCCTTGAGCCAGGAAAAGAGTGAGGAAGTGAGTACTAAGTGCTGACCCCATCAAGCCTGTTGTTGGGAACCTCTCACTGCCCAAGCCTCATTGTCTTCTACCCCAATTTCATTTGTGTTCCAACTAGCAGGGACTTCTCAGTCCCTGGTAAGTGCTTTCCTCTCTTCGGTCGTTGGTCATTCAAGCCTGATTTAAAACACCAACTTCCCCTTAAATGTCTTCTTTTCCAGGAAGTCATCCGTGACTAACCCTAACCCTGACCCAGCAGCCCTTTCCTTGAAGTCCTCCTGGACACCAGTATGCTTTCAGGGTCATAGCAACCATCATGCCACACCCCATTGCCATTCTTGTTTCACTCTTTGCAAATCTTGTAGGCTCTGGGCAGGCAGAGACTGCCAATCGCATCCATCACTACATTCCTGTGCCTGGCACAGAGCCTGACTCAGTAGAAGGTATGACAGGAAAGAAGAAGTGTGGTCTCTGCAAGGTGGGTGGAGGGAGCCTCTGTGAAGCTCAGCTCCATGGCTTGGGACCCTCTGATTAGCTTACCATTCGAGATGGTGACAACATACTTCTCCCTCTTTCCCCTACTGCCTGCAGGACTGCCAGAGAAGTCTTCCCCAGGCCTGGCTGCCCAAGGCCACAGGAATCTCATGGGCCTCCGGTCAGCCCCTAGCTCAAACATGCAGTGACCAGCTCTCCAAGAGAAGGATCACAGAGCATGGATCTGTCAAATTCTGTTGACTACGGAGAATGCATTGTCCCTCCCTTCCCCATATTCAGGCCCTCCTCATTGCTCAGCCAGTATCTATTATTACTTAAGCCTGTTAGGGCCAGATGTAAAGTTCTTGTTTTCCTGTCTCCCAGCAAGTGGGCAGGCTTCATTGGGCTGACAGGAGAGGGGCATCACAACTCCAGAGACGTTAGCTCTAGTTGATTCCCACGTATTTGTCACAGTTACTCGGGGCATCATCACCGCCTTTGGAGTTTATAAACACATACGCTCACACAGTGTCTTCTGGAGTGTTCATTATGGCGTTGATTACAGGGGCCAGCAGAGCTGTGGAGCACCAGGGGAGGGACTAGGGTCTTTCAAGTAAGGTTAGAAGTAGGGACAGCTAGGAGTCAAAGGTCTGAGTCTGGAGAGCCCAGATAACTCTGATTTAGATGGGCTGAGGGTGAAGTCTGTGGTTAAAAGCACTGATCAAGCTGAGAGTGGGAGTCAGGTGGAGCAGGATCAGGACAAAATGATCAGCTGGGATACTGAGGAAAAGCTGGTGAGCCAAGAGCCGGTGAGCCACACCCATGGGTGGGTCAGGCTGGTTTTGGTGGCTACTGGCAAGGTATATAAAAATAGGGCAAGGTTCACGCCTTTGATAAATTTAAAACTTCAGAGCTGGAAGAGGCATGCAAAGAATAGTTATCCTGTAAGAAGCTGGGCAGGAGTGGTGCTGGTGCCACGTGGCTCAGAGTAGCTGCATGGAGGTGGCAGAGGAGCCTAAGGGAAGAGTTTAAAATGCTATCTGGAAGAGGGTAAGGGGTGGATTTCATTAGGTGGAAGCCATCAGCATGAGGCAAGACTCCATTTGGTTGGGTGGGGGCTGGGCGAGAACCAAAGCCCGTCAGAGTTGTGGTATGCCAAATCTTGTGCCAGAACTTACTTCTCGGTAAGCTCTTATTAAGCTAGATTTGCTTATAATATTTAGAATCCTCACCGTCACATAGAGAAGAATGATTGAGCAACTCTGCTTTAGAGATGAAGAAACTGAAGCTTGGAAAGATAAAGGTGTTTTACCCAAAGGCCTATGAATTACAGTTAGGGAAGAGATGGGGAGGATGACCCTGGAGTTCAGGGTAAGGGTTTGTACCTTGCACTTACTTCAGAGTCTTTTGATTATTTGTTTTTAAAAAAATAGGACCCCAGGAATTTCATAATATTGTCAAAGGCATTTCAGAGCTTAGGGCCAGCTTTGAACCTTTGGTGCTTTCCCAGAGATTTGGATACTCTGTGGAGTGTTAACAGGTATGATTCTTCCCCAGTCAGGAAATAAAAGGGTAGTGCTCATACGTGAACCAGAAAACCAAGACACCAAACACTAGGCTTTTGAAGCCAAGACCTCCATTCAGGTGAAAGACAGAAATGATCGAAAGACATAATATGCAGAATCTCCTTTCTTTTTTCAACAGTCTCTCCCATCCCCTGCCTCCCTCAGACCAATGCCCTCTAAGCTGGAGAGGAGGAGGGGAGTTTAGGGAGTCAGGCGCCTCTTGGAGGTCCTGGAAACACAGAAGGCCGACAACTCCTGCGAGGACGGCATTCGCGGGAGGACTCATACTTCACTTCTCTCAGAAGCTCTGGGTCTTGGTGAGCCCCAGGGAGTCCTGGCCACCATCATGTGACAGCTACAGAGTGGAAGAGGCAGTGTGGCAGGTCCCAATCCCCAGCCTTCTCCCCTTCCCACCCTGGAGACTAAGGCTTCCCAGGGCTCCTCTTGGGGTGGATACACGTCCAGAGAGCGACTGTGAGGAGGCTGCAGGTTCGCAGAGGAGCTGGTAGCAGCACGGAGCATCCGGCCAAGGTGGTGATTATGCCAACTTGGAGATGAGACGTGTTTGAGGGCCAGACAGGGACTCGTGTTACTTCTCGAAGGAAGACTTGGGCCGAGAGAGCAATAATCTAGCTCTTCCCTCCATGGATGCTGCAGACCTTGCCCTCAGCATCAGCTCCTGAGAGGGAATGTGAAGAACAGTCCTGAATTTCATACTGCCGAACATACCAGGAAAAGGACTTCGGTGACTGATTTTACCTGGAAGTAACTATACCAGTTTTTCTGCATCTGCCAAGATGAGGGCTTGAGATAGAAAATAAATCCAGTTACAGGAAAATAAAGAAAATCATATTGTATGAGCAGAGTCTTCTGACTGGAGAAATCACACTCTTGTATTTATTTCTTGCTATCTCTGGCCCCTTCTCCGGGCTGCAACCCAGCCCACCCACTTACACATGCTCAATGGCGTGGCCCTGTTTACGCCACTGTTGGCCTGTGAGAAAACCAGGAGTTAGATGCTTTTGTGTAAGGTCTTTATTTCACCAACGAAGAAACTGGAGCCCCAGATATGGCTTCCTCGGGTCCCAGCACAACTGAGCAGCAGCTGAGCAAACTTGATTCTCCATCTGTTTTCTCTGGCCTTCTGCAGAGCAGTGTTGCCCCTCCTGGTCACCCAGCAGGTCCCTGGGCCTCCCCTCTGAGCCTGGGTCTTGCCCACAGCCACAGCTCATCGGTAGCCCTCTCCAAGCTCGGGCACAAGTCTGCGCCTCCAGCAGGAAGGCAGCTGCCGGGACTCCCAGGCGGGTCTGTGATCTGGAGCAGATGGTGTCAAGGACGGAGAGCAGAAGAGCAAGGGGAAGGGGAACTGCCCGGCACAGATACTTATGGACGACCCTCCTCCAAGGTGACCACTTGGCCCCCAGACAAAGCGCTTCTCCAGCACGCCATGGATCATGGCTTGTGGGGGACAACATGACACATGCCAGAGATTCTTTCCAAGCCACAGTTGCTTTGGTACCATGGCAGCATCTCTGCCTGTTGGGGCCAGAGAGCTCCCTCCAAGTCATGCTGAAAAGAAATCTCTGCCTCAGTGGGGTAGGAGCACTGGCTGCCAGGAGACCACCCCAAACATGGGACACAAAGGAACAAGAGGCGGGGCCTCCTTGCCACAAAGGCCAACTCTAAATGAACACAACACCAGCGCTGAGTTACTGCCAGCTCTAGCCAGCAGCTCTGGCTGTCTGTTCTCATCCAGTCCTCACCATCTAGCAAACAGGTGATCACTATGTTCTTTCTAGAGAGGAAAAAAATGACCCTTAGAAAGGCTTAGTGACTTGGCCAAGGTAACAGTGCTTTATGAGAGGATCTAGGGTTAGATCGCGGGTGTGTTTTACCCTTTGGACACCTTTCAAGGTGACTCCCCATGTGCCTTCAGGTGCCAGGTCTCCCTTGGCCGTGCTTCAGAGGTGCCTCAGATCTCTCTCACAGTGAGTCTCCTCCCTAGGAGTCCTTCCTGTGAGGACCTGGGGTGCGGAGAGGGGACTGCAAACAGCCCAGGTCACTCCCTTGAAGATGAGGGATCGGAGTGGGGACCCTCTGGCGCGTGGCTTCACTTCTGACTGGCTGAATTCTCTGCTGGATGCTTCTTTCTGGAAAATATCGTTTTCTGGGCAGTACCCGGAACTGGTTCTCAGGATCTGCTGCTGCCTTAGTCCACTTTCTGCTGTTATGGCAGAATCCCTGCACCTAGATAATTATAAAGAGCAGAGATTTATTTCTATGGTTCTGGAGGCAGGGAAGTCTAAGATCCAGGTGCCAGCATCTGGCAAGGAGCATCACTCAACGAGAACAAGCAAGTCTTACCGGTACTCTTCCTTTTCCTATAAAGCCACTATTGCCATCATAGGGCCACCCTCACAACTTCATCCCACCCTAATTACCTCCCAAAGGCCCCACTTCTAAATACAATCAACGTAATAATTTGAGGATTAAGTTTCTAACATGTGAACTTTTGGTGGACACATTCAGATGATAGCACCTGCATCCCCCAGGGATGTTTTAAGTTGTGGGCACAGCAGCCCTGTACTAGGAGCAACAGTCAGTGAAGGCTGATTACCTATGAGCAGAGTCCAAGATGACTGAATGACGCCCATAACAAAGTTAATCTCACGTAGGGATAAGGAAAGCAGACTCAGTATTGAGCCATGAAGAAATTACCGTGAACGTTTCCTAAAAGTGACTGTAGTATTACTTTGACACAACTCGGCCAAATTGTTAGTTTTTAAGTTCTCACCTGGTGGTTCTTTAGTTACATTCTGTCCTCAGGGCTAAAAGTTTTCTTTATTTCAGGAGTATGTTTATCCTCACTCCACTTCCCAACCTGCGTACCACTGGTCCACGCCCATGTGAAAAAACAGAGGTTGGTGCTTCCACCCACGCACTGGGCACCCTCGCTAACCTCTGCCATGGTGCAGGTTTGATGTTCCCGGTGCTTCTTCAGAAGTTTGCTGATGACTGCAGTTTCTACTGCATCTCTTCCCTGCAGCCTCACAGCAACACACACCCGCACAACTGTGCCTCTGACACTAGAGGATCCTGGGACTACCTTCTGTCCCTACCCCAAGCTTTGGGTGCCACGTGGGCTCCAGGTACAGGAGCTTGGACCCCGAGGCTGTAGAAGGTCTGTCCATAGGGTCGAGGCTGGGAAAATCCACCCACCCCGCCTCTAGGTCTTCAGCTGTGTCCCTGTCACCTGCTCCCCGAAGGATAGAGGTGTCTTGCGGTGACTAAGTGGGGCCCAGAGGCGGCCAACACCACTCATCACTGGCCCGGACTCCGGACTCCAGGAGCTGCATCCTGTGATGGAGGATGCTGCTCTCTGTTTCAGGCAGCCTGCTTTAATCCTCAGGCAGGAAAGGAAGTCAGGAAAGGGAAACAGCTCTGGGGTTTAGAGAAAAGTCTGGCCTCCACCTCCTTCCTGTGTGATGGCTTTCTGGGGCCTCTGTCAGCCCCCCAAGAGCAGTGTGTGCTGCTGAGGAGCTATCCCGGCCTGACAAGGAGCTATTCTGATCACTGCCAGCAATCAAAGGAAAGGTAATTTTGGCAGCACTAAAAATAGGCCGTGTGGCTATTTTAGTGCTGTTGTGTTAGCAATGGAGGAGTAAATCTAGAATTTCGTTCAAACTTCCTGTCAGTCCTGCAAGTCTCTTCCGCCTTTGTGCTTACTCCCCAGTGTAGTGGTGTTCAAAGGCTATCGACTGTGGCCCACAGTCATTTCACATGCAGACTTCCTATCCACAGGGGTGCGTGCGCGCATGCGCGTGCGCACACGCGCGCACACACACACACACACACACACACACAAAACTGAGAAGGGCCATGAAACATTATTCACCTTTACTGTGAGCACAATATGTTCTATTTTCTATTTCTATCCTATTTCATTTCCTCGGCACTTGTGATTATAGCTCACTTAGTGAGCTGACTGATCTACTACTACTGGCAAATAACACCCACAGTTTGAGACATTATTGTTCCTCTTTTTGGAGGGAGGATTTTGAGCTGATTTTATTATTATTCTGTTTATTATTATTATTATTTGCTGCGCTGGGAATTGAACCCAGGGCCTCGTGCATGCCAGGCAAGTACCGTACTGCTGAACCATATCCCCAGCCCTTTTAAAATTTTATTTGGAGGTGGGGTTTCACTCAGTTTCAGCCTCCTGGAACTCGTGGCCCTCCTGTTTCAGCCTCCTGAGCAGCTGGTATTACAGATGTGCACCACCAACCTGGCTATGCTTCCTTTTTCCTTTGCCACATTGCTGTCACTACCCAGTTATGTGACCTGGATCAAGTCACCTAAATTTTAGACAGCCTTTATTATTTTCCACAGAAAGGATATTGGTTAATGATTTGTCTGATTCCCTGAAGCTGTATGATTTTTCCCTCTTTCTTTAAAAACAATCATCTGTAGCATTTCTCAAGCTGGTCTGATTTAGGTCTTGAAAGTGTCAAATATAGAGCATCATGGGAAAACTGACTTTCTACACATCAAAGATTGAACTTACACCCATATCTCTCACCATGCATTAAACTAAAATCAAAATAGATCAAAGACCTACACATTAAAACAAAACACTTGATCTGCTAGAACTAGATAGAATAAGTACAACTCTTGAAGAGTAGGTAGGTGTAGGCAAAGACTTTATGAACAAAACCCTGATTGCACAGGAAATATTATAAATAATTAACAAATGGAATCACACCAAATTAAAAAGCTTTTGCACAGCAGAGGAAACCACCAACAGAGTGACGAGACAACCCACAGAATGGGAAAAATTTTACCAGCTATTCCTCAGACAGAAGACTAATATCTAGAATATATAAAGAACTCAGAAAAATTAGAAACCTCCCCACAAATTTAAAGACCCAATACAAAAATGGGCATCTGAAATGAATAGACACTTCTCAGATGAGGAAGTACAAACAGAAAATATATACACAAAAAAATGTTCAACATCACTGGTCATTTGAGAAATGTAAATTAAAACAACACTGAGATTCTGTCTCACTCCAGAAAGAATGGCTATCACCAAGAAATCAACCAATAACAAATGCTGGCAAGGCTGAGGATGAGAGGGACCCTTCTCCATTGCTGGTGGGAGTGTAAATTGGTACAGCCGCTATGGAAATCAGTATGGAGATTCCTCAAAAAAGTAAAACTAGAGGTTCCATTTGACCTAGCTATTCCCCTTCTAGGTATCTTCCCAAAACAGTTAAAATCATCATACCATAATGATACATACACATCCATGTTTACAGCAGCACAATTTATAATGGCTGAATCTTAGAAATAGCCCATGTGCCCATCAACAGATGAATGGATAAAAAAAATGTGAGATATAAAGAAGGATAAACTTGAGACATTTTTAGGTAAATGGATGCATCTCAAGACCATAATATTAAGTGAAATAAATGAGACACACAGTTTAAATATCACACTGTTTCTTTTGTGTAAGAAACTCAAAGTGTAAATAAGGAGCAAAATGGAGGCTAGATACTAGGAAGAAGAAAAAAACTTGTTCAAATGTGAATGGGAATAAAGGAGGGGGAGGAGGAAGGGATGGAAGGGAAAAGGGATTTTAAAAAGAGAGAACTGAAGGGAAAAAATGGAAACAGAGCTTTTTAAATGGGGAGGGGAAGAAGGGTTGAAGGGAGGGGAGGAGAATGGGAAAAAAGGAGCTAATATATATTACGTACAGCTACAAATTCCCTACGATGAGTGTGAACATTGTGTATGGCAAACGTGTACTAATAAAAAAATTTAAAAAAAAAACAGAAATGAAAAAAAAATTTAGAGCCCCAAACCCTCTACTGGTTTACTTATGATATGGAAGAAAAAGACCAGTTTTGGAGGTAGACGCCTAAAACCCCAGCTCCCCACAGGTCAGCTGTGTGACCTCCTTAACCTCCCATTGTCTCAGTTTCTTTATCTGCATATTAGGATGATGTTATCTCATAAAGTTGCTGTGGGCGTTACATATGGAAATAGAGTGAAATCCTTGCCACAATGCTTGGCATTCAGCATGCGCTCAAATTATAGTAGCTGCTATTGCTGCTGTAATTATTTAAGTCAAAAGAAAAGTTCTTGAAAGAGTTATCTGGTCGAAGGTGCTTAGCGATCCTAATACTTGGGTAGCTACCACCTCTTCCTTTCTTCTGCCTCTCCAAAAAGCCATCGTTGCTGAGTGTGAAATGCTCGGTGCCATGGGAAGGCCAGGTGTGGCTCTGGATCAGCCATCTCCACCTGCTTGGCCTGGTGCCGTGAGAGTGATGTAAATCGCTTTGGAACCCGCTGACATTTTCCACGGTCCCACGATGAGCAGCACGTATTTACAGAACACGTGTGCATTCTTTTCTTCCTAACTCCTGTCCTTGCCTCCCATTCTCTCAGCCCGGCGGCCTGGGAAGGGAAAATTTACAATCCCCATGTGTTTCCTTTTCCTGTCCCCTCCCCTCTCCTTCGCTCTTCTCTTCTCCTTCCCTCACTTCCTCTCTTCTCCTCTTCCTTTTCTTCCCCTCTCCTCTCTTCTTCTTTCCTGTCCCCTTCCCTTCTTTTTGTTTTTTAATTAGGGGAGAGGGATTCACCTTCCCTCTCAGATTTGCTAAATTTCTTTGCAGGAAAACTTTATGAATACCACCTATTTCATTTTGTGTTTTACTGTTTGCAGAGTATTTTCACCCACATTCTCCTTGGTCCTCATAAGAACCTCATGAACAGGTATAATGCCCATTTTATAGACTGGGAAATTGAAACTAAAGTGACTTGCTGCTCAAGGTCATTCAACTGTTGGAGACTACAGGCTCAAAGCTTCTTAAGCCAGAGCCAATGATTTTCCCAGCACACCCATTTCTTTACCATCATCTTAAGAGGGCTCTTGACCTGGGAAGGGGTTGGTGACTGTAGTTAGTCAAGTAACCAGGCATGCTGGGGGAGGGAACAGTCACAAGTAGACTGACTCCACTCACCAGTGTCTTAATTATTTTTGTGTACAATTACCAAAAATTGCTTACAAAAGGCAAAGACAAAATTTTTTGACTCATTCTGATCTTTACTATAATTTCTAACCATTGTATTTGTTTACCTTGTCTTTTTTCTTTATCAAAATATATGGCTCCCTTGGGCAAACACTATGTTTTCTTAGTCACCATTGTATCCCCAACACCTAACACAACAAATATTTGTTGCTGGAAAAATGTTGTTGAATTGAGGATGAGGCACCCCATCTGTCTGGGCCAGGAAACTCTGTCTTTGTGCAACTTATTTAATATCCATCTCCTTTGACCCGGATGATAGTAATGCTATGCCTTATACACACAAATGCAACAGGAAGATTAAGGTCATTATTTGGGTAATTCAAGCAGAATGGACCCCCTACTCCAACCTCAATCATCCAGCTATCTTAGGTGGAAGTAGCTGAAAATCTGAAGAAATGGAATAATTGCCCCCTTTCTCCATTTCACTTTATTCTTGCAGCCCCAGCTGCAGACACATGTGGAAATGCTTTCCCAATAAGCACGTGAGACCTACTTGTAGATGCAGCATCCAGGCACGTGCTGCAGGTGTGAATGTGTGCACACACACCAAGAGCATGAGGGGATCAGGATTTACAAGGGTAACAGGAAGGAGTATTTGGGAGGCTTACTTTCTGCCACGGGGAGCCTTCCTCTGCTGGCCTTTCCCAGCCTTTGACTTCCTCCCAAGTGTGCACTGCTGGAGCCAATGAAATTGCAACTGGATCTTGGCAAACCTGGGCTAGCCTAAAGCTGGAACTTCAAGGGCAGAAAGGACCGGACTGACAAGCTAAAGGAGATACATTATTTAATTTTGGATTTAAAAACAGAACAAAAATTTGAAGACTGAGCCAGGCCTTTTGACTTCATCACATCAAGAATATTTAAAGATGTTATTTTGGCTGGAGCGGCAAGCTCTGCAAATGAAGAACAACCTGGCCCTCTCTTCTCTCCTTTCCCTCCTCTCCCATTGGTCCCCAGCACATCTGACACCAGCCCAGCTGGCAGCCTGCCCCCTCCGCCCAAACCAGTGCTGCCTGCTTCTAGGGAACTGGAGCGGGCTGGTTATCCTCCAGTCTCTGAGAAGCATGGTGGAGCTGGAGTTGCTTCCCATCGTCTTAGGGAGGGAGAAATGGGAAGGAAACAAAACAAGAAGAGAATGAAAGAGGAAGAGACACTGTACTTACTGTTTACTATGTGCTCTGGTTGGTGACTGGCTACTGACTTTATAAGATGACCTATTTGAAGTCTGAAAGACTCTGTGAAATGGATAGGGTAGATAGTAACATCCCATTTTACAGATGAAAACACTGATGTTCAGAGGGGTTAAGTGATCTGTCTACAGTCACATGTTTAGCAAGTGGAGAGATCTTTTGGGTGTCAAAATGCAGCTCGGCAGGCTGAGACTGCTGCAGGGTAAGTGCACAGTGTCCCAGGACTCCCAAGCTTCCCTGGGCTCTGCGCTGCCTGCTAGGAGGCCCAGCGCAACTTGTCTCCCTCCATCTTCTGTTCACACCCCAGAAGCACTCGGCTCAAGCTGATAATCGTGACAGGTGCCTGTGATGGCTCGGACACACCAGGGGCCCTCCGAGGCGCCAGCTTGTGGGTGTCTGCAGATTGGGGGGGCTCCACCCGCCTTGGGAAGGGCTTCTTCTGAACCAAGACCGCCAACTCCTGTGCAGCAAGCAGCCCCAGGGCCCTGGCTCCCAGCTGTCAGCACCTGCAAGCCTACTCAGGAGCTAAGCCCTGGCACTTCCCAGGGCCGAGAGGCCAGACTCCCTGCAGAGAAACACTTCATCCACTTCTGAGCCAGGCCTTGTCCCTGGCCAGTGACTCCATAGTTCAGATTCCTGTAACCATGAAGGAGTTGGCGCCTGTGAGCACTGGTCCTTCAGGCAGAGTTCCACCAGCAATGCGATACCTCTTCCAGTCGATACCAGGCCTTCGAGTCCTTTTGGCCATTAAAGGATTAAAAGAACTTTGCAAATTCTGGAGGCCTTTGGACCAACCCAAGCACTCCAGATATTTCCTGTGATGGAGCAGCTGGGTTTCCCTCCTGGGTGAGGGGATGGGTGGTGTCAAGGTCTGGAGCTGGGTGAGGAGAGAACAAGTGAATTTTGGCAGCAAATGAAGCAGGACCTATGGAACTGGTCCCAACAGATCTTGGGGTGTTTATGACTCACACATGTGGAGTCTCATTGTACAGCATGTAAGAGAAGATGGTAAGGCACCTGGTTAGAGATTCTGAGCAACAGGCTCATATAAAGGCCCACTAAATGGTTTTTCTGTTGGCAGGGGAGCTTGCCGTGATTCGGGGTGAATACGCGATGAAATGATAGTCTCACACTTACAGGTCATGTTGTGTGACAAACCTGTACCTTTTGAACGCTAGAGGTCTATCCACCCCTGTGGGAGCCTGCGGACTCGGGCAAATGCATTTCTCCAGCATCCGAGAGGCTGCCCTGTGGACACGAACCCTGTGCGACTAGGTCACTGGTGATTTCTTTTCCAAAAGTTTCTTCTTTTGATGTGCCCTCTGAGGTTGTCTTTCCATTACTTTCCACTGAGGCAGCCGGGGTTGAGACCACTCTCTGCTACAAAACAATAAGGTTTCTGCAGCCCAATCAGGTCTTGGAGTTGCTACCCTCCCCTGCACTAGAAGAGGTCATTTGGTAAGGGAGAAATTAATCCTACAAACTGGAGGCAGATGTCTGCTTCATGGTGGGGAAAGAAGGAGAAGCAGGTGAGCCTCTGATGTGACTATACCTGACCATGCACTGGGGCACGGGAAGCGTGGAGGGAAAGGCAAGGAATGCTTTAGACGGCAAAGCAATAATAGGAGCAGCAAAGCTGACTAGGCCGCAGAGGCTTCTGGTTGGGCAAGTGAAGGGTAACCTCAGAACTCAGGAAGCCATCACTGAACACAGAAAATAATTTGTAAGTGTTTGAAAATCTTTCTCTGAATGACTGATTTCTTCCTAAAAGTCCATTTGAAAGCAGAGTTAACTAGTGTTCTGCAAATATTTATAACAGCATTCTAAAATTCATTACTTTTTATGACAAAAGTAGTACAATGATTGTTAGGAAAAAGGTAAATATCAAAGTAATGGATAACCAAGAAAGTGAAAGTCTCACGTAATTCCACCGTGCTGGAAATAAACACTGGTAATAGTTTAGGACATTTATACTAGAATTTTAACCAATCATTCATTTGTCTAGTAAAGACATGTGCAGGGGGAAAGCATGTGTTTGAACATGGATTTCTGCTGTCGGTATCAGGACAGTGCTCTATCGGTTTCCTTCCAACAAAGCTCCAGCCACCAGCCGCTTGGTGGCAGCTGCCTGAATCTCCTGGAGGAACAGCGTCCCCCAGCTCTGGGCTGCCTCTCCAGCTTGGAAGCAGCAATCTTACCCTTCTCCACCTGTCACTGGCACGTCTCACCTGTGCTTGTGGGGCGTCTTGGACGGGCATGTGGATCCAGTGATACTGTAACATAACAAGAAATATGTGTTTGGTTTCTGCACCCTGGTTTCGGACACGAAGCTTCTAAAACTCTTGGAAAACCCTCCTAAAACTCCTTGTGCTAGGAGCCACTTGAGAAACTTCTGCTATTTGGTCTTTTTTTTTTGACACTTTACAAATAACATACATATGGGATACAATTTGATGTTGCGAGTACCTGTGTGCATTACATATTAATCAAATCGAAGTAGCTAGCTTACCCCTCACTTCATGCACCTATCATTTCTTTGTGATGAGAACATTCAAAAACCTTTCTTCTAGCTATCTGAAATACATAATGCCTTATGACACAGCGTCCTAAGGCCTCTGTAATTTCCTGAGTGATAGGAACGTCTGACACGGAGCTCCTAAATCCCTTGGGATCTCCTAGGCAATTGGTGCATCTTTTTTTCAAATGATGTGATTCCCGATGGGCTTCTGGATCGCCTCAGACTGGGGGTTGGCTGCCAAGGGGACCAATCCTGAGATTAGCTGGGTGGAACTTTCAGAGACCTCACCCAACCCCAACTCTAGGGAGGGCGTGGGGATCAAAGTTTGAAGCAGTTGCAATGGCCAATGATTTCATCAATCATGCTGATGTAATGAAGCTTCCTGGAACAGCCAGCGGACCGGGTGTAGAGAGTGGAATGCACGATGGTGCCCGGAAGTGGCACGCAAGGAGAGGGTGCGGAACTCTGTGCCCTTCCCACACGCTCTGCCCTTGGCCTCTCTTCCGTTTGGCTGTCCATCTATAGTGTTTGTAATATCTGCTGTAGTAATGTGTAGGCATAAAATGTTTCCTTGGGTTCTGCGGACCTCTAGTGAGTTAACTGGACCCGAGGAGGCAATTATAGGAATTTTGGTCTATAGCCAGTTGGTCACAAGTAAAGGTGATAACTTACTATTTGCAACTGGCATAGGAAGTAGGATGGCAGTCTTGGGGGACTTCACCCTCAACCTGTGGGATCTGGCATTGCCTCCAGCTAGATGAAGTCAGAATTGAGTAAAATTATAGGACTCCCAGTTGGTGTCCACTGGAGAATAGCTTGCTTGGTGCATGAGGAAACATTTCCCACATGTCTGGGGTCAAAAGCATTGTATTGAGAACTGTGTGACAATAGGAAACACACTTGGTTTTTCCCATCTTGCACATGTCCTTTCCCAGGGTCATGTGGGCAGCCCGTTTTAAGGCTCATGGGTGGTCAGTTTCTCAAGCCCACCCTTGCTGACCCCTTCTTTATTGTCTAGCAGGGACAGGGAAAGTGAGGGACTGATGGTTCTTGAACACACAGTATCAGACAGTTTAAATTCATCCAAGTCTTTCATCATGAGGTTGAGTGACTCTGGTTATGTGGCTGATAGGTGGGAGAGGCAGTTCTGATGCCCGCTTATAGCGGATGGAGATTCGGAAGACCCTGGTGTTACAGGCTTTGAGAAAGCTTTCTCAACTCTCTGGGCTTGATGTCCTGGTAAAGCAAGGAGGTTGGTTCTTGGCCTTGGCTGTGGTTTCTAATCGCTCTGGAAGTTTAAACAAACTGGCCCCAGGCCTCCTCCTGGGGCTTCAGATTTCACTGTTCTGGATCTGTTTCCAGTATTCACTGTCTATGGCTCTGCGCTGTGCTGGGGATCTAATCCCCAGAGACCAAACATGGGCAGGCCAGAGCCACACTATCCTCCCACTTACGAGACTATGGAGCTTGCTGACCCTCCCGCCGCCACTTTCTCCTCCTAGGTCTGGTTACCCAGACTAACGAGGCCACCTCTTGAGAGAGCATTAGAATCCAGAATCAGTGGGTTTGCATCTCAGTCTCTCAGTCAGACAAAACGTCTAAAGGGCCAAGTACCATGCCTTGCATTTAGGAAGGCACCCCTTCCATCTCTCTTCCTACCTCTTCTAGAGGACTTTCTCTAGCAGCTGTGGCTCAGAGCATGATCTCCATCTACTCTGGGACTAGAAGGTCTGGGTGCCAGGATCACACAGCAGAGGCTCGATATCCAGATAGAAGGAAGCCAGGGAAAGGTCTGCAGATGGGCAGGATGCCCAGGGCAGGTAAGGCCATTTGGGGAGGGTTAGTATGTTGCCTCCATGACCTACAGATTCTCACCAGAGATTCCTGAGATCCCCTGGTACAGGGCTGGCTGTGCACTGGGAAGTGGGCCTGCCTGACCCAACACCCAGCTGCCCTGCTTCATGCAGATGTTGAATCCCGAAATGTCCATTAGCATCTGCAAGCCTCAGGATAGGCACCTACTCTATCTTGTCCCCTTCTAGATGGCCCAGGAAAGCTATCCTGATCTGCACTGTCTTATTTTTCTCCCAAGGGTTGAGCTGCGACTATGTTTTGTAACACCATGATTGAGCTCTCTGCATGATTGAAGCCCTGCCCTTTCTTTCAGACTCAAACTTAGCAAGATCTCTGGCCCTGCTCTGTGTGGCACGGCTACCAAGGCTGGGAGGTACCCCATCCGCGGGGGCAGAGGAAGGTCTGTGCCCTACTTTGCTCCTCACCTGTTAGCTCTGTGAACCTGGCCTGGGATTTTGCCTTCAGAGAGGTGCTCACACACATACCTGTCAGGCTTCTGTCAGGCTTGAGGGAAGAGCATAGTTGCTTCCCTGCTTCTGCTTGCTAATTTATAACAATTGGAGAAGGCTGTAGAGGGGAGGTGAGTGGGTAGAGGAGGATTCAGATTTTGGGCCTGCAGCTGGATACCTTGGAAAGAATGTTGAACATTGAGTGTGGACACTTAACAGGAAGCCCCAACATGGCCACAGAGTAGCTGCCACCTTGGACAAATTGATAACTCCTCTGGACTTTGTTTATACAGCTATGTTACAAGGCATCTGACCTAAATCATTTTCAAAGGTGAATTATTTAATACACTAATTTTGAAAACTCTCCCCCAAAATGAAAAAATAGCCAGGTGAATGCCTGTAATCCCAGCACTTGGGAGGCTGAGGCAGGAGGATCGTCTCAAATTTAAGGCCAGCCTGAACTGCTTAGTGAAACCCTGTCGCCCCCAAAAAAGATGTCTCAGGGTCAGACACATTTGAAGAATACTACAGACTCCATCCTCAGTGAACACATCTTAATATATACGTCTGCTCGTCAAAGACTCTGAGAACTCCAGGAAGAGGCCAGCTTGGGTTTGTTTGTCTCATTTTTCCCTAAAGTATCAGGAAAGCTTGTTTTTCCATGGAATTCGCTGGAGCACTAGGACTTGGAGAGAGACAGATGAGGAGTAATGGGCTCATCCAGAGCCAGGCTGCTCCAGAGCCAGGCTGCTCAAGCTTGAAGGTGTACACAGAATCCTCCGGATCTTGTTAAAAGCAGATTCAAACTTGGTAGGTCTGAGTGGTGCCTGACGTTTGGGATATCCCAAAGCTTGAACGTGATGCCCATTGGGCTGGACCAGGGACCACACGTACCAGAAGTGTGACCTTGAACGATTCCTTCCCTGCCTTGATGTTCTCATTCACAAAGTTTAGCTATTAATTGTGCCTGTAGATTTGCTCTATAGAATTTTCTTGAGGATCAAGTAAGACATGCAAAATAAAACGTGTATTACAAGACATAGCTGGTGATAGGAGAAAAACAGTTCCTGGTCACCATTTTTAATAGGGATCTATAGTTGTGGCCTGCTTTCATCTGTGGGCTGACACCACCTCCTGCCTGCCCCTACCTTTACTTGCCTTGCTGGCTGCAGCCCCCAAATCCCTTTCCTCTCCTTTCAGAGGCCCTGCTTTCTCTGTTTGTGTGACTTTCCATAACCTCCTTGGCATATTCTACCAATTTAATTTGCTTGAAGGGGATCAGAGGATGTGAGAGATCATGAATTCTCTGAAGATCACAGACAAACTCTACTAGCAGCCCCTAGCAATAGCACAACCCACTCGGGAAGAAGTCTGGCTAGCAAGTTCCTCCTGACCTCATCCTAGGGGCTCCTCATGGACAGGAGAAGCAGGTGGGCTGGCGTGACCCCATCACATTATCCTGGTCATAGGCGCTGCTAGCAGGCCTTCGATTTGTGTATCACGTGTAGCTACTTGAGCATATTGTTTTTGCTCTCATTTCTCAATAAGTGTTTCTGCAACTGAATTGTATTAAAGCCTTTATATAAATATGTTGCCATGGTTAAAATATCTTTTGTGAGCCAGAGAGACCTATGACTGGGCTCAATTAAACTCTCTGCTTAATTGCAATTATAGTATTCAGACAGTGAGTTGGGACCACATTGTTCAGGCTGCCCCTGATCTTGCCTGATCTTGGAAACTAAAAAAGGAAGAGGGGAAGGGGATCGCCACTTACTGTTTACCTCTAGCTTTGTCTCCTATTATCTATCATCTCATGTAAGCCTCTCAGCAATTCCGTGTGGAAGATATTCCTCTTCTTATTCACCAAGTTCAGGAAGTTTGCCCACAGGCATATAGCTAGTAAGGAGTGGAATTGGGATGAGAGTTTAAAATGATTTCTCACATTAGGCTTCCTCTGCTCCCAGTTCAACTGCCCTAAAGTTCCAAGTCATAGTTGTTATTGGAACACCTGGAGAGAAAATAAAACATGACCCCAGCTTTGGGTCAACATGCCCAATGAGATGTGTCTGTGGAAGCATGGCAGTTTCTGCTCTGCCTTCGTGGATGGAAGCAGCGGAGAAGGAGGGAGGCTCTGTCAGTGACTAGAAACAGGGTACCAGGCAGGCCTACCCTAACTGCAGCCTAAGGCATGCCCCTGATGGGGGGTAAGAACCGGTAAGAAAGACATTTCAAAGGGAAATGAGAATGAAAACTTCATCCTGTCCCAATCCTGGCACCAGGCTGGCTATACCCTGACCCTGGTGTGGCTCAGCACAGTGGCCTTTGTCTTCGTTGGCTGCCTTGTCCTCGGAGGTCCCAGGACTGGAAATCAATCACATTCCACTCTTTACCTCTGGCCAACAAGGAAGTCACTCCTCTGCCTGGCTGTAGAGACTGGTGTGTGGTGAGGCATGTTGGGCTGACTCACAGCTGCACACATCTGGGAGGTTCTGGCCCCCAGCTCCCTGCAACACTGTGTCACATGCCTATTTCTCTGCCTCTCCATTTTTCCAGTGACGGAGGGGGGATGAGATATAACCCATGTCACAGGCCTACGTGAGTGAGACCATTAAAACCAAGACTTTCTGGACTCTGCATGAGTTGCAGGGCAAAGTAAAGTGAAGTTCAAGCTGTTTGTCAACTGGACTCCAAAAAATGACTCTGGAGAGCCTCTTCTATGCCTGTCACCAACAAATCATCCAGTCAGACAAACACCATTCAAAGGTGACAGATCGCATCTTGACACTTGTCCTTCACGCCAGGCAGACCTGGGTGCCTTTAATTATGAATCCGGGTTGTGCCATCTCCTCCACATGCGGAAAGGCTCAGTGCCTTTTTCTCGGTTGCTGCTGAGTTTTAATTATCTTTCAGCACTGTCGCCTGTTGGAATGCTGGAAAGGAAATGCCCGCCCCAACTGGGCCGGGGCCAGGCCTGTTGGAGAACAATGTGTTGCTCAGAGTCCATTCTGTTTATCTCTCGGCTGGAACGCCAGCCCTCAGACAGGAGAGGAGCACTCGGCTGCCAACTGAAGGGGAGCGGAGCGTGGTGCCTTTTCAGCACTTCTGGGCCTGCAGCGCTGCAAGGACTTAAAATACTGACCTCTTATTAAACTTTGTTTCTGGGCGTGCCTCGCTGAACAAAGCAACCAGTGTCTTTTATTATTTTTTTTAATCACAGCCATGATGATGGTTTTCCCCTTTAATTGTAGTGGCTGGTGTTTATTTATTGTCTACTCTGTGCCTGGAAGCATGTTTTCCATATATCACTTCATTCACACCTTGCAGCTGTGTGAGGCAGGCACATTTACTACCCCCATTTTACAGATAAAAGTCCTGAGGCCCAAAGAGAAGAAATCTCCCTCTCCTGCTCAAGGTCGTATAGTAGCTAGCAGGTAGTGCTAGAATTCAAGTCCAGCAACCTGACCGTGAAGTATACCCATTTGACGTAAACTTCTTCTTCCTCCTGTGGAATCTGGTAAATGTTCAGTTCCTAGAGCCTGCCTAGAAACATGTACAACAAAAGCCCCACAAAGATCCCAAGCTTCTGGTTCACACCTTTTCCCTGCTCCCTCCCTGCCTGTGCTCACTACCCCAGGCTAAAGGGGGGACTGTGTAGGCTCAGGAGCCCTATCCATTGCACCACAGTGAGGGCGACAGCTCCCAGGAGGCGACGACCAAGGTCTTGGGCTTTCAGAGACCTCTGTGTCCTTACCCAGCTCCAGTGGGTGTTTCAGAAGAACGTGGTTCATTTTCTCCCTGTCTGGAAGAGGTCTGGATGTCCTAGGAATTGCAGGTGGGAGAAATGGGACAGGGTCCCTGCATGGCATTTCACACCAAAGCCTTTCCTGCTTTCTGCTTACTGTACTTCCACCGCCTTGAACTGGCCCTGCAGTCCTGCCCCTCTACTTGCCTCTGTGAACTTCCTCTCTAGCATTTTCTAAGCTGCAAAGTCAGGAAGCCATAATTCCAAAGGAACCTCGGCCAAATATGGTGAGTGGGATTGTGTCTTCCCCCCAAAATATGTCCAAGTCCTAACTCCTGCTACCTTTGGATGTGACCTTATTTGGAAATAGGGTCTTTGGAGATGGACCTTAAAATGAAATCTTGAAGATCTCACAGGTGGACCCTATTTCTAAGGACTGATGTCTTGTAAAAAGAAGAAAATTTGAGACCTAGAGACAAGCAGAGGGAGAGACTGGGAAGACCAACCCAGAGAAGAGAGTTACGTCACCACAAGCCAGCAAACACCTGGAGCCACCAGGAACCAGAAGAGGTAAGAGCCTCTGGAGCAAGTGTGGCCCTGCTGGAACCTTGATCTTGGATTTCCAGCCCCCAGAACTGTAAGAGGACAAAGTCCTACTGTTTTAAGCCACCCATTTGTGATGATGTTTTATGAGACCTGCAGGAAATTAATACTCCAAGGCAAGACTTAACCCTCAGCTGGGCCACTGGGAGTGGTCTGAGAGTGAAGGCTACCTCTGTGACAGGAATTTGAGGCCGAAGGTGCCAACCTTACCCCACACCTTGCTGCATGGCTGGATTTACTTGTCTGGCCTATGAGGACAGGGGTCATGTGGAAGGGCTGGATGCTGACGCTTGCACCAGCTGACTAGAGTTAGAAGTGCTCTGGAAACCTCCAGTCCGTTTGGTTCTGGAAAGCAACTCTCCGTCCCACTTGCCCTAACCAGGTGTGGTTACCCTTGCTGTACCCTTGCTGGCTGGGCGTTGGAGCAAAGGAGGCTCAGTTACTTCATATATGGGGGAAGAGGGATTTGGGAATAGCCTTTGAAGCTCTCAAGGAAAGAAGCATCATGGTGCCTCCTCTTGAGGGGTGGCAGAGTCCGAGAGAGGGGAGAAGAGGAAGGAGGGAGGACAGTAGAACCATGAGGCTAGAATGGCTGGCTGGGTAGGTCTGTGAGCAGGACTGGCAAAGGAAGAGTAGGACAGTGGTGGCTGCTCGCTCTCGTCTGCTCCGTCGTCACCCCATGTCCCCACTTCTACCCAAGTGTAAACATTGGTTATATCAATAGTCTGGTATTGGGGAACACAGGGAGGGGAGCGCACCATGTGTGGGGTGAAACCACTCGGAGAGCAGGGGACAGACTGAGGGTGTGTGTGGGTCAGAAATTCACTGAACAGCGTGTGCCAATTCAAAATAAAAATACATTCACGACAGAAATTTCATAAACGTTTGGGAACAATCTCTGATTCCAATTAAAGAACCACGTGATGTCAAGCTTAGGCCCACTGTGCTGCACATGAAAGCTCTTGTATTGTTCAGGTTAGCCTTGCTAGCCTGTGTTGTGTTCCAGCTTTTGATGCATCGATAAATACTTAAAAAGAGACAGAAAAAAATAACAGTGTATACAACTGCTTAGCAGTTAAGCGACATGAAGTTTTGGAGGGCAAGCTACAAATTCACTTCAGAGTTTATTTTCATTCTCATATGCACATGGCGTTGTGGGTCAGAGCATAACAGATCAGTGTGTCACGGGTGTTTTTGTCTGAGTAATTGTGTGACATACCTTTGTTTTAATTTTATAACTTTTGTGTGGTTTTCTGATGGGTGATAATGAACATTAAAAAAAAAAAACTAGAATAATTTACTGGGAGCAAATTCTACTGAAAGAAACGTGAACTCCGCAGAATACGTGGGGTTCGGGCAGGGAGGGTCAAGGGAAACTTGGATGGGACGGGAGTGCTAGTCGGGGCCCTGGACGTGAAAGAAAACGGTGAACTCGGTGAGGAGAACTTGTGGAAAGCCAGGAAACTTGGTTGACAGACTTTCCATGACCCTGATAAATAAAATAGGTCTTGCAGGGACCGTATGTACTCAGAATACTGTACTGTGTAACACAGTGTTAATGTGATCACATGGGATGACCTCAAGCCGCACCCACGATCAGAATGCACAGGAAGCTTCTGGGGTTGGTCTCCCTTTTCAGTGCCCCCAGCTGGGTGAACTCTCCCCCAGTTAATTTTGCAAAAAATCAGGTTGCATTGCGGTAGACTTTACTTCTTGCTCTCTTCCAGATTCTTTCTCCCAAATGAATTCTCCTCAATGACTGATGTCAGTTTGTAAACTTTCTTCCAGTGACTCTTCCCCACAATAGCTAATTCTCATTAACCCAAGCTGTCTTTATTTTTTTTTTCTGTTCCTTTAAAACATAGTCTGTTAATTTTTACACTGTGGCCTTGGAGAGTTCCCAATCTCTCTGTCTCTGTCTAATAACAACAACTTGGTTGACATGTAATTTACCAGCCATAAAATTCACTCCATTAAAGCGTACAGCTCAGTGGTTTGGGACTATTCATAGAGGTATATAGCTATCATCACTAATTTCATGTATTTTCATCTCCCCAGAAGGAATCCCTGTATCCTTTACTAGACCCCATTTCCCCTTCCTCAAGCCCCTGGCAGTCACTCATCTACTTTTTCTTTCTATGGATTTGCTTAATTTGAACATTTTGTATAAACGGAATCATTCGATACATGGCCTTTTGTGTCTCACTTCCTTCCCTTTGCATAACATTTTTCAAGTTTCCCTCCTGTTGAAGCATGCAATAGTGCTTCATTCTTTATTTTTTTAAATAATGTTCTCTTGCAATATTCACTTTTGTTTATCCCTGATGGACATTTGCATTGTTCGCACACCTTTTTGGCTATTATGAACATCGCTGCTACAAATACTTGTGTTTGAGTTTTTGTGTAATTGCACATTTTCAATTTTCTTGGGTGGATACCTGGGAATGGAGTTACTGGGTGTTATGCCTTGTATCTAGATGTCCCCCTGATGCCTCAGGCACTCATAGGTGGGACTTTTGGAGGTGGTTGGATTTAGGGTGTATGAATATGGATTAAGGGTATGTGAGATGTAAACTAGTCTGCTGATAGGTTTAGCATCGTTCTGGGTGTGGATAATGGGAAGGCCTACCTTGTATATGGAAAGTACCATCAAAAGGCTTGTAGCCTGAATGAAATAAAAGGGAAAGGTGGTGTATTAGTCAGTATTCTCTAGAGAAACAGATACAATGGTAGATATATGAATATTTGAGAGTCTACAATTTGGCTTCCTCAGGCTTCTTACAAGTCAGGCATGGAAGCGTGCAGAGGGTCTGTCTGCAAGCTGGAGATCCAGAGGGCCCAGGCAAAGGTCTGGAGGTCCGAAGGATCCAGGCGAAGGTCTGGAGGGTCCAGGCGAAGGTCTAGAGGTCCGAAGTATCCAGATGAAGGTCTGGAGTTCCAATGATCCAAATGGAAGTCTGGAGCTCTCCAAGGGAAGCAAAACCGATCCAAAGAAACCGGCTGGCCTAGATCCCTCTTCATTTCCCCTTTATACCATCTAGAGAATGGGCCACCCTAGGGTGGATCTTCTATACCCTAGGGTGTAGAATTGCTAAACCAATTTAGTTAAACTTCTCTTACAAGTCGACACAATCAGTCAACCATCACAGGTGGCTTGTTGCTTGCTGCTTGCTGCTTGCCCTGCTATGGACTGTTTCTCCTCTGCCATGCCCCTCTGCCATGCCGCCCTGCCTTGGAGCCAGCTGACCAGGGACTGAAACCTCCACAAACTGTGAGCCAAGTAAGTCTTTCCTCCTTTAACTTTGGATGTCAAGTGTTTTGTCTCAGCAATGAGAAAAGCAACTAAGACACTGGGCCATGGTTATTCCAAGATTAATATTCTGTGGTCAACATTTTAAGGGACTGCCAAGTTATTTTCCAAGGTGGCCATAGTATTATTTCACATTCGTGCCAGCAATGTGGGAGGGCGCCAGTTTTTCCGTGTGCTCACCGACACTTGTTATTGTCCACCTTTTCCATTTTAGCTTCCAATCTTTTTATTTTACTTTATTTTTTACATGTTTGTGGTACATAATGATTACATTCATTGGTACATGTACATGTACAGGGAATTGGTACATGTACATGTACAGGGAATTGGTACATGTACATAACACATTTCAATTCTTTTTTCCTCTTCTCTCCATCTCCCTTTTATTTTGCCAGCATCAGATTCATTTACTCATCCTATAAGAATTTACAAAGCTAATTATCATATGTACAGATTAAATAACAGGATAATAGGCCAAAAACATATAAAACATGTAAGGCAATTGCACTAAGTCAAAGTACACTTTTAGATACATCATCCATGCTGGATTACAATAACTTTTTTCTGTCTCTCTTTTTTCCTGTTATCTGCCTTTTATTTTGTAGCTATTTATTAAGTTTTTCATATTAGGGAAACCATGTGATATTTAAGCTTGTATGTCTGATTTACTTCACTTAACATTATGGTCTCAAGGTGCATCCATTTTCCTACAAATGACTCAAGTTTCTCCTTCATTGTGGCCGAGTAGTGCTCCATCATGCATAAATACCACATTTTCCTTATCCGTTTCCCAGTATTTAAAACACTTGCTCTTCCTTGTTTCCTGCTACCCTCTAGCCCATTGATGGCAGGATTGTCACACTAGCCAGTAGCTGAAAAAATTTTACCTGAAACACCTTAAATATACATCTACACACACAGTTGGACAATTATCCCTGCGTACTTGGGCAGGCACCAGGTCAGGCCCACTTCAGAAAGGAGTTTCTCCCAACCTCAGTGAAAAAGGGAATGACGTGAAAATACTCTTTTCTCGACTCCTGGAGAAGCCACCTGTGGGGTAGGTATGGGTTCCTTGTTCCTCAACTATGAGATGAAAGAACAACAGAGTTGATGCGATATTAATGAGTCTCTGAGTTATGCTTTTGTGGAAGCCTTCTACATGTGTTTCTGACGTGTAATGTGTCTTCTCCCAGAAGCCCCATGGTTAACTCCTGCGAGCCTCTCTACCATCTGGATGAGGACATGGAAGGTCTGAGAGGTTAAGTGACTTACCCAAAGTCACCCAGCAAACAAATAGTGGAGGCCAGCCTCCAACCTGGGCCAGGCTGTGTTTCTTGTATTTCCCCCTCACCCTCAGGCTGTCTCCAACCCGGAAGGCGCAGAGCCCCAGGATCTTTTTGTCTTATCACTGACTGGATGGGGACTTTACTAGGACCCTTCCTTTTGCCTGCATCCTGCGCTTGCCTTGCTGATAATCAGAACACCCACAACCTCAGCCCCTCCTCTGCCTGCGTTTGGCTTGCAGGGATTGTCCTGGCCCTGTGGAGTTGGTTTGGCAAAAACCAGACTCTAGCATTTGCTTCAACTGTTTTCTTTTCCACTCCATTGTTTCCATAGGATGTCTGCTTTCCTAAAATAACACCGGGGCATTCCAGGTAAACTCAACATCCGACCAAAAGCCCCATTCAGCAGCAAGCCTGTCGCTCTGGTTTACCATTGTTTTCCTCCCTTCCTCTGATTGCCCGGGCTGGGGAGGGGCGGGCCGAATGGAGGGGAAACTCGGGCGGAGCGTCTCAGCCCGCCAGCTGACTCTTGGCCTCTGCCTGGTGCCAGAGGGCGGCCACGCTAAGCCTCCTTGCTACCCTGGGGAATGTTATGAGGACACACACAATACACTTTTATGTACCTAATAACCTTCCCAAGTGGCCTTATTGGCTTTAGCTGTCCGTTTCTACAGCAAACAGCATGTGGTGCCCCGCGCCTGCATCCTTGTCCCTAGCGGTAATGATGGCGCCAAGTGCATCAGCCTTTGGGTGCATCGTGGGGTGGTTTTCTCGAGATCCATCACCCCGCAGCGAGCTGCTGACTTGCAGCTGGTGTTTGTTTTCCCTCCACGGCTTTGTGAAATTTTCCTGTAATTTTCCTTGGTCTGTGTGACAGTTAATGTCCAGAAGAGCTATTGTCCTCAGATTTGGCAACTTCACAGTGTCCTCCTTCTTTTCATTATAAAGGAAAACAGAAGTCAACTGCAAAGAGATCTTAGTCCTGATCTCTGTTGGAAGCGACTCAGAGTCAGCTCCAAAGAAGTTGCCTTCTCTGCCCTTGAGCCCGGCTCAGAGACTCCTCGCCAGCGTGATGCGGCCTCTCCTCAGGTTGTAGGTGCTTGGAAACTGTTGCCAAATGACAGAATAAAATGAATAGATCCCATGGAAATCCCATGGAAGAGATCAAACTGTATTGGTTACCTTTTTAGAGTCAATGGTCTGCAAGAGAGCAGATTTAGTACAGGATATTTACAAGTTACAACATTCACCCATAAGCCAAATGCAGGAAGAGTGCCAAATGTCCATGCACTGGAGACCCAGAAGATCCAGTCAAGGGCTGGGAGCCCACAGCACTGTCCTGTGTATGTCCATGTCTGCACTAAATGGCTGAAGAAATCTGTCCTGGAACCGGGATACAATACTCACGGCAGAGATGAAGACCAGCGCTCCCCTGAAGCAACGACAGCATCCTCAATGACAGCAAGGCCCGGAGCTCCTTCTGTGATAACAGCTGAGTCCCTTTCGGGAGAACCAGCCGCAACAGAGCTTCTCCTGGGAAACAGCCGGTAACTATCTCCTGCTCCCGTTCTCCTTATGTTGTGTCTGCAACAATCTCAGGTGGATCTTCTGTGCCCCAAACCACACCGACTCAGTCCAGCTGGGCGTTCCTGCCCAAACTGACCATATCAGTCCACCACACAAACATAGACAGAAGTGAACGGAATAGTGTAGAGAGTGTGCTGGGCCCTATTACTTTGGCTTTGAGTTCACAGTCAGTTTTGTTTCATCTGTATCTCCTCACTGCCCTTCTGCTCAGGTCCTATTGAAGCAACTCCTTTATAGCACATCATTGTAACTGTCTCTCAGTCTGCATCTCTAAAACCTAAGGCTCTTTCTTAAGAAAAAAAAAATCCATCATAATATCTTATAACCCCTTAAGTATTGATTCCATAATATATCCAATTAGTGTTCACATGTGCCCAATTGTCTCACTGTTGTTTTATGACTTGGGAATTCATTTCTAAGTATTATTTTGGGTGGGGAAATGTATCAGTGACTTTAAAAATATTTCCTATCCATATTTTTTTGAGGGGTGGGGTCAAAGAATTAACCAGGAATCTGATTAAAATGATTCTCGAATTTCACCCAGGCCGAGAAAGAGCCCTAGAAATTCCTGTTGTTAAGACACATCTCCAGTGAATCTGATGTACCTGGGGGGCCGAGCTCTAAGAACTCCCCATCCACATCTGGCCCTTCTCTTCATCTTATGTTAGCTCCTCAGCATCCCATCTTGCTGTACCCGACCTTGTATTATGATCCACTTGCAGTGAAGTAATTCTGGTTCTCCAAATGTGCCGTACTCTTCATCCAGGCTCTATCTCCCACTCCCCAACACTCTTCGTTCACTTGACTCTTGTTCATCTCTTGGGCCCTAATTTAGCATCACTTCCTCCCTGCAGCCTTCCCTAACCTGATTTCAGGTCGGACATCACTCCCATCTGATACCCCAGTGCCCCATCCTCCCCTGTCATACTCCCATCAAGTTGCTTTGTTACAGTTCCTGGCCTTGCTCTTCCATCAGACCAAAAACTCTGAGAGTAGACATTCACCTGTCTTGTTTACTCCTGTGGCTCCAGATCTGGCCATGTGCCTGGCTCGCTGCCAGGATTCAGCAAATCATCAAGGAAACGGATGTGCAATGCAGTTGGAAGTTTATCTCAACCACACAAACTAGGAACAATTTTGCTAGCAAAAAGATACCCAGATTTTATTTGTGTACAGTATACAAATCTCAAGCACTGATAAGTATAGGCAAAGCACAGGCAAACTATAAAGATCTATTTCCCAGATATTTTCTATGATATTTGTTAGCTATGTGTTCATTTTTGTTTTTCAGTGCTTGCTGACAGATATATGGCAGTCATTATCAAAGAATTAAGACCAACAAGAAATCTGAATCCACTTCCTTTGTTCTTTCCTTTTATTGAGAATTTTTCAATGTTGTCTTGCACTCACAAGACAGTGTACAATCTGTTTTTGTGCTGCCCAATAAGGTGGCCACTAGTACCATGTCGCTATTGAGACTAGAAGCTTGTCCCAACTGAGACGTGCTGTAAATGTGAAATATATACCATTTTAAGGATTTACTATGAAAGAATAAAGTATCTCATTAAAACATTTTACACTGATTTTGTATTGAAATGATCATATATTTCTAGTTATATCACTGGGAACAGCTGCCAGGGAAGTCAAAACACCAGGAGTGCAGTTGTCTAGAAGTGGGTGCTGGAACCAGGGAGGCCTGGGATGTGGCAGGGGTCACAGAAGGCTTGATGAAACCCAGCAAGCACCCTCGTGGGATCACCAGCAGTGACAGGAGCTGAGGCAAGAGCAGCGACCGGAAGCTCTGTGACGGCACACAGGCCGCTGCACCCTGCTCAGGGCCGGTCTAGCTAGAAATGAGGGTAAGTGGCCAATTCCAGGGGCGGATGGGGCTAGCAGCACTGAGGAGGGAAGTGTAACACTGACCCAGTAACTCCTGCCTCCGGAGATGCTGATTCATGCCAGCTCTCTGGACTTCTCCAGATGTCTTACAAACATCTCAACTTGAGCATGCCCATAACTATGATCTTGGTTTCCATCTCCAAGCCTGTCTCCTGATCTAGTCCCTTTGTACCCCACTACAGCTCAGGAAATTCGCTCACTTGTTCAGGCTGGAAATCTGGATACTACACTTGGAGTCTCCCTCTTCAGCCGGCATGGGTTATGCCAAGTCTACCTCCAAACTATCTCAAACTCACTCACCTTTCCTCATCGCTACCAGGTGGCTGGACCACCAGCATCGGTCTTGGCTGTAGCAGTAGATTCCAAGTGGGTCTCCCTGCTTCCTCTCCTTCCTCTTCTTTCCCTCTCCAGTTCTTTCTCCACTTAGTAGCCAGTGTAATCTCTTCAAGTACAAATCACCTCCTGTCTCTTGCTGCTGTTAAACCTCTTAATAGCCTTTAGAATAACACTCAAAGTCCTTGTCGTGATCTACATACAAGGTTCTGTAATCTCACTCTGCCTTCTCAGCTTACCCTGAGACCCTCTCCTCCTTGTTCTTGTTCTCTGGTCTCATTTTTTCCTAATCCATAAAACACGATTTACTGTTTTAGGGTAGCAATTGGCAGAATACTGCTTGCTTCTGTTTTGTAAATAAAGTTTTATTGGAACACAAGTGTGACAAGCAATTTCTGGACCATGAAATCTAGCATCTACTATCTGACTCTTTGCAGAAAGTTTGCTGACCTGACCAACTTTGACCTTACCTCAGGCTCTTTCCCCAGCTTGTAACCTGGTTAGTTCCTTTACTGTAGACTCATAGCCAGTTCACAGGATCCTTCTTCAAGGAGACCTTCTTGGCTGCCATTACTGTACTAAAAGCCACCTCCTCTCCCCCAGTACTGTTTTATTTGCTGTCACCCACTCTGCTTCTTACCTTTCTAGGACTTTCTCAGTGTGAGGTTTCATATTTATTATTGTACCTCTTTACTGTTAATTCCCTCCTTTTACAATTCTAAGTTCCATGAGGGTGAGGCCTGTGGCTAGTGGTCAAATGAGGTACTATAAGAACCTTCTGTTGCTAATAAGCTATTGGAATTTCTCCACTCCTTAACCTTTGGCCCCTTCAGAGTGGTTCCGACCACCCAACCACACCCCGGTCTGATACTTGTCCAGCAATTCTGCTTCTGCTGAGGAGTTGGGGTACTGATGATGCTTCTGGAGAATAGTCAAGTGTGGAGTCTGAGCATGTAGTTGGCTCCCCTAATAATCCTTAGCCGTCAGGGAGTTGTGGTGCCATCTCACTGTGTGGCTGACTTCCGTTCTTACCAAGTCTGCAAGTGTCTCCTAATTCTACATACACAGGAAAACAGAAAGTGAGCACGGACCGGCACGGATTCATCCACCTTTTCATCAAAATGACGTTCCCATGGGGAGGCTCAGATACAGAAGAAGTGCTTGCAATTGCATCCTCCAGCCACCAGGGGGCTGTGCACCCTCCAGGGCCCTGACTCCTTAACTTCCCAGAGCCCTGGTGGGACAGCTGGGAAAGCCAAAGGCAGCAACAGCTGAGGGGAGGAGTCATTGGAAGCGCTCCTGGTGTCCCTCCTTGGGGACCATGCAGCATACAGGTCCAAGAACCTATGGACATGCAAGCGCATCACACTGAGACGCAGAGCCAAGCACTCCTGCTTCAGATGTCCCCTGGCAGTCACAGGCGGAGGGACAGAGCAGGAAGTGGCTTTGCGAACCACACCCTCTGCTTTACAGAGGAGAGCATGACGATCTTTTGAAGGGACCTGTCTGGTTAAAGTTAGAACTGCTGAGAACTCAGACCTTCCCATTCTCTCGCTCTCTCTGGGGTGGGGGGCGGTGCTGGGGATCGAATTCAGGGCCTTGGGCTTGCTAGGCAAGCACTTTACCACTAAATCTCCAACCCCACCCCACCCCGTTCTCTTATGTCCTTCTAGGCGGTCCTCAGCTTCTAGGGTGTCCTTCTGGGCAGTATCCAGAATAGCTGGACATGGTTTGAATCTCTCTGGGAAGCTTTTGGGGAAAAGGGTTGGAAAGAGCTCTGGGCTTGGCCTCAGAGGGACCCAGGCTGGAATCCTGACTATGCAACAGCTGCTAAGTCCCCGCACTCTTCCCCCCAGGTTCATAGCTGTAAATTGGGATGAGAGTTCCTGCATTGCTGGGCAGCTTGATGGTATCGAGAGGCAGGACCTGCACGTGCCTAAAAAAGTCCCAGACACATAGCTGATACACAGTGGTCAGTAGTGCTGGGTTTTGAACAGCCGTGTTGGCAGAGGAGAGGGCAGAGGTGGGGGTTATAGAAGGGGTGATAGAGAGATGTGGTGAGAGTTTAAATAAAAAGTTGTTACAGTAAAAGGCACATTGCCATAGTCCTTGCCAGAACACTCCTCCTGTCTTAGAACACACTTATTCCATCCTTTTTGCCACTTTCTGAAGCAGTTCTGGAAGTCCTCTTTTGTGAGTGTCTTTATAAGGAGTAATCAAAAATACATGATGATGCTTCTGAGTGCCATCCGATAGAAAGACAGGCCCATAAACCATGGTCATTTGTCCTCGTCCTCCTTATTCGCTGGATCTGGCACTGTGAGACTTCTGGCTGTTCCCCAAAGTCAAAATGACCATGAAAGGTGAATGTTTTGAACCAATTCGGGATGTCAAGGCAGCCACAACAGCACAACTATAGGATATCCCTGAAAGAAGACTTCCGGAACTGCTTGAGAAAGTGGCGAGAATGACAGGATAAGTGTGTTTAGAGTGAAGAATATTTTGAGGGGGATTAATGGCAAGTGTCTTTTACTGTAATAATTTTTTTACTCAAACAGACACCGTATTTTTTAATCACACCTCATATATCTGTGGGGTGTAATGGCTTCTATTGTAATCCATAACGAATGCCCCCTTGCCATTCTTTCCCCTCGATCCTGACTTCTCAGAATGCCGATAGAGCCAGTGATTCTGGGCCACCTCCAGTGAAGGGAAGAGATGAACAAACGTCTGCCTCCTACTGATGGAAAGCTCTGTGCCAAGGTGCTGCGCGTTGGTGGCCGCACCCTCCCCCTTGCTTTTGAGGAGTGAGGGTTTGTTCTTCTAACGTCTTCCTTTCTGGGATACCAGTTTTGGTATTCTTTGGTCCTAAAGCATGTCTTCCTTGGCCAACTACAGGTGGTAGGCCAGGAAGAGGGCAAGAGGGGCCTATGTACATACCTCAAGTACACGAGGTATCGGGATGTTAACATCCTCTGCGGGATAAAAGGATGTTGTTTGTCTAACTGTGTGGGCATTTATCCAGAGTTCCTTGAGACCTCAAAGCATCGTGCTTTCTTCAGATTCATGTTGTCCACTTGGGTTCTGGGCATTAAACAGGCCCCTCTGGGGGTAGAGGGGTTTGAGAGGGTGGGGTGCTGAGCTACCTCCTCCATCCACCCTTCAGAGCTGGGCCCCTTGGAGTTATTTACACAGTGATTTTCTCCATAAGATTATATTGGAACAAAAATTTCCGCTGCAGATAAAAATCAGCTTGTAAAACAGTACATGACAAGCAGCCTCGGTCCTAGGCGAGCTAGGCAGTGTCATCTTGTCTCACATCCCTCTTTATAGTCAAGTAGGTGTGACTAGCCCTGGGTCATGGACAAGGAGACCAAGGTCAGAGACAAAAAGAGAATTGGCTTTAAGACCTCTGAAAGGAAGGGTTCTGGTCTGGAACTCAGGCTAGCACCTGAAGACCTATAGAATAATACCAGAGAATGGTGCAAGTGGCGTGGTATTTTGAGGTGCAGAGCCAGCTTCAAATTGGGCTTCTGGGGCTGGGGATTTAGCTCAGTGGTTAAAGCGCTTGCCTTGCAAGCACAAGGACCCGAGTTCGATCCCCAGCACCAAAAAAAAAAAAAAAAAAAAAAAAAAAACAAATTGGGCTTCTGCCTCTTCCAACCTGAATAGTCCCTGTCTAGACATGTTCTGTCATCTGAGCCTCACCCTGCCTCCCACCACTGGCCTGTAACATCCCACTGACAGGATGTGCACACCATCCGAAGCCTAACAGTGCTACTGTGTGCCATCCTAGGAGTGAGCTCAGACTGCCTGCCGTGTAGCGTCACCCCTCCTTCCATTAGGCCAAGCTGGCACATAACCCTGGTGTTGCAGGCACTGAACTGCAAGGGGGAAGCTTCCCTGGGGGGCTTCTGTGCTCAGTCTGGTACTGTGGGACCCTAAGGCTCAGGATCAAAGTGTGTGCTCTGCTCTCTTCAGGGTGACACATCCTTCACCCTATAGCCCCCTTTAATTAGCTCAGAGCCTTAGAGCAATACCTTTTCCAGCTTCTTATCAGTGCTTCCTGATAAAGTAATTAATGGGTTTCTCTTCTCCACTGAGCATCCTCCTGCCCCAGAGGGCAATGCTTGGAAGGAAGGTGCTAATTAGCTCCTGTGTGATTATCTGGTTAAAGCAACTGCAGCCACGTCTTTGCAAACCTGCGCAGAGCCCGCATCCTCCCCTGGTGGAGGCTCCAGCTCTCTGACTGTTTATTCCTTTTGCACGGTGCCAGCTCTGCCTACAAAGTTCAGCCCTTTCCATAGACATCCCCTCCCTCTTTCCGTCAACATCTGCAGGTGGCAGCCTGAGACCCAGCACCCTGCTTGCAGCCCTGGAGCTCCTGAAAGATCTCAGAGAAGTTCCTGGAAACACAGGCCTTGCAAGGCCAGTTCAAATGCCTAAGCCTGCCTCAATGAGAGGAACAAGGTGGGTGGGGGTGGTGTCCAAAGATCTTCTCTGGGGTCAGAGGAGTCCTGCCACTCACTAGCAGACCGGTGTCATTGTGGGTAAGTGACTTTTTCTCTCCAAGTCTCAGTTTTCTTAGCTATAAACAGAGGGGGAGGTTGATCAACACTCAGGGGATGGAATGTGAAGTTTTTGTTGATTTCAATGACTTAATCACAACTTTGTACTGTGCTAAGACACAAAGCCATATCCCACCTCAGTGGGAAGCTGAAGAGGTTGACCATGATGTCTCTCCTGGCTGACGCAGATATATTGTGTCTCTACCAGTGACACTATTGGCATTTGCAAGGGCAATTCTTATAGTGTTTCACTGCTGTCCTTTCAGGATGCTTAGTGACTTCAGACAATCTTCACTGAATGGCAAGCAAATATTCCAGTGCTCTCTTGTCTGGAGGGAAATGTTCCAAACTCCTCAGTGGATGCTTCAAATGCAGATACTACTGAGCCCTATATGTACTCTGTTTGTTCCTGTAATACATACCTATGGTAAAATTTAACGTACCAATTAAGCACAGTAAGAGATTGACAAAAAGAGCAATGAAAAGAACAATTATCACAATATACTGTAATGAAATTGCCAGCATCACTACTCATGCTTGGGGGTCCTTACTGAATAAAATAAGGGTTACTTGAACACAGACTTGGTGGTGCTGCAACAGGAGATCTGATGGCCTAGAAATCTTCTAAGTGACTATCGGGAGGGTAGCACATATAACCTGGACACACTGAACCAATTGTTGGCTCCTATATTGGGTAAGATAGATTAGATGGCATGAGGTTTTGTCATACTACTTGGGTGGTATATAATGTAAAACATGAGTTGTTTATTTCTGAGATTTTATATGTAATATTTTTAATTTTTAAATATCCTCCTGCAATTTTTCACATCATTTTTTATTAGTGCATGTTGGTTAAACGTTAATATTCATTTTGGCAGATTTGTACCTATACATAACATATTATAATCGTATTTACCCTCCATTATTCCCTGTCCTGCCCTCCTGCCTAGTTTCACATTGGAGGTGGGTGCTGAATGTGTATTTTCATTTAATATTTTCAGACCACTGTTGACTTTGAGTAACAGAAACATCCGAAAGCAAAACTGTAGATGAGAGAGGGCTATTGCACTCTGCACATCTCCGGATAACCCCTGACTGGGAACACAGATAGGCAGATGGCAGTAAGAGGCAGGATTCTTTTGGCTGCACATGACAGAGACCACGTTTAATGTAGCTTAGCTAAAATGAAATGAAATGCATTCATTTATGTAACAGAGAAGCCATGGGTCAGCCCTCCTCCATCCTACAGTGTCTCCTCTTCAGTGAAATCTGCAGTAGGGAAGTTCTTCTTTTTTCTTTTCATATGCTCTGCCCCCTCAAGCCTTTTCTATTTTGAAGGCAATAACAAGAAAAGAGGGGCAGCAAGGGTTTATGGAAGTGAGAAGTACACAGATAATCCCTTTCCTTATCCTCAAGAGCTGAACTATTAGCAGGGACTCAGGTACAGCCAACTGTGGCTTGGAGTCTAGAGAGGCCACACAAAGCTCTCAGGTCCATTAGGGATTGTTTGTGGAAACAGTGGTGAAGTGGAGAATTGGGGGTGGGTGGTGGGGGTCCAGGGTGAAGGATTCCCACAAGCAGATGTGGATCCAATGGCAGTGTTGCCTATAGCAACACCCAACACTGACTTTCCATGATGGGGACTTGACTGGATTTTTCCAGCCTCTGTTTTTGTGTGGACCTTGTTCTTCAGCCTTGTTGTTGATCTGTGGCCCAGTACCTTTTCAATAAATTATTTTCCTGACTAAACTGGCCAGAGTTGGTTCCTATTGCTTACAATCAAAGCTCTCACTAATACCCTGGAGTTGGGTGTCTGGGTAGGATGGAAAGAGAGGAAGCAATATGTTTTGTAGTCTCGGGGGACTTGTGAGAGGCAGCTTGAAATCAAAAGCCAGCAGGGCCCAAAGGCTATCAAAGAAATTTTCCTTGATGGTGACTGTACCAGGGATCTTGTCAAAGACAGAATTCCTTCCTACAGGGGCAGACTCACTTATATTTAAGGTCTGGTCTTTTGCAGTAAGTTCCAGGCATTCCTATCCATGATCTACCTCTTTATTCAGTTCAGATTCCAACAGCAGATGGGATGAGTCTGTATTGTACTCAACACCCATTCAGCCCTTTTCTTTACTATATAAGGTTAAATGGATGCCAGTTCTAGAAAACAATGTAAAACAAGTGCACAAATTAAAAACAAAAACAAAAACAAACAAAAAAACCCCAATGATATAAGTGCCTGGGTCTTTCCCTCCTTACTGATCAGCTAAGACGTAGTCAAAGAGTACCTGGGGTTATTGCTATGGAATCTGTGGGTGGGGATAGTCCTCTTTGCAGTGGGGTTGATTATAATACTCTCCCCATTTTCCACCAGCAGGAAATAGCAAATAGTAAAACCCTAAATGGAGGCCAAAGTTTAGAGGAAACTGATAGATGCAAAGAAAAGAGACAGGGACATGAAATTGGTTGTTTTTTCTTGGGCGTCCTCTGCTACATTGTTTGGCTTTGGTCATGGCTTTTCCTTCAATTATCCCAGCCAGTTGTTCACTGCTTTCACGCTATCTTCCAAGTTGGGGGTCAAACCCATGAGGCTGAGACTGAGTGTTGACACTAGGAACTCTGGATTCTGGAGCCAGATTTGGCTTAGGTCCAAATTCCAGGTGTCATACACTGAGTAATTTGGGCAACATAGTAAGTTTCTGTGCTTTGATCTCTCTTAAAATGATTAAAATAGTGATACCTACCTCATAAGAGTACTGTGAGGTTTCAGTGAGTAATAATGTACTCAGAATGGGGCCTGGCACAGAGTAACAACCTCAATAAATGTCAACATCTTGGTTCCTCTTTGAGTACCTGGGCCACGGCTGGTTCTCCTGACCTGCTGAATAAATGATCCAATTCTGTAAGGAGTTCTTGATAAGGACCAGGAAATTGGAAAGAGAAAAACTTTTACAGTCTATGAGGAACCAAAACTAATATTTGTTTCTTAAAAAAAAGAAATAGGTTGTTCAATGTCCCCTAATGCTAAAGTGTGCACCTCAGGACCCTGTGGCAGACCCACATACACACACATGCATACTCACACAGATGTACTGATACATGCTGCCAGCTGCAGGCAACCCAGGCAGGTGAGATGATCATCCTTTATGTATCTGTGAAAATTTGAGCCACTGCAGGCCTGTCTTCCTGGGAGAGGGATTCCTCTAGTCACCATTCTTCACCTACAATCCCATTCTACATCCTGAGTTTTGAAGACCAAGGCCTTAGAAGTGGGAGAGTAGGTACCTAGTACAAACTAGAATTCTTAAACTCCACCCACCCAGAAATCTTTTGTATCTTCTCCTCCCTCTGACACAGAATTCATAAACTCAAGAGCTAGCGACCCTCTTGCTTGTCTGATGGTACACAACCCTGTCCTTGCCCCCATCTCCCATCTAGGGGCACAGTAAGAACATTATTATCAATAACAGTAGTAATAGTAATGCTAATTATAATAGAATATACTTATAAAGTATCACTGTTCTGTACACTATTTACATATGTGACAGTTAGGGTGGAGTGTCAGCCTAATTGGTTTTGGGATCCACCCAGGGGACTGGTGGGGCACACTTTTGGGTGCGCCTAGGTGGGTCATGGAAGTGTGACCTTGGAGTCTATGTCTGGTCCCTTGCCTCTTACTCTATAGAAGTGTTCCCTCATTCTGCATCTGTCTACCACGAACTAAGCAGCTTTGTTATACCATCCCTATCCACCATGATGTTCCTGCTTCGGAGTCAGCGGACACAGACTGAATCTCCTGAACATGAGTTAAATAGACGTCCCTGCCTTTAAGTTGTGACTGTGGGATATTTTGTCCCAGCAACGGGAAAGCTAAATAATATAGAAAATTGGTATCAGAGAAGTGGGGCCATTTCTGTAATTGTCCTGATCATGTGCTTTAGAAGCCTTTGGAGCTGGTTCACAGGAGGAGTGTGGAAAGGTTTGGAGATGCAGGTTAGAGAAGCTTTAGAATACTGTAAGAGAGTCTGATAGGTGATTCTGGTTGGCACTCAGAAAACCAGAATACTGATAGGAATGCAGACAGTAAAGTCCGGGGTCAGAAAGTTTCAATTGAAAATGACTCCACTGGCAGTTGGAATAGAAAACATGTGTGTGTTGCACACTGGGAGGAAATTTGTCTGTATTTTGCCCATGTCATGAGACTTTGTGGGAGACTAAGGACAGTGGGTTGATTGATCTGATGGATGAAATTTCAAAGCAGTCTAACATTTAGGTTGTGACATGAGTACTACTACCTGCTTTTAGCCAGTTTATAGTGAGAATTGGGGGCAAAAAGCAGAGCAGAAAAAATTGAAAAATAACTTTTTTTTTCTTTTTGTTTTTTGAGACAGGGTCTCACTATGCAGTTCAAACTGGCCTCGAAGTCACTATGTAGCACAGAGTGGCTTTGAACTCACAATGATCCTCCTGCCTCAGCCTCCTGAGTGCTGGGATTACAGGCATGCACCACCATGCCTGGCTAAAAAATGTAAAATTTGGTCCATAAGGAACATTCTGTAAAGTTAAGGCCAAAGGAGGTTTGGTTGCTCAAGAGATTAGTGCCTTTTAAAAGGAACTAAGTATTTTGTACAGGGACAAGAAAAAAGATGACTTCAGGAATCTGAGGAACCAGTAAGACTCCATCCATAACAGGCTCAAAAGTGTGAAAGTGTAAGCCTTTCATTTGAGAAGAGAGCCCCTTGGCTCTCTGCTGTAGAAGGACTGCCTAGGAAATTGGTTTTTTGGGAATGCTTTCACTGTGCTTAGCCATCCAGGTACACAAAGGCTGCTGTGGCCATGGTCCAAGGGGTCCTGGCTACTGCTTGCACTGGTGGCACCCCTCAGTGTTGTCTGCATGATGCTGGTTTTACTTGGCATGAAGAATGCAAGAGTCATGGGGTCAGGGAGGCTTCCATACAGATTTCAGAGGACGGTCTGGAAGACCAAGCAATGTGCCCCTGAAAGGGCAGTACATGAAGCTGTGGGAATGAAACCAAAGGTGTAGGAAGTTGGAGAGTCTAAGAACATGGAACATCTGCCAAGGGAAGGTGTAGGCAGTGAATGAAGCCAGCTCAAGGGAGCCACTGTGTAGACTACACCTAATGTGGCCATAGCTGTTGGGCTTGTTGAACCCTCAGGAGTTTGCATCTCACCACCATGTGTCCTGGATGCTACGATGTGGAGCTACAGGACTTAATGTTTGCCCTTTTTGGTTTTGGTCTTGCTTTGGTTTGATTCTTTTTTATGCCTCCTCCCTTTTGGAATGAGAATACTTACCCTGTGCCACTGTACCTTGGGATTATGTAACCTGTTTTTGATTTTTACACAGGTTCACAGCTAAGGGGTTGCCTTGCATCTCAAAAGAGACTTGGACTTTTGTATGTGGGAATTATTAACTTATGGTTATTATAACTATTACAACCTATTACTGTTATTGTAGGTAGAATGATTAAGATTACTGTGTTTATTTGGAGATTAATCATGGTTTAAGGACAAATCGTGGCTTAAGGAGATGTGTTAGAGTATGAATTTGACAAGGGTGGGATGTGGCAGTTAAGATTGAGTGTCAGCTTGACTTGCTTTGGGATCCGATGTGGGAGATTGGGGAGCACATTTCTGGGTGTGTCTAGGTGGGGCATGAGAGCATGATCTGGGGGTTTACGTATGGTCTATGGTCCTTTCCTCTCTGGTGCTGCTCTCTTGTTCTGCTTCCTGGTCACCATGAACTAATCAGCTTTGCTCTACTGTGCCCTTCTGCCATGTTTCTGCCTTGGTGCCAGTTGACCAGGAGCTGGATCCCCTGAAACTGTGAATTAAATTAAACCTCTCCTCCTTTAAATTGTTGATGTTGGGTGTTTTGTCCCAGCAATGGGAAAGCTAACACTGCTATTAACTCGTTTTGATTCTTTTAACAACCTTATGAAATAAGTGATATAATCATCATCTTATTTTACAGGTGGGAGAATTGAATCACAAAAGGGTAGTAACTTGCCTAAAGTCACACGATTAGTAAGGGGCAGGCAGTCTGCATCCAAAGGCTGCACTGTTCAGCACCACAGGACACTTCACTCTGGGCACTGAGGTTTATAGCAACCTGCCCCTATCCTACACATTTAGTTCAAAATAAAACCAGGACTGAATAGTGAAAGAATGTGAGAAAGTACAGCAGTCATTCATTTCCTTTTATGATCCTTTTAATTCTGTGAAAAGACCTGAAGTCTTTCCAAACATGTTATTTCCACCAGTTTCTCTCCTGCTGTGTTGCTCAGTCTAACAGATTAGCCAAGTGTTGTTTTCTCCTTCCCCTGTCCAGAACAGCCTCTACCTAAGAGTTCAAGGTCAACAGCACCTGGAATCTGTTGCTCTTCTTTGGGAGGCACGGAAGATGTTCCTTGGCTAGAGTAGGAGTTGCTTCGGCCCCATCCTGCAAATGACAGAGGATGGCTGGAGACAGTGGGCTTGGGTCCTTTTTCAGTTATGGAGGGCAACCTAGTGTCATTTGAAGAGTGTCTCTTGGGAAATGAAGGAGGCTTCTCTATGTCCTCGTTTGTGTGTGTGTACGTATGTGTGTGTGAGTGGTGTTTGAAGTTCAGGAGTTGCCCCTTCCCAGTTTCCTTGGCCAATGAGTCATATTGTCATTGAGACCATTTCTGGCATCTCTTCCACTCTTGGGACTCAGGCTCAGAGAGGTATACTCCGAGGTCCCCGCCCAAGCTGACTGCTGCTGAGATGGTGGCATGATGGCTACACATCTATTTCCCCACCAACTCGGTTCAGACGCTATCAGGAAGTGAAGAGCCAGGGCAAACCTCAAGCGGTGACACTCTCAGGATGCATGTGGATATGGAGATGTGCAGATCAACTTAGCTTTTCTCTGGAGAAGACTTTGCAGCTTGGTAGTCTCATCTGCTCAGTGGGCAAGCACCTTCTCCACCTGAGGCGGAGGCCTGGGCAGGCTGGTCCTGTGTGGTCCTATCTCAGCTCCAAACCTCAGTAATGAGGCTGTGAGTCAGAGCTTCTTCACAGCCAAGATATGCTAATTGGTTCACATGCTATTTTCCAAGATGTGAGCTGGGAAGGGCCAGCTCCTCGGCGTGGCCCATTCCTGAGGGTTCCCGAGGGTGCCCCATGGTGCTGAGGCAGGACATGGCTGGGCGGAGCAAAGGAGAGAGACATGGAGGAAAATCTGAGCAAGGAGTGGAAGTTACAAATGCATTGAAGACAGCAGACAACTTCGGGGAATAAAAACACTAGGAATTTTTTCTCGCCAATCTGTGAGTAAGTGTATGAGTCTGTCTGTCTCTGATCAGGTTACAGAACAAGACTGAGTGGTTCCGCCTTCCCAGAATCAGAGCGGGTAAAGAAACTTCACTCTATACAGTGGCTGCCAACCAAGTAAGAATGAGACCAATCCTCAGGGGTCTGCAAATCCTTAGAACCAGTGACATCCAGGCCTCACACCGCCATTTGTCCTGAGCCTTCTCCCCTTCCAGGGGCCAAAAGGGGTTAAAGGACAGACTTGACAGAAAATGCTCATGTGCCTCTGCTTGTGTGCATGTGTGTGAGGAGGTGCTTGCCCAATGTGTAAGATCTTGGGGATGTTTTACCTGGCAAGCTGGGGCCTTCCTAAGAATCCACATGATCCCTAAAGAGGGCTGAGGCACACATGTTATTAATAGCCCCAGAATCCCAGGACCCTTTTCCCTTAGCTGTTTCCATCTGAGGTTCCACTGGGGTTTTGCTTTTGGTTCTCATGAGTTATTTTCTGCCCTCTGCCCCCTGCCCTTCTGTGGTGGTTCAGCCGGGGGAGCTAAGCCAGGGACATGATTGGTGGTGATGTGGTCCTGGGTGCGTGAGAGGGTGCTCTGGGAGCAGGTGGGTCCTTCCACAAGCCTCTGTCGTGGGCTTTGGGCGGGGCGGGGGGTTCAGTGTTAGAGCCACAGAGGGCGGGCGTTGACTGGAACAGTCCAGGTGTCTTGGGAATGTCTAAGTGACGATTTGGGGGAGGAGCCTTGAGCAGCTGGGGCTTCCTTTCTGTGCACAAGGAAGGTGCTCTCGGAAGGTGCAGCCCAGAATACCTAAAACAGGTTGTGAACCCTATAAACATGTGCAAAGTTCTGCCTCATTTCTAACTCCCTTCTCCCTGGGTCCCAGGCTTGCAATCTCGGCGAGAGACTGTCATCCCATGCGCTGCCCAGTGTGGGTCAATTTTACTAAGAGAGCATCCTGTGGCTTACTAGCAGGCATTGTTTGATGAGGCAACCATAATATTCATCAGGCCTGCCTCTCACCACCCCTTGGGGATAGTGGTAGAAAAATACATTGATCAAGTATCTTCTTGCCTCAGAAGAAGGAGGAGTGCAGCTGGCTTACAGAGTCTCTAAGAGGCAAGGTCGAGGTCCCCAGGGTGTTAGGAAGGGGGCCTGACATTTAGGAGAAAAGTCAACTGTACACTTAGAAATTTGGGAGTGATCAGAGCACTCTGAGTTGAAAGCTGGCATTGTGAAAGTGGACGAGATTTTTGATAACCTAAATGTTGGATTAAACACTGGGATAGATCATACTGAGGGGTGAAGGGCAGGATGGGAATTGTGCTTAATTCAATTTTGTATCTTTTAAGTTAGTCTAGAATGTACCCAATAAATAGTATTGAAAGAGAAAAAGAAGAAAGCAAGGATGGAAAGAAGGAGGAAAGAAGGAAGGAAAGAAGAATGGGAAGCAGGGGGAAATAAGGAAGGAAGAAAGGAGAGAAGGGAGACAAAAGTTACTAGAATAGGGAGGAAACCAACATTATCAAGCACCTATTCTGTGTCATGACCTTTAAATATGTCATCATACTTTATTCTCCTCACAATTCTATAAATAGAAATGATTATTTTTGTGTTGTAGATGAAGGACCAGCACTTTAGAGACAGAAGCCCTGAGGCACACAGGTAGTGGGTGGATACCAGATTTGATCCCAGCCTGTTGGACTCTCTTTATCTTTCAACTTACTCTCTATAGGGGGGAAAAAAGACAAAAGAAAACCAAGTAGTGAACCCAAACCTCAGTGTGAAAATGTACCTCACTGGGGAACCAACTGGAAACCAAAGTTTGTTTGACTTAGGAATTTCTTCAAAAACAAAACAAAACAAAACAAAACTGGATGGAACCCCCAAAAGAGGAAGAAATTAAAGATGTGGGGTGAGGTGGGACAGGAAGTGGCATTTAAGAGGATGTATTGCTCAGTCCTGCTTTATGCCTCTCTAATTGAATTCTAAATTTAAAATATTTATTTAGTGTTTATCCTTTGGTGAAGAAAGTCAGGGAATGGCATTTCAGGCACTGAAGTCATGTGGAAAAAGGTTTGGACGTCTAAAATGCTTGAGCCGTGTATCATGCATTTAAAAACTGTGTTTGGCAGGGAGTAGCAGAAAACTCTAACCCAGTGGCTCAAACAAGTAAACGGTTCACCTTTCTCACAATATGGGAAGGCCGGTATGACAGTTTAATAAAGCCATTGGGGACCTCCATCTTTGCCTTCTCTTGCTTTTACATCATTAGATCAACATATGCATCCTCTTCATCACAAGAGGTTGTTGCGCCTGCAAACTTTGTGCCGGAGTTCCAGGAGGGGAGAAGGGGGAAATGATGGACAAAGCTTTGCCCATCTATTTTGATGGAAAACTTTTCTCCAGGACTTCTGCCTACTCTGAACGAACCAGAATGGTATTTCCTTGTACCTTGCCTGCGAGGGAGGGTGGGAATTTGAGTATTTCTCTTTTTACTCTCTGTAGTAGAGGAAAGCAAGACCGAAATGGACTGGACAAAATGTTGGTCAAGATAAACTATGGAATCTGCCACAGTGTTTAGGAAGGGTGTAAGAGATCCATTAGTCAGAATGCGTGAGGAGAAGTGGCTGGAGATGGAGCTGCAGGATGGAAACTGAACTGTGACAACACTTTTGTCTCCAGAGTTGGCCTAAACTGAGTCTAAGAGGCCAGGCCTAGTGGATCTACTGTCAATCCTATCACTGCGACCGTGTGTCTTAGTTACTTCCTCATTGCTGGGACAAAATATCCAACACCCACAAGTTAAAAGAGAAAAGGTTTCTTTCAGTTCACAGTTTGTAGACTTTTCAATCTGTAGTCAGCTGGCACCAAGGCAGGATGGCATGGCAGAGGGGTTTGGCAGAGGAGAAACAGTCCATGGTGTAGCAGATAGAAGGCAGTGAACAGCAAGCAGCAGCAACCCATCCAGGCTACAGAGCCTATTGGTCCACCCAGGGTAGGATTTTCCATTATCCACATCCAGAACTATGCTAAACCAATTTAGTTATCACATACCCTTAATCCATATTCACACACCCTAGATCAGTGGTGGCAAATCTATGGCACACACATTATTTGTTTTTCTTTGAAAATGAAAGATGTTAATGTATGAGTTGTTTTTCTTCTAAACTAAAATCTCAGTATTCAGATTTAATTGTAGTGTTGGCACTTTGCTGTAAATAAGACGGTTTGGGCTTGCAGGTTGGGCACTCATCTCAAAGATTCACCATCACTGTCCTGGATCCAGCTACCTGCGAAAAGCCCCATCTATGAGCATGAGGCTTTGGGGGGACATCTAGATACACCCTGGGTTTGCTTAGTGGAAAATAGGTTATCTTTATGTATGTCTCTCTGGACGGGTCTACTCTTAATTCTTAGGACAATCTCATGGGTAAACATGTCTTGTTTGTTTCTCCCATATGTCCATCTATCCGTCTGTCCATCCATCCATGCATGCATCTACTCATTAAGCATCTATATTATGTATATTCTAGATATACTTTCTATATGCTAAGCTTGTTCTTCCTCTCTCTTTTCCTCAGGCTGGGCCAAGACCTTTTCCAAACGTGGGAGCCTAAGGATAAAGAGTTATCTAAAACAGTTGCTATTTCAGTCCAGAACTTGAAGTTAAAAATGTTTGAATGGAAAAAAAAGAGTTTAAAAATATAGATGTGTATTTTTTTAAAACCCCATTAAGCTGTCAAGGGCCCTCTGTGTGTTTCCTTTCCCATCGTTGCTAATGGGCAAGGTATGTGTATGTCCCAAACACAAGAGTGGCCACCCCACCCCCCACTTCTCCCCCTCTTTCTGCCGCTGACACTTGAGCCACAGGCACAAGCCGTGGGGGGGGCAGGAGTGGGCCTCCACTCCCCAGGGAGTTTTCTGGATGGAACAACAACTTAGCTTCTCTACTGCAGCCAGGACAACCACACCATTCTCCAACAGCGTATTTAGATTGCCCGGGCTAAAATCATAGCTACGTCATTTACTAGATGTATACTTTTGAATGCTTCATTTCCCTGCGTCTCAGCTTCCTCATATGAAGTCTGGGGTTTGACAACATTACCTACATCTTCGTTTTGCTATAAGATGAGATGGACACAACCTGTGAGGCCCTGGAGCGGTGCTCCAACTCGTATTGGCTATTATTGCTACTGTGACTGGTATTGCTACTGTCTTTCTCGTCTCCATTATTTTTCCAAATTCAGAGAGAATTATCATAGAAAAACTAACATATAGACCTTAGAATCTTTTTATCCAATCACATAATTTTAAGATGAGAAAACAAAATGGAAGATACTTTCTGGAAGCTTCTCAGTCAGGTAGTGGTAGAGCCAGGACATGGATCCAACAACCTGGCCACGGGAACATTGTGTGGGTCACGCCTCCTTTCTTCCCAGCTCAGCAAATGCTTGCACCGAAGTAGTTCCTGTTTTCATTGTTTATAAATGTGTTCTTCAATGCTGGCCCATCACCATGGCCTGTACTGCCTTGCCAATGTTTGGATTATGTACACATAGCTTACCTTGCTCATTGCATATCACAGCAGCAGTACAAATAAAAGCCTAAAGACGAGTTGCTTAGAAGAGACATTGCAATGGAGAAATGGCACAGGGAAGTCAAGAGGAGTGGGACTCAGCTCCTGACTCTTAATCAAGGGGATCTTGGGGCCCTCCTTTTTCCTCTCCTTCTCCTTTGGCTAATTGGGACATTGCTTCAGAGGAAGCACTTTCAAGAGGAGATCTGCAGATCAGTCAGAATGTATAGAGCACTTTCTAGCCCTGGAGTCATACAATTCTGATATTGATATAAACACGCAACATTGTTTCCTACCAGTAGATAAGTGGCAGGGGACGCAGGTTCTAGGGATGCTGTGGGTATTCTGCAAATCAAGATGTGGTGATTTAGGAGTAGCCCTCCCAGGACATACAGATGTTCTTAAAAATCTCACTAGCTCATGGCACTGCCTCTGGTCTCTGTGTGCTGTGAGGGATTCCAAGATGAGTGTGCCAAGATCCCAGTTTGTGAGGACCTTGTAATTTAGTTGGCGAGATAAGTTATAAATGGGTGAATAGTGAAATGACAGAAGCTAGAAAGGACAGATCAGGCCATACCAGGATAGTACAGGGTAAGGACCATGCGAATGACAGCCCAAGCCTGCTGTGACAAGGGCACTGAACCAGAAGTCAGAAGGCGAGTCCTCTGCTCTCAGGGTCACTGACATCCTGCTCTATTACTTGGGTTATCCTTGGATTTTCTGGACCTGCATAGTTGAATCTGCAATGTATGTGGTTAGACTGGACTCCTAACTCCCTGTGTTCACCACTGAGCCCCCGCTGTGCTCTTTGATCTGTAAATAAGAGATGCCCACTCGCCACATCTGCTAAAACTCTCCTGTCCTGGGTTTCTAAACAACAGCCCCTTAAATTCAGGGCTTGTCACAGAAGACCTAGCTAGAAGACCGGAGGGAGGACATCTAATGTGGCCAAACACAGCGGCTTACCCTCCCCATACCTGACGCACTCACGGTGAGGGTGGAGAAGGGAAGGAGATGCCGAGAGAGGAAATGAAGGGCTAATAATGCAAGACCTAGAGAGCTCAAACAGTTGTTTGCTGGGGGAGCGCAGAGGCCAAGTCCTTGGTTCGCTGTGGCAGATGCACAGTGAGTGAGATCAAAAATACTTTTATTTTGGGGAAAGCATTTTCAGAAAAGCACTGTGAGCTTGAAAACTGCTATCACTGTTCCTCATTTATTTTCTACAAAACAAGGTTTCAGACAGATTCTAGCACTGCACCGGGGGCTGCCGACATCAAGAAGAGCTCACGTATGGCAGTGGAACGTGTAGCTCTGCGCAGCTCAGTGTAGCTCCACCAGGCGCTGGTCTTCTGAGGCGCCTGAACCACATGCCTTATTAAGGCCCAAATGCTTGCAACCCACCAAACCAACCTCTCTTCTGCCCTTCTAGCTCAAGCCTGCCTCCATAAAATGCCCCATCCAAACAACAAGATTCTTTCTTAGTGACAGAAACCCCATTTATCCATCAGGTTCTAGACTGCAAGGCCCAGAATACCCTACTGGTCATGGCTCAGAGCATATAGTCATTTATTCTCACACCTAGTGAGAAGTCTGGAAGCTGACAGTGGTTATGACTGCTGGTAACTCAATGATTTCAAGAGGGCAAGGGCTTTTCCTGACCTTCCTGTCCGCCATCCACATAGTACAAGATGGCAGCTGCATGTCCAACCAGCAGGAAGTGGATAGGAGCCACAGGTTATTTCCTTTCACATATTATTCACCAAAGAAGGTTTTTCCCCAAACAGGATTCCTTTGTGTTTCATTGATGCAAACTGAATCAGATGCCATTGATCAATCACTGGCAAAACTAATTGCTTTGTTGACGTAGACTACTCATCAGACAATGGGTGTGGGTGTGGAAATTGGTTCTTAGGGGCCCCAAAATATCTTGTTCGTTTTGTATATAAAATATAGATATAAGCCAGGTTGGTAGTGCACACCCGTAATTCCAGCACCTCAACAGAGTGAAGCAGGAGGATTGCAAGTTTGAGCCCTGCCTTGGCAAATTATTAAGGCTATCTCAAAAAAAAAAAAAAGTGACTAAGGAGGCTGGAGATTTAGCTCAGTGTGAAGGTCCTGGGTTCAATCCCCAGTACTATGGAAAAAAAAAACGTGTAGATAAACATGTAGAACATAAACAGATAGATATACAGATAGTCTGTGGTGTTAGATTTTTATGGGAGGAGATGGCTGACACCTGTCAATGTGAGGGACATAGAGACAAAGGGCTTGCTTTAGTCAGTTTTCCAGTTCACCTCAAATCCCCCCTCTTCTTCCTCTTTACTCATCCCTGACTCTTCCAACCCCTGTGTTTGCTTTGCATCAACCAGGATTCTTACTTCAGGGGAAGCCCTGGGTTTCACTGAACGTTCTTTGTTGGTGGTTGGGAAAGCTGAGGGAGATGAGCCAGTGATCTAAATGTGGAACTTCCTACATTTCTGCAGTCACTGTCATTTTCGTACCTTCTCTTTGGTTATCCTGGAGTCCTGTCTTGTTGACTCTAAATGTTGCCTGATGTTTGCTTTGATGGTCTCTCTGGGGTCACAGGATGTAGAGACAGGCAGTGCCACACACATCACAGTAAACTAATTCCTGAAAGAGGACAATGAGATGATCTCTTCTAGAACTGGAAACCTGGACAACCCGAGTAGGTCCCCCTTACCTGGTATGGATTCCATGTGTCCTCTCTCCTGGACAGAGTCCTCACTGTCTATGCTAATGACTCCATTACACACTTCACTAAAAATCCAAAGCAGTCATTGTCCAGAAAAGGGCATATAGGCGATACTCAGTTCCTTCCTCTTGCTTTCCATAGACCGGTGGTTCCTGGCCCTGCCTGTACGTCATAAATCACTTGGGGAGCTTTTAAGTCAATATCACTGACCAGGTTCCAGCCCAGATCAATCAAATCAGAGTCTCTGGGCAAGACCAGGCTTCAAGAGTGTTAAATCTCCCAGGTGAAAGTGATGTGCTACCAAAATTGAGAAACGGTGTGTGTTCTTGTCTTTCTTTTTATACAATGAGTATATACTTTATTTTTAAAATCTTGAAAGAAAATAAAGCAATCCACATTTTGGGAAAAATTAACCTTATTCCTGCTCAAGTTTTTAAAACATTAGTTCTTATATGTATTTTCTTTGTTTTAAAAGTTTTATAAAGAAAACCATTAAATGCAATAGAAAAAAGTTCACATTGTCCGTGCTAAGCATAATGAGCAATCAAGTAATAAATTAACAGTTTACAAAATCAACACGTTTTTTTTTTACAATTTTTTTAAAATTTTATTTTATTTTATTTTAAACCAAGAACATGTATTGGTACATTTTACATATAATGGTTACATGCATCACATTTATTTTGTACCTGTACATGATGCATCTTGGTTAATCAACAGGTTTTTTAATACACCAATAATGAACTAGCTGAGAGAAATCAGGAAAAAAATGTTATTCCCTAAAACTTAAAAAGTAAATAAATAAATAAATAAATAAATAAATAAATAAATAAATAAACAGAAAGTATCCTTAGGAACCAGCCTAACCAAAGAAAGACCTCTACAATGAAATTATAGAAAAATGGAAGAAAGAAATTGAAGAGGACACTAAAAGATAGAACTCCTGTGTTCATGGGTTGGAAGAATGAATATTGTTAAAATGGCCACATTATCAAAAGCAATCCACACATCCAGTGCGATTTCCATTAAATTCCAATGACATTTCTTACAGAACTGGAAAAAACAGACCTAAAATTCATATAGAAACATAAAAGACCCAGAATAGCCAAAGCAATCCTCAGTTAAAAAAAAAAAAAAAGTAAGGCTGGAAGCATCACAATATCCAATTTCAGAATATACTACAAGGCGTAGTAATAAAAACAGTGTGATACTGGAACAAAAATAAATGCATAGACCAATGGAATAGAATAGAAGACACATAAACAAACCAATACAACTAAGCCATCTGATTTTTGACAAAGGAGCCAAAAACAACTGTTGGAGAAAAGATAACCCTCTTTAACAAATAGCGAAACGTCTTTCCTTGGTTAGGTTGGTTCCTAAGGAGAGGAGAAAACTGGATATCCATATACACAGAAGGCTGAAGCTAAATCTCTATCTCTGACTCTACACCAAAAAAATCAATTCAAAATGGGTCAGAGACCTAAGTAGAAGACCTGGAACTTTGAAACTGCTAAAAGAAAACAGGGGAAACATTTGAAGCCATAGACACAGGCAAAGACTTCCTGAATAGGGCTCATACAGCACAGGAAATAATAGCAAGAATCAACAAATGGGACTACATCAAATTAAAAGTTTCTACACTGCAAGAGAAACAGCCACCAGAGTCAGCCTGCACAACGGGAGAAAATCTTTGCCAGCTACTCTTCTGGTGGGGGATGAATATCTAGAATGTATAAAGAACTAAAAGTGCTTAATACTGAAAAACAGTCCAGTTAACCCTTCAATGAGAAGTGTTCCATTTTAGGAATACCTGTTATAAAGGAACATAATGATTTTTTGCCTCTTCAATTTCTTGTTCCTTGAATTTTTCTAGGTAACATATATGAATTTCATGGAAAAATTCAAAAAATTGCCATCTTCAGTGTAAATGAGTTAATAAATAGGCAAATTAATACAAAAGATGCTCTTCAAATGAAGAAGTACAAGAGTCAAATGAAGAAGTACAAGAGTCCAAGTATATGAAAAAAAAATGTTAATATCGCCAGACATTAAGGAAATGTAAATCAAAACTACAATGAGATTCTATCTCATCCCTGTCAGAATAGTTACCATCAAGAAAACAAAACAAAACAAAACCCAAACAAACAAAAACCAATAAGTGGTGGGAATGTAGGGACAAAGGAATTTTCCTACACTTCTGATGAGAATGTACTAACAGCCACTGTAGAAATTAGTATGGAGTTTCCCCGAAAGACAAGAAATAGAACTACCATATGACCCAACCATACAACTTGTTAGTATATAGCCAAAGGAATTGAAGTCAGTACGCTACAGGAATACCTGTATACCCATATTTATTATGGCACAATTCAAAATAGCCAAGCTGTCGAACAAGCCTAGGTGTCCATCAACATATGAATGGATAAGTGAAGTATGTGGAGTATTCTATGGGGTACAATGGAGTATTATTCAGCTGTAAAGAAGAAAGAAATTACGTCATTTGCAGGAAAATGGGTGGAACTGGAAATCATCATGTCAAGTAAAATAACCCCAACTTAGAAAAACAAGTATTTTCCCTAATATGTGGAATTGAAAAAAAAAAAGATGGTATGAAAGTAAAAGGGAGACTATTATTAGACAAAAGGAAAGGAATAAGGATGGGTGAAGAAGTGTAAAAGAGGATAATAGGTGGAATGGATATGATAAAAGATATGTTGTATACATGTATGAAAATACCACATTAAAACATGACAGTCTGTGAAATTAATAGCTACTAAAATATATTTTTAAAAAGGAAGAAATTAAAGTAGGTAAAATTATTAGAAAATAATTTATAATTCACTTATTTAAATGAGGTAAGTATGTTTTCATGGCATTGTTTCAAGAGAAAGATACGGAGAAGAAATTTAAAATGAGTAACAAGTCAACTGACTATACAGTTTCTGGTGGGCACCCACAAATATCCTTGCCATGGGCTGATCTTTAAATAGGGTTTATATTTCTGTATCGACCCAGATGATAGTTATTTTTGGTGGAGGCTGAGATTTTGTAACTACATGTTTTGTACCAGATGCGGTTGTAGAAGTAGTGGTTGCTTAGAATGAGGTAATTCAGAGGAGAAACCAGAAGCACAGAGGGCGAGGAAGGGTGGCTCAACACAGGCCTTCGTGGCATCACACTCGTGTGGCCTCTGCCCGTCCATCGGAGCAGCGGCTGCAAACAGCTAACTCTCCCCACCTTGGCACAGGACTCTCAAGGGTTCCTCCATGCTGAGGCAAAGAGGCCCTAAGTCCCTGAGACCACACAGGGCTGGCGGGGTCCTGAGCCTGCGAGCCTCTCAGAGGAGCAGGTGGTGATTCCCAGGCCGGGCATCCAACCAGGCTTTCCAACAAGCTCACCCTCTGCCCAGATTCATAACAACTATGTGTTGGTGTCCAGGGTGACAATAATATCCAGTGCTCATTTCTCAAAATGTTGCCCTTTAATGCTCTCATAGATAGCTGAATTAATAAAGAACTTACCTAAAGTTTCTGGTAGGGATGGCGGAGTGAAAAATAATACTTTGCTGGCCATATCTGGGCCCAGTGTTCCTTTAGCATATGTAAAGTAGCCTCATTGCATATGCAAAGTAGCCTAACTACTTTCCTACTAAAATCCCGGACATAATCATATGGTGACCTAATGTCACAGTCTTCTTTTCCTTAGTAATAACAGCATCCTTCACATTTGTGTGAGGGAACAAAGATCTTTGCTGTCTAAGAACTTTGATATTGTATACAGGTATGTATATATATATATATATAGAGAGAGAGAGAGAGAGAGAGAGAGAGAGAGAGAGAGAGAGAGAGAGACAGAGAGAGCCAAAAAATGTATTCACACATCAGGAAAAGAAAACTTGTATAAATATTTTAATACTAAATTTATTGAGACATCATCACGAGATTAGTACAATTTACCTTTAGCCTCTACAATTCCAAGAGGTGCTCAAAGTGGTGGCTGTGAGCTTCCAGACGTTTATTAGTACGGCGAACTGCTGCTTGGGTCACCTGGTCGATGAGACTGTTGCATGTGCATTTTCACTTTCTTCTCTGACGGCCTCAGTGTAGCGGGTTTTCTGCGATATACGACATCCACACACAAGAGTAACACCATCTGGTGATAAAACATTATACTATTTTTCTTTTCCTGAAGTGTGTATACATTTTTGGTTCTCTTTGTATAGATATATATTTTTCATTACTCCATATTTTTCTCCATTAAAAATATTTTCTCAGGAATATTCTGTCTCTTAGGTAGATCATAAGCCTTCGGGGGGAGGAGCAATGCTATTCATGTGTCCCCTCAAGAAGTCTGTATTCTGTTGAGTTGTGTGTTATTAGTGCCTAACGAATGCCTGGCAACCAGGCAATGAGATCACTGTATCACTCGCCTTTCGAGGCCACCTTCAGAGCACCGCACATCAAAATGTCTGAAGTTGAGATCACACTAAGAGCCAGAGGACCTTGAAAGAGCATCTGGGACCTGGTCTACCCCAGGGTCCTTGTTTTAGAGAAACTGAGACCCAGAGAGTTCAAGCAACTGCTAGTAAATACTGTACCTGCTAAAAAGGAAAAACCCTAACAAATATGTGGCTAGGCTGCTGACAGCTGCTTCACCTTCCTCTGGCCCTCTGAAGCTTGGTGGCAAAGTTAATAAGGCTGAGACTATTAAACTCTATTTCAAAGGAAAAACAATGTCTATAAATTAACCAGGAAGGGCATGCTGATTCCTATGGAACAGGTAGGGCATTTAGCAACACAAAGAAGTGTGAACCTGTCATAGTTCTACTTTGTACAAAAATTGGGCTAACTAGATTAGCTATTAGGATGGTGTCCCCTGGTGTAGGATTTCGTGATGGGGAGGAAGTGAAGATACCCCAATCCCAGCTGCCCTCCCAAATGACCCAAGCAGCATTCCCGGGGTATATATGGCCCTGGATGCACCAGGGACTACCAGGAACTCAGTGAAAGTAAGCAAGTCCACTTGACTGGGCCACTTCCCTAAAGGAAAAAAGATGTTTCTCCCTTAATCCCTCATCCTTGTTATATAAATCCAGTTCAGAGATCTTGGTGTCTCTTAGAGGAAACTGAACAGCTTTTTTGATCCAGCCACCATGACCATTTGGTTAGATTAGAAGACACCCAGAGAGGTGATTGAGTCATATCATCACCATACTCATCAGTGGGCTCACCCACTGATGTTCTTAGCAGAATGTGCTGTTAGAAGGCGGGGCCTGGTTAGAGGTGGGTCACCATGGGTGTGACTTTGGAGAGTGTATCTTTGGTTGGTGAGCTTCCCCTGCATTTTGCTTCCTGCCCACCATGAAGTGGGTGGCTTTGCTCTACCACACTCTTGCATTATGATGTTCCTGCCTTGGAGCCAGCCCACCATGGACTGCAACCTCTGAAACCATGAGCAAAATCAAATCTCTCTTTTAAATTGTGAGAGTCAGGTATTTCATCCAGCAATTAAAAAAACTGACTCCTGAAATAGAGACGACTGTCTTTGAGGTGCCCTGTGAAGTCCAGTCCCTTTGTGGAGCTCCTTGGTGGGAGACCTCCACTCCCCACCCACTGCCCAGCAACACCCCTCTCCCTCTCTCCCCTGTGGGCTCTGCCAAAGCCCCCTTGCTGCTCAGTTGCTGTGACTTCCTGCCTGGTTTCTCTTTCTACTTCCCTGAGGTCCTTGCTCTAGGGCTTCCCACTTTCCTCTTTAGGCAGAGCATGAAAGCTAGTGCACACAGGCTTCTACATCCCCACAGGCCCCACTTCAAATCCCACCTTGTAACCTGGAGCCCACTGATGGGAATGTAGCCTCAGTTCTTTCATTCTCTGGCTGGATGACTATAAGGAAGATGAGCTTCTTTTTCTTTTTAGACCCATTTTATTACGATAGAACCTATATTTCTTAACAAATGCATCCATCTGAGGCCTTGTGTTCAATAAATTTTGAAGCCTTGGAGATAAACATATCTCCATGCAAACACCAACCCATCAAGAAATAGAGACTTTTTGCTACCCCAAATAGTGCCTCCCCCTACCCCACATCCCAGGAAACCATTGATTTGCTCACTATTAATTAGTTTCACTGCTTTAGAATTTCATGTAAATGGAATTATACTGTAAGTTCTCTGGCTTCTTTTCTCAGTGACTTTTTGAGATTCATGCATGTTGTTGCATGTAGCAGTAGTTTGCTTTTATCGCTGAATATTATTTTGGCTCTGCTAAACATTTTAATCTATTCATGTGTTGATGGATATTTATTTTCTAGTTCGGGGCTATTATGAATAAGGCTGTGATAAATATATGAGTAAATGCCTTTATGTGGTGTAGGTTTTCATTTCTCCTGGGTAAATATCTGAGGGTAGAATTCCATAGTCATTTGGTAAGACCATGTTTAACTTTATTTTTAAAAACCTGCCAAAATTCCCCGAAAGAATTGTATTATTTCACACTCCAGCATCAACACATGAGGGTTCCAGTTGCTCGGCATCCATGTCTGCATTTGGTGCGGTCCATCTTTTTATTTTAGCTACATAGTGGGGTGTAGCGGCATCTCACTGTGGTTCTCACTGAATTTCAATGATGACTAATGGTGTTGAATGTCTTTTCTTGGGTTTATTTGGGGGTTCATATATCAAGGGTGTTGTTTTAATTTCTTTGAATCTCTCATTGTCTGTAATGGGGATTAATCTTAACTCTCTTTTAAAAGGTGAGAGTATCTGCTATGACAATATTTTCGAAACTCTGAGTACCAGAGAGCATGATGTTATAGGATTCTTCTTCTTCAAAGCGAGGAGCTCCTGCTGGGGACGAGGCCCGGGGAGGACGCACAGTTTTTCTCAGACGCCGCTGTGTCACTCTTGCCAGTTACACAAAACTTGCTGGCTCTCTTACCTACTTTATAAACTGCAACCTCCTCGTTCCGTTTAATGCCTTTCGGTAGCAACTCTTCCCCTCCCGACTTGGCCGTGCCTCGTTGTTCGAGTCTGTCCACTGCCGGCCTGTCTTCCGTTTGGCCCTGTATTGGAGTTTGTGCGCACCTGTCTTGAGCA
>PVJO010001011.1:142487-193545 GCA_004026905.1 Hystrix cristata
TGAGGAGGATTAATATCGGTGTGTCTTTTACTGTAATAAATTTTTTAAAATTTAAACATTCATTATATATTTTGATCACAGCATATGTGTGCTGAGTCTCCCTTTAAATATAAGCTGTTTTAAAATTTGCTTTTGATTTTGGTTTTTTTTTTTTTTTTTTTTTGGTTTTTGGGAGGTTTTTTTGGTGCTTGGGATCGAACTCAGGGCCTTGTGCTTGCTAGGCAAGCTCTCTACCACTTGAGTAAATCCCCAACCAACAATTGTTTTTGAATCTACAGCAAACTTTTCTGTGTGGTGTCTGTACTGATTCACTCAGCCATTAAGTTCTTCAACTTTCCATGATCCCTTCTAGGTCACCAGGAAAGAAATACTGTCATCAGGGACTCTAAAGGGGCATTTTCATAATGCAGTTGTTTGTCCTGGGAAGGCTGATAGAAAACAGGACTTGGTTTGGGGACATGAGCACCTTGCTGGACAGGGTAAGAGCAGGACTCATGCCCAGGAGACCAGACAGTGGAGGAGAAGCCTGTTGGCAAGGACTCAGAGGACTCAGTGCTGCCCCAGTGGGACCAGGAGCCCTGCGGGTACAGACCCAGGCCAGGATCCTAGTCAGACATGTGGATCTAGGACCAAGAACCAGGGTAACCTGGAAAATAGGCTGTGGCAGAACAGAGAGGGCAGGATGTGGCCATGACTAGGGGAGCTGTATACGGTGAGGGCTGAAGGACATTATGAAGATCCTTCCATCACAGATGAAAATAAAGGCCCCAGAAACACCACCTGGGTCAGACCCACGGTCTCCTGTGCTGCCACTTGATCAAGCAAACTTGGATCCTTCAGGAGGGAGGGTCAGTCTTGACGTAAGAGTCACAGATTGTCAAGTGAGTCAAAAGCTGGGGCAAGGAAAACACCAAAGAAGGAGCACAAACCTCAGATCATTTCTTAGCCTCACTTTACACAAAATGCCTAGCATTGTCCTTATCAAATAGAAGGTGTTCGTTAAATATTCTTTCTCTCCCTCATGGTGCTCACCCTCACTGACACTGTTGTGGGCACCTACCGTCCGCCCCCCCCCCCCGCCTTCGTATTATTTGCTGTCACCTTGTTTGGGTTAGGAGGAGAGGCGGTCAAAGTGGCAGACTGACCTTCCCTGGCCGATCCTGTTACCCTGTTCAAAATGGCCCTACAGACAGGTGCGTGGCTTGGCTGAGAGTTGTCATTGTGTGATCCTGGATGACCCACTCCCCTCAGGCGCCATGGAGTCTGAAATGTCCCCACTTACAGAGTATATAAGTGGAAGGCTGCTTCCTGCCTACACTACCTTCTGAAATAAGGATTTAGATGCCATCAGGGACTGGAGAGGGGCAAGATTGCCTCAGTCCTCAAATATGAGCATTAGCTAGAATTGCAGAAATCATGGTGGCGAGGGAGAGGAAAGTGGGGGTGGTGATGAAGCAGACTGATACATACCACGAACCTCAGCCCAAATTTTTCAGTGTGCTCTGAGCCATTCTCCAGGCTTATCTGACTTAACTCCCCCTTGGTTGTGCCTCCTTAAAAATAGGCATCCGTGAAATAGTGAATATTTATTACACACTTTAGATGCCTGATCTCATTTAATCCTCACACGGTTCTATGAAGACAGCACTGTCATTATCTCATTTTTCAATTCCTTGCCCCAGGTTTATAGCTGGTAAGTGGCAGACCTGAGAATAGAACCCCAGTCCTGTTGTCACACGAGACCCAGTGACATTCATTCATTCATTCATTCATTCCCTTACCCAGCATTTCCTGGGATTGTGCCATGGAGCTGAAGATAGATACACGTAGATCCTGCCCTCATGGAATGCGTGGGCCGGTGGGAGGAAAGTCGCATAAGCAAATATTCACACGATATTGCCCTGAGTACTGCACCAGGGGCTCTAGCAAGTTACTCTTGCTGTCCTTGAAGTGGCAGCTCTCCAAGTTTGCTCTTCTTTGACAAATCTGTCTCATTCACAGTCTTCTGTCATTCCTCAAGATGCTGACGTTTGTGTTGGTGACCTCATCAATACCCTCCCAAGATGTTTTTGCTTGTCCTACCAGACTTGGCTGCGCTCCAGCTCTATTCAGCACTGGTCCCATAACATCCTATCAAGTCTGAGTGGGACAGGAAGGGCCTGGTTGTCACAGTTCTGCCTTTAGCCAGCAGCTAGCCCTGAGGCCAGCCTCTTAATGAGGGGAGGCCTCAGTTTCCACGTTTTGTAAGAAAAAGTATGGAATGAGATGCTCTCTGAGGCCCCTTTAACTTTAAGTACTTTGTGAACTGAGCCTGAATCTCCAACTTGGTATCAGGGCAGAAGGGGAAGAGACTAGCAGTGTCTTCATCTAGCACTTCTCAGAAGTGCCACCTTTTCTCACCTCCCTTATTCCAGGCCTCCCTCCTGGGAAACTATTTTCCTTCATCCCTTCCTGGAAAGTACCCCCTCAGGGTGCTTGGGCCTTGGCTCCATCCTGGGTCACAGCCCCACCAACCCTTGTCTGGAGTGGTTTTTGAGGGCTGCTTTACCCACATCTGTGTCCGAGTGGCAGACTGGATCATGAGTCCCCTGTGGAAGCCGAGGGGCTCCGGGATCCTAGTTCCTGGCCTGGCCCAGATCCACTTGAGTGCGTTGGCTGCCTCTCTGCCGTGGGGGCCGAGACTTCCTTCCCCGCCATCAGGTCATCACAGGCTGCAGCCCCCGGACCTGTGCTCACGTTTGTGGGGCCCACAGTTTATTAAAGAGCGGAACCCAGGAATGGGCATGGGGGCACATTATTTATTACAAGCCTCCCAGGTGCATCTGTTTGCTATTCTTTCTCGTCTCCTTCCCCAGATCAGCCATGAGGTGGAAACCAGTGCCAGTGCTAATGCCAACAGCTCGGCACTTTTGCCCGGGGAGCTGAAATGACTTGCCTCAGGGTATGGAGACTTACAGAAGGTGTGGGACATCTCATCTGGCCCCCGCCAGATGCTCACGCCTTCAGATATCCCAGGACCCCTGGCACACAGCCTTTATCTGTGAGGCACAGCCTTGGACGGCCTTCTCACACCTCGCCCTCAATAGCCCACACACAAAGCACCTGCTGTGCCCTGCATAGCAGACCCCAGAGCAGAGACGGGTCTTGACCTGGGCTCTCGCTGTGGCATGGATGGCTGTGCTGTGGAAGGTAACATTTAAATGCTTCAGATCCAGGCCTGAGCTCTTGCTTTCTTTGGATTCTTGCCATTTGCTTTAATTTTGCTCTTATGAATGCCTTTCCTATCAGTGGAAGGAGGGTATAGGAAGTGCACGGGAAGTGTATAGGCGTGTGTAGGAAGGAGGGCACAGTGGCCGTAAAGATATCCAAGGCTCTTAATCAGCCTCTTGGGCGACCCTCTTCCAGAAGGAACTAGGGCTTGCCTGTGCATGATTCTTAAGTGTTTACAACATGTTGACTGTGCTCAAAGCTCAAAGAGGGACCCTTTGCAACATAAAAGTGATTTTTTTCGATCAATACTTACAGTGCTGGTAGCGTGTGCAGAGAATGTGGCTGTGAATAAGAACTAAGCCCGTGCCCTCTGTGAGCTTACATTCCAGCCAAATACGAAACTATGGCAAGGATGTGAAAATTTGTACTTGTGAAAAGAGTAAGTTCTTGATCCTTAAGGAGTTATACTGCAGCAGGAAAAAGAAAACATAGTGACAGAGAACATAGGTTTCTCTAGAGAGAAAGAACTGATAAAAGATATCTGTCTACTGCGGGTATATAGTATATATCATGCATGTATATTATGCATATTATATACATATTTTATGTGCAATGTATGTATTATATGCATATTATATAAAGTATATTATATAGTGCATAATGTACATATAATATATACGCACTATATAATGTATACATATGGCAGATAATGTACATAGGCAATGTAAAATGCATATGTATGTAGAGAGAAAGGGAGACTCAGAGAATGAGGAAGACTGAGAAACAGAGACCAAGAAACAGACACACACGGGATGAAAGATTTCATGTGGGGACTCGCTCACGTGACCATGGAGGCTGAGAAGTCCCGCCATCTGCGGTCTGCAAGCTGAAGGGCCAGGCAAGCTGGTCATGCAGTTTGGTCTGAGTCTGAAGGTTGAAAAATCAAGGACTCTGAGACCCACAGGCAGGAGAAGATGAATGTTCCAGCTTAACAAAAGAGAGAATTCACTCTTTCTTTTTTTTTTTTTTTTTTTTGGTGCTGGGGATCAAACTCAAGGCCTCAAGCTTGCTAGGCAAGCACTGTGCCAGTTGAGCTGAATCCCTGACCCCTTCCTTCACTTTTCATTCTGTCCACATCGTAAGGGGTTGAATGATGCCCACCCACGTTGGTGAGGGCAGCGCTCCTTTACTCCATCTACTGACTCAGATGCGGAACACTTCCAGAAACCTTCATGGACATGCCTGGAAATGATGTATTATGCTTCTGGGCATCTTTTAACCCAGTCAAACTGGCACATAAAGTTAACCACCAGTGTAGTCAATGAACAGTCTTTTATTCCAAAGTCACCACCAGTCTCCCCAGCCAGCCAGTCTCTGTTGCTAGGAGGAACAGTGGACCCGGCTCCATCACCTGCACCATCAAGTGTGTGTGGTAGAGCGCTCTGGAGCTCTGGCCTGCAGTAACCTTTCTGGGTCGCAGGCTCTTCATCTGCCTTGTTGTTGCAAGGATAGATAAGTCAATATACATGAAAATAGTGGGCAAACTATAAATAACATAAAAAACGTAGTTATTATTCTAGAGACAGAAGGTCAGTATTTTAAAACTTAAAAATTTACAAATGTGATTCTAGCTGTTTTTAGACCGCCAGAGACTAGAGAAATCATAGTGTTTACACAGGTACACTCGAATGCATCTTTTAACTGGAATTTGCCACCAAGTCCGTGGGGCAAATTGGTTCCTGGCACTTGAAATCCAAAATGAGAGCGCTATCACTTTAGCTTAATTAGATAGCATTAGCCACCTATCGAATGGAAATACCCCGCTTCAGCAAGAATGAGCTTATGGACGTGGCACAAATTCTGGGAAGGTGATTTATTCATTCAACTAACACCTGCTAGGCACTTGGCGCTGAGAAGACAAAGTGGTGGAGATGAATACATCTACTGTGCTCAAAGAGCTACTATCCTGTGGAGACCTGAGACATGAAGCCAGCTTAGATGAGGGGCCATTGGCACATTAAGAGGCATCTCACCTGGACTTGGGGGTGGAGATGAGGGTTAGGAAATGCTTCAGGCATGGAGTGCTGTCCATGCCATTGGCCACAGAGTGAGATGGAGTCGGCTGTGAGAGGTGGGTGGGAATGTGGGCAGGAGAGGTCCCAGGCCCTGGAGGGTGTCCAGAGCCGAGGCTAAGTGCTGGTCAGGAAGGATGCCACACACTGTGGTAGGCATTAGGAGAGGGGGTCCGACATCCCAGTGTGCTGGCGACAGTCATGGTGTACGCCTATTGCCTCAGTATAATGATAAATAGCACTATCTCACTCTGCGAATCCTCCCGGGTTGGATGACAAATTCTGTGGCTACCCATCCTTAGGGCTTCAGGAAGGTAGCAGAACAAGACAGGGGCTGGGAGGAAATGGGGGTAAGAAGAACTTCAGCCCCTCTCTAGGATGTGGGTAAGTGTGGGCAGGGTCAGCCATGTCTCAAAACGTGAATGGGATCATTTCTGCCTGTGGGATATCTTTTCTTAAAAACGAAAAGAAGCAGGTAAGCTCTTAGCATCATAGATGCTTTATGACCACCAGCTGCTCTGCCAGTCTCCCAAAGAAGTTTGAAGGCAGGATGGTTAAGATGGGATACTGTGGCTGGAACTCTCGGAAGGCTTTAGATGGAGTTGGTGAGAAAGTAGGCAGAGCCAGGAGAAGCCAGAAGTACAGGGCAGGAAGTAGCAGGATCTTCGTCCAGCTCAGTTCCGGGAAGAATGAGTAGCTAAAACCACCCACCCTACCCTCCGCCAGCTCTGGTGGGGACAGGGGCTAGTGCTGCGGAAGACGGTTGGGTCTGTTCTGCCTCCTCACTGGGGAAACTGGCTGGTCGCCTGGGGAATCACAGGCCTTTGGGAGCGCAGCACCCCAGCGCCTGCTCTGAGCCGAGGAGGCTGTTATCAGAATTAATGAGGGTTACTCATGGCTTAAGTGCTGCTTCCAGCCCAGAGTTGGCATTTCTGCTCAGGCTCTGCCTCTCCCACGGTAATTAATTAATTATCAACAAAGGGGTGATGCAATTATGACACAGAGAGCCAAGCTCTTTATCTTCCCTCCCAAGGAACCCCCGACTCTGAGAACCGAGAGTCCAGCCTGTGTGAAATCGGAGTTTCTGGAGACTAGGATGATCACTCTGTGTCGTTAAGGCGTCTGCCCCGATGCCTTCCTTGATCCCAAGCTGGCTCGGAGTGTGAACATAGGACTCCAGGGAAAGCTACTTCGTGACTGCCAGTCTGTGTCCTTGTGATGTGCCCAGGGCTGTGTCCTGGGGTTAGGTCGGTAAGCAGACCTAAGGAAAGCCTTCGTGTTAGAGACTACAGAGTGCTCGATGAGATCTCTGCAATCTTTCCTTGTGCAGAGGTGTAAACCAAGTCTCAGGGCATTTAGGAAGCTGCCCGGGACCAACAGTGGGCATGTGGAGATGGGCCAGAATCAAGGGCACCTGGGACCGGCCGACTTCGGGTTCTGCAGCTGACCCAGGAGGTGCCTCTGCCCACAGACAGCAGACCTGGTGGGGCTCCACTAGCTCAGCGATAGCTTCCACAGGAGGGCGGGGGCCAGGAGCACCAGGGAGTAAAGAGCTGGAGGCAGGGGAGCTGCAGAGAGCAGGACTGGAGGACACTCGGCCAGGGAGTCCCCGGTCCTGAGGCCGGCACAGGGTCCCAGGCCCCCAAGGGCCAAGGATGTTAATCCTGGGCTGGGGCCTGGGCAGCCATGGTACCAGCTGGCCCCAGTTTTATCAAGTGCCCTACCAACTACCACCCAGGTCCCTGAGGAGTGTGGTAGGACCGAGGTACAAAAACTCTTCCAGACCAGACTCTTGATACTCCACCTTGGCCACTTCCTCAGACCTCAGTTAAGTAAGCTGCTCGATCAAGCTCACATCATCAATCACAGACCCCGTTTGTATCATTTCTAATTTCTTTCCAAATCCTGCTGATGTGATTTTTGAAACATATTAGTGTTACTGTAATAGTATGCAAGTGCTATTTGATTCTCAACATTTTTTATTTGATAGTATTTTATCTATTATACTCCTCAATGCATAATCCACATACTTGTCATTGTTAATAGCTACGCTGGATTCCGAAGTCCCAACATCTTGTGTTTTGTTTAAACTTTCCTTGATTGTTGGGCATTTGGGTTGCCTCCCTTGTTTGAGCACTATAAATAGTGTTGTGGGGCCACCTGGCCTTTCTATCCTTCACCTGGACATGAGGAGGTGGGGTGGGGCGGGAGAGAGAACTCTTCTCTCTTGTATTCCCATAAAGAGTTATTCTTCACATGACAGTGTCGGGCTGGGGGTAACAAAAGCCAATGCCTGCCACTTCTGTCACAGTCAAGCCAGTATCTCAGACTGTCACTGGGAGGCTTCTCATCTGACATGGGGTGCCCAGCAGTGAAAGGAGTGTGCTGAGCTGGCCAAAACTCCCAGGTCTTAACTTGGCAGGGCTCCCACAGTCAGCCACTTGCTTTGGGCTGGCGTCTCAGGTTTGCTGGCTACACTGGAACATCTCACTGGACAGGCGATAACATGGTGTGTGTTCCTGGAAGGTCATATCAAGGTTATACTGGAAATCATGGAATGTCTGAGTCGAAAGGTGATCTTTTGGTTTAACCAACCCAACTTTTCCATCTCACAGTCAACGAAGTAGAGGGCCAGAGAGAGAAAGTAACTTTCCCCAGATTTCTCAGCTGTTAGCAGCAGAGCTGGGCAAGGGACCCAGGCTATCCTGTACCCAGGCTAGGCTTTGACATCCTCCAGGCTCCCCAGGGAGAACATTCACCCATTAGAATCCTCACCATGGTGAAGGTATTAATTCTCCACAAGTCGACGCACCAATTAAACCCGATCACAGTCAAAAATCACAGCAGGATCCCTTGAAGATGTAGGCAAACAGATTCTAAAATTTATATGGAAAAATAAAGCCAAAGCAATTTTGTGATAGAACAAAGTCGGAGACACACTATCCAACACCCTAAAGCTACAGTAATCGAGACAGTGGGAGTAGGATAAAAAGTACAGAAGTAGATACACACAATTTTTGACAAAGATACAGTGGCAGTTTAGGGGAAAAATGACAGTCTTTACAATAAATGGAGGTAAAGTAACAAAATGTCCTATACAAAAACAATAACCTATACCCCACATCTCATTCAGAAGTGAACTACAATAGAACATACTGAAATGTATAACTGTAAAACTTTTTTAAGAAAACATAGGAGAAAATCTTTGTGATCTTGGATTAGGCGAAAAATTCCTACATATAATTGGCAAAGCGTGATGCATAAAAGAAAAACAGTCAATACACTGGATTTCACCCAAACTAAGCACTTTCATTCTTGTGAAAGGTATCTTAAAGAGAACAGGAGGAAAAGCCACAAATAGGGGAAAATATTTGCCAAAGGTGACATACTAGACAACAGGCCTATGTGCAGAATATAAAAAAATTCTTAAAACTCAGTAAGAAGAGAAACAGTCACAAGTTTTAAACAAACGATTTGAAGGTATGCTTCGCCAAATAAGGTAGCTAGCAAAGAGATACATGAAAAAATGCTCAATATTATTAGTCCTTAAGAAAATGCCAATTAAGATCGGAATGAGATAGTGTCACGTGCTTATTAGGATAACTAAAAATACTAACAGCACCAAATGCTGGCAAGGATGTGAGCTGCTGGAACTGTCATACAAGAAGGCAAAATGGTGCAGCCATTGGGGAAAATAATTTAGTTATTGTTTATATAATCAAACATACATGTACCGTACAACACAGTGATCCCTTTTCTAGATATTTACACTAGAGAAATGAAAACTTGTGTTCACATACAAAGTTCTATACCGTGTATATAACAATATTATTCATAATTGCCAACATCTGGAAACAAGCCAAATGTCCTTCGTTGGATGAATGGATAAATGAGCTGTGATACATCTGCACAATAGCATACTACTTTGTGATAATGAGAAAAAAAAATTGACATACTCAACTTGAATAAATCTCAAGTGCGTAATGCTAAGTGAAAGAAGCCAGTCTCAAGAGGGTACAGACGATTCTATTTACATTGTGTTCTAGAAAAGGCAAAATTATAGGGACAAAAAATAGATCAGTGGTTACCAGGGTTTGGGATGAAGGGAGCATCTGTACACAAAGGAGTAGCATGAGGAAATTCTTTGTGGTGTTGGAACTGAGCTTTGTCTTGTTAGTGGTGGTGATTACAAGAGACTGTGCATGTACGAAAACGCAGAAGACTACCCATCTAAAGGATAACTTTTACTGTATGTAAGTTACAAACACAAAAATCTGACTAGGTACTTTTGTGTCATTAACTTATCTTGAGTTTCTAAAACTACCCACTGGTGAATCCATTGGACATTTCGGAGAAGGAACAGAGTGCTCATTCATTTACTAATTTAAGAAATATTTACAGGCCTTTACTATGAGCTGACCTAAGTACAGGCATAAGGCAAAGTCTGGACTTTTAAGGGAACTTCTATTCCACCAGGTAATTCTTCTGCACACTAAGTTGTTCCTGCCTGGGAGCTTGTAACTTTCCATTTTTACCTTCCTGTCTCTGGAGAGCCACCTCCCCCTGCAGCTTTCCAGCTGACCAAGGATGGGCTGTGATCTCTGCAGACGCGGGTCCTTGCACCCTGAAATGCAGCTCCAAGACTGAGGCAGCTGGAAACAGCAGTATTTCCACTTGCCTTGTCCCCAGGGTGTGCAGGCCACCCTCTCCAGTAGTACTGCTTGGCCTGACTTTTCTGACAGTCAGAAGTGACCAGTTCTCTTTTTGGGTTTCAGGCCATTTCTGCTCTGAGCTCACTGTTGTTCCTAGTGCTTAGAATCAACCCAAATGTGGGCAAGGGTGGAGTAAAGAGAAGTAAGCTACATGCAGGGGGAATGGTGAATGGGCAAGAGAGGTGAGTGGGTAAGCAGGACTAACTGATGCCAGGTACCACCCTAGTCCCTGTGCATACGTTATTCTTTGACTCCTCCCAACAATGTTATAAAACTGGTGTTTCTCCCTGTGAATAGATAGCCTAATAAATAATTAGGGACAGTGAGTCTAAAGTGACTTGCCCGATTTGGACCCTCAAGGAAAGAACTGAATTGGATGTCTAGCTCAAGTCCCTGGGATTCAAGAGTACATGTCCTGCCCCGTCCCACCCAGCCCCAGGCTGCACGAGCCACAGACACAGTTCCAAAGGTTGGCAGCCGGCTTTTCCTCCACAGTGCCCTGGCTTTGCCCAAGGGCTCCAGCAGCAAGGCTGAGTACAAACTGGACTGGTGATGCTCAACCTGCTGGTTGGGGCTCAGAGGCCCTGTTGGGGGCCTAGAGTGAGGGAAGAGAAAAGCAGGGACATGGTGTGAGCCATTTGTGAGGATGCTGGGTACTGGGTAGGAGTAGGACTTGATCAGATATCACTAGCTGTATGGTCTGTGCAAGGGGCCATATTTCTGCTGGAGTGGGGATGAGAAAACCAGACCTAAATGACAATCACATACAAAGTGCCTAATGCCTAGTGGGGGAGGGAAGGGAAGTGGGTGGAATGAGAAGTGTTGGCCAGCAGTTCCCAGGCCTGAGTGAGCATCCCTGAGGCCATATCAAACCAGTTTGCTGCTGTAGCTCTGGGGTGGCTCAGGGACCACCCCTGAGAAGCACTGAGGTAACCTTGACGCTTGGACTTGTGGAGCCCGCACTCTTGACTGAGGGGAGATTCTGGCTCCACCACTTGCTAGCTCTGGGTGGGACCTTGAACGCTTTGTTTCTTTGTAGCTCAGTTTCTTCATCTCCAAAATAAAAATAATTGCATCTTAGGGCTGTCGTGGGAATGTTGTAAAGACTAGACGAGTTAATAAACGCATAAAGGGCTTAGAAGACTGTCTGCTAAGGTGTGAAGACTCCAAAGTGTTAGCTGTTAGTGTATGCTAGACTCTTTTAAATCACATCATCTCAGTTTTCAAAAAGACTACTGGAGGTTAATATTATCATCGTTTTAGAGAGAAGGAAGTACAAGCTCAGACAGATGAAGTGTGACATGCAAATATGATCTAAGCCCAGCCTGCTGGATCCATCGGGTCAACCCGAACCCTGAGCCTAAGTGAGGGGGCCCTTAAGGCCAAATAGAGACTTGGGCTGTGAGAGTGGACAGAGAGGGGTTCTCAGGGAATAGAGAAGTAAGAGGAAGCGGTTGGGGGGGATGTTTGTGTGGGAACACAGCACGGAAGTTGGTCGGATGACAGGGTGGGCATTCTGATGTGTTCAGAGGACAGATCTGCAAGATGATTCAGTGTTCTGCCCACACATTCCCTCTTTTCTCTTGGCTGCCTTAGCTGATTGAAGTCACCAGCGAATGATGTGGCAGGTGCAAACAGATCACCCAGTGACAGTGGACACAGCCTGGAGGATGCCCTTCCTCCCTGCCTAACGTGAACAGAAAATCCAGCCACTGGACCTCGCGCCAGCAAACACTCCAACCCTGTGGATGATGACTCACAGCATCTCACTTGCCCACACAGACCACAGTGTTCCACCAGCAGGGAGGATACGGGGCAGCAAGCCCCTCCGCGGTAGGTGGGAAGCCTGTATGCTCTGTCCCAACGGCAGTCAGTCACCCTGCAGTTCACACAGAGGAGCAAGAGTAGGGGCAGGAAACGAATCCACGTTTGGTATTTGATGGTTGTATGAATTGATGACAACTCTTGTGTACTTGCAATCTGAATTCCAGACTCTTCTGTCTCCTGGTCTAGAAGACGTATCTATCTCTGCATCTCTCACACTGTCCAGGCTCACCGTGGCCTACCCTCCTCGAAATATACTCTCCATACAGTACACACCGTCTCAGTTGATGGTAGCATCCCAGCAAGAACCAAAGCCAGAGGTTCCCAGTGGACCCAACATGCACATTTAAATTTTAATACTTAATTGTGCTTTTCAGAAAAATTTCAGGCTTAGAGAAAAGTGAAAAGAAAGTACAAATAGCTCCCATGTGCCCCCTTCCACCTAGGTTGTCCTATTATTAATATTAGTATAGTACATGGTGTTTGTTATAATTGACAAACCCATCTGATACATTATGATTAATTAACAGGAATATTAACATTAGGGATTAGGGCTTACTCTTTGTGTTGTACATTCTACAGGTTTTAATAAATAGATTCTGTATGATATTGTACTAGAAGGTGTATGACACTAAGATGCTCATTTCAATGTAAAGCTCATTTCTAAAGCACATCATGCTTGGAAGTGGGATCCACACAGAATGTCGCCCCAGAAGAAAAGCATCGGGACATCCTTAACAGTACTTTGCTGTCCTTGAATCCTGGCGCCAGGAATTCCCACAATCCCTGATTTGTTCCTAGTTGGTTCTGGCTCTCACCTGCCTCTGTCAGAAGGGAGCTGCCTGTGGTTGGTGGATGAACCATCATTTTAAATTCCAAACTCATGAAAATCACCTCATGGGGAGCTTTGGCTGCTCTGATGATCTTTGGCATGGAAGACACACAACAGATAAACCAACAGTCTGTTTCCTTGGCCACAATGCGTGTAATTCATCCTTAGGCACCAGCCCTTGTCAATTTTATCCACTTGTGAATTTAGTTTCTACTTCAGGATCTCCACTGCCAACCCCAGAGGATTACAAAAAAATGATGAGGCAAAAGTGACTTGGGACATTTAGGGCTCATATGTGTATACATATAGCACCTTGGTTTTGTTTCCCTTTTAATCTGGTGATCTCCCTTGCTAGTTTTCTGAAGGATGAGGTGCTTTTCCCCCTCCTCCCATGAAGCCTCAGGCATGGCAGTGCGGCAGGGTGAGAGATGAGAAGGGGGTAGAAAGAGAAAGAGCTCAAGACATGGAGGATTAAACCATATTCCTTCTCTTCCCATTGGTATAATTACAGATTTCTGTTAGCCTTTCAATTCTTAAATTCTGAAACAGCTAACTTTAGAAGGAACAACAGAATGATCTGGAATGCCTCCCCTTGTTACAGGGTAATTCATCCAAGGAAGAGGAATGCATTGTTCACATTTATTCACCCTTTTTTTTTCTTTTGAGTGATGTGGGCTATTAAAATGTTTCCTCCAAAAAAAAAAAAAAAGCCTTTAAAGACTGCTATGAGGTAGTCATCTCAGTTATGGTTATCATAACTAGATTTAGATGTGTTTTGTGTGCTGTGTGGTATGACACAGGGGCAGGTCACCCATACAGTAAACATTCTAGACCCAATCCAGAATGTGCACTTTGATTAAGCATGTATATTTTATATACATGTGTTGTGGCTTGTATCTGGATGCCCCTCCAAAACCTAATGTGGTCATAGATGGGGCATTTCAAAGATGGCTGGATTAGGGTGTGTAATGTGGATTAAGTGTGTGATGATGGGATTAAGGGTGCCCTGCCCTTGGTATGGGTGATACCAATCAAAAGGCAAGTAGCCTTGACGGGATAAAAGGAAGAGACAGGCTGGCTGCTGCTGCTTCTGCTGTATTGCCGCTTGCTGCTTCACTGTCTCCTGCCTGCCTGCCATGGACTGTTTCTCCTCTGCTATGCCCATCTGCCATGCTGCCCTGCCTTGGAGTCAGCTGACTATGGACTAAAATCTCTACAAACTGTGAGACAAATAAACCTTTCCTCCTTTACCTTTGGCTGTCTCAGCAATGAGAAAAGTAACTAAGACAATATGTTTGGGGCAAGTCCTGGATTCTCTGTAGCCCATCCCTTAATGGTCTCCAGGACCAGGACTTGTAAGTATAACTGAGTGATGCTGAGCTAGTCCCCGGTGAGAGTCCTAGGTTTGTCATCTGTCCATCTGTGAAATGTGGACCTCAGACTGGAATATCAGTTGAGATGGTCTCTTCAACTTTCTGGTCCTGATTTTACCTTTGGGGTGTGTGTGTGTGTGTGAAGTGATTGAATTAAAATTACTAGGCTACATCTGTTGCTTTCTGACTTGGCCTCTGCCACAGAGGTTTCAATATCTTTACCCTGCCTCTTCCTGGGCTTTTACCTCCTATGACGATGTTTGCTCTCAGGGAAGGGATGCCCTCCCTCTCAAAGAATGAGATTTCCCTTTGACAACATTTTATGAGTATTGTAGAAAAAAAAAATTCAGTAGAAAACTACATACCATCTATAGCATAGCATCCTGGGTTATCAGATTCTACTCTTCATTGTCTTTGAGCTATTCTGCAATGCTCTTAATAGAAATATAAATTCTGTCTTGTCTGATGGTGATTTAATTGACTTCCTCCCCCGCTTTGAAAAAACCAGTTTTGATTCCATTTGCAATACATCTCAACATTCCTTTCTTTACTAAATAGAAATTTGTGTGTTTTTTACTTTTCCTTTGAACATCTGCTTGGTTTCCTGGTAGCAAGAGTAAATAAATTCTTTATCATGCCTATTTTTATATCTGTATGTGAATCGTGATTTTATCTCTTTCTAAAAATTGCCTTTTAATAATATATTGCCTCCTCTGAGCCTTTTAGGAGACTGTTTCTATTTTCAGCCCGTCATTTGAACGTTGTTTTACTTCATCCCTCTCTGATCCTTAGCAGTTACCACTCTCCCTTCCTCCTCACTCAGCCCACTTACAGCTCCTCCTAAATTCTTCTGTTCTTTTACCCCAGACTTGGGCAAAATCAGGCTTGAACTCATCCAGGCACTGCTGGAAACCAAATGTTTTGAGGTTTGTTATGTTGGAAATTTCAGCTTCAGTGCTTAAGAAATACAGCCTGGGCATGTTTTGGTATTTAGGATCATTTAAGAGCTCCCTACTTGGTGCCAGGAGACAGAGACCATAGTTAGAATTTTCCTAACTTTGGAAGGCAGACTTAAGGCCTGCATCTTTTCAGATAATTGGTATGACATTCATTATGTGAGCAATTTAACCCCTTGCTTAAGATATTCTTACTTTATATGGGTATTTAATATTGAGATGAATCTTTACTACCTTTGGTTAAAGTTTTTGTTTTTGTTATTTTTATTTTGAATGGCTTTTGTTAAAAACTACAGCAAACCCCGAGTGTGGCTGTGCCAGTATAATTAGGCTGACTTATTTGGGTGTGTATGTATGTGTGAAACACACACAGAATATAGAGGAAATGAAAGGGGGCCCCACCAAGTTTCAAAGTGAACAAACTGTAATACTTAGTTTATAATTTCCTTTTCTCTGGCTGTCACTTTGGAGCCCCATACATTTTTTACCTCAGGGAAAGTGGCTGCCCCTACAGGTATGACAAGTTCATGGCTGTCCTGACTACCTAGCAGAGTCAGAGAGACTTTTTTTTACTTGAACAAGCTAATTAGAATCACCTAGTTTACTCTTGGTCAAATTCATAGCCAAGGGAGGTAAGAGAGAGAGGAAGTGAATAAGTCTCACTTGCTGAACTTTCTTTTTTGTTTTTTAAAATTTAACTCTTTCTTTATACTGATGTGGGCAAAATGTACTTTAATCCCTAAGGTCATGCATGGTTCCAGCTGAACACTTCATTAAAGTTCTTGGATCTTCTGCCAGAAAACGTATTATTGCATCAGAGAAATTATGTGGTATGTGGCTCATGCAGGAATGTATTTTTTCTGAAAATGGGGGTGGAGGATGGATCACAGATTGAACCTTGACTCTAATCTTGAGGAAGATGCTCTGGTTAGTTCAATGAAAACTGGAGAGGCCATTTCAATGTTTTATGAATGAAAGTCTTCATTAACTTCTTTTCATTGGAGAGACAGAGAGACAGACTGTTAGATCCCAGTCTAACATAATTGGAGCACTAGAGCTATTAATGTAATTTTGAGGCATCATGTCACATTATAAAAACATAGTGCGCTAAAGGACTGTAATTTGCCAAGCTCTCTGAGCACCAGATGGTACACATACTCAGAGAGAGTCATTCTTTGAACAGGAAAGTCTGTGATGTCACAGGCAGACAAAGTCATGGATGCTTCAACTGGACACTATCCAAGAACAAAATTGCAACAATTTAGTTAAAGATCTTAATTGACTTTATTTTTGATTCTAAAATCAGGCAACGTTTCATTTCATAAAACAGAATAAGTGTTCCAACAGGCCGAACAGAAGAGGTTGGTTTTATAGACAGAGAAGGGCTGAAAGAAGCAGAAACAAAGCAAAGAACATGTTGGTGATGTCAAAGTTACTTTCCTTGTAAGGCAGGGACAGAGAGATAATAATAGAAAAATAACTGATTCATTCACTTTAGGTCACTTCAGGTTACCTTTCTTACGTGAAGATTAAGGCAGAGGGAACTTCATCATGATGCCAGTTGAGAACAGGCTGTTTGGGAATTTGACTCGATCTGTCACTCCTGGCTTCTTGGATTGTCAGATGACAGCTCAGTTTTGGCCTAATGGCGTGGAATCTTGGCATGCGTAACTCCACCTTGACTTCCAGTCTGGTCTGTTGGGGCCCAGTGCAGGAGCTCAGTCGAAAACAGTGGCTTCCTATAATGTTCATTTGACAACACTGACCTTCTTTTGAGCTGGCAGAAGCAAAGGCCCAGCAGATACCCAAAGGGGAAATGCTAAGTTGCATGGTCCTGACTCTGCCTCTCCTGCAGCCTGTCCTCTGGCACCGACAGAGAGATGCAAGAAGCAGTGACTGGAGCCTCCAGGCCCCTGGCAACCTTGTTTAAGGTTTCATGTGGAATCTCACTTCCTCAGAGCCCACCGGAAGCCCAAACAGGAGACTTCAGATCATTCTGACTCACTCTGCTCCCTCTTGCTTTGCCTATGCCAAGCACCACTGATGCTGACCCTGATATTCCAGGATCTCGTGTTGGCTGCTGCCGGAGCTCTAGGCTTCTTCACGCTGTAGGCTGGGGGTGCAGTGAGCTCTCTCTGTCCTCCTGTCTCTCCCACCTCTCGGAAAAATCATCCTGCCCCAGTGCTTTTCTTAAATGCAAACCCTTTGTTGCTTAAAAATCATTGATGCCACCTCACTGCCTACATCAGTAATGGCAAAAATGGGCCCTAGATTAAAGGTTGCTTTGGCGCCACCTAAAAAGCTGGAAAGCAAGCTATGAAAGATCAAACCATTCCCAAGTAGCTTAATTAAGTTCAAGAATAAAACTCAAAAGCATTGAAAGAAAAAAACCTCTATGGAATTGGCAATACCATATGAAATTAGTATTACCATGAAAATTGATCCCGTAAAAAGTGATCAAGCGTCAAAGACTCAGGAAAATAAAATCCATAATCAGGAGAAACGATATAGAAATAGATATAGATATGACATAGACAATAGAAATAATGGGCAAGCAATTTTTTAAAAATACAAATATATTCTATATGTTCTGGAAGATATAGAAAATCACGAGCACATTGAAGAAAAATATATGAAGACACACACAGACAAATACATAAATAGATAAAAGAAGACCCAGATCAAACTTCTAGGTATTAAAAACAAAATTTTAGAAATATAAAATCTAAGAGGAAAACACATACTAAGAGGAAATAAGACTAGATTAGACACTACAGACTGAAGGAAAAAATAAAGTTTCAGTGAGCTGGAGAATAACTTCAAACAACTTAATATATAAACAATTGTGGTCCCAAAAGAAGAGCAGAAGGACACAGGGAAGAAATGATAGGTGAACAGTTTTCCTGATTTGATAAAAAGACCCAGGAAGCAAAATAAACTCCAAGAAAACTTCATGTATGTACATAATCAAATTGCTAAAAACATCAATAAAGAAGAAAAATTCTAAAACTAGCCAGGAAAAGGGCATGAAGAACGAAGAGAATGACAATAGTTTTATGGTTGAGGACAATGCAATGCAGAAAACAGTCAATCCAGTTTTTTAGTGAACTTTCTAATGAATGAAAGGTTCGCACTGTGAACCTCAAATTCTACACGTAACAAAAAAAAAAGTCTTGCAAAATGAAAATGAAATAAAGATTTCTTTCCAGATGTGGAAAAGCTGAAAGACTCGATCCCCTATCTGATACAGGAAAGCTCATCCCTCCACGGGACGGGGAAGAAGGCTGGTGGATGGAGGGAGAGGAACCCAGGACCAGTCAGGAGAGCCCCTCCCACATCGTTCCTGGAGCTGGGGAGGCTGAGGGAGCTGGACCAGCTGCTTGCAAAGTGCCTAGAGGGAGAGCGGTGGGCCGAATGACTGGGAAAGGCACCAGGTCAGCACCGCTCCAAACCCAGGAGATGTGGGAGGTGCGCACGGGACAGGGCCCCCTCGAGTAACTAGTGTGTTGGTGTTAGTTTCTGTTACTTGGCTGCCCTTTAAAAAAATACTGCTGGGTGCCGAAATAGCAAGTTAGGAGTGCTGGACCTTCTGGAGGGCATGAATTTTGCTCAGGTCCTGGGCGTGAGCTCAGGCCCCACGGGCCTGCAGGCTGCCTGCTTCAAACCGAATCAATTCTCCCCCTACTGAAGTTTACCCACACTTGCAGAGTCAAAATCCACCTCCCTGGAACTTCATGCCATGCCGTGCTGCTGGTGACACTTGTCATTAGGCACAGGAGCAGAGTGAGACCAGGCGGGAGGAGAGTCAGACCCCTGAGGGTTGAAGTTGAGGCAGGGAGAGAAGAGCTAGATCAGGAAGCTCTCTGAGCGCAGGCTAACAGGTGGTCCCATGGAGAATCCTTTCTCCAGGGAGAAGCTCACGGCAAGACTGCCCATCCTGGAAGCAGAGAGTGCAGGACTCTGAGTGGCATGTCCAAAACATTGAACCTTTCAGGCAGTGTTTCTCCAGAACTGGATTTCAGGGCCTCCACCAAGATGCATCCCTAAAACTGCGTCTCTGACAAAGCATGGAGTTTCCATGCAGGTGCTGGTGGGGTCCAAGAGGATCAGAGACACTCGCCCAGATGTGACCAGATGGCAGGGATACACAGGGCAGGGACAGGTGAGGCCTCACAGCTGTGGGCTTCGTTTCTTTCTCCTCTCACTGTTTCTTCCAGGAAGGGGCAACCCAACACCCAAATACCAGACAAGTACCCCGAGTGTGCCTGGGCATCCAGACTAGTGCCATAGCCACCAACCAGACCCTCTGTCTTGAGCTCCTGCTTTTCACCTCTATCTTCTGTCCAGCTGGGAGTGTGGCCTTCCTACAAATCACAGAACAGAATCCGTATTCTTTTTTCCAGCCAGAAGCCATCTGTATTTTTCCCCTAATGTGAATGATGTACATTTATACCTAATAAGCCATGGCTTGGGAAGAAAGAGTGAAGGATGAGGGGAGAGAGGTGGGCAGCCGGGAGAGCCAGTGCAGGGGTCGTGCTACTGACTAGGTCATCACCTGGGCACTGCGAGGCCATCTGCCCAAAGGCCGTTGGGCCCTCTGAGATGCAGGAAGCGACAGAATGTACAGGCTATCTCCTGTCTGCATTGGTCAGAGTCTGTGGACCTCACCCTTCAGGCTGTGTGTATGGGGCTTCTCAACAGATGACTCCCACCGTGGAGACAGCAGGGGAGCCTGAGGCAGGAAGGAGAGGAATGTGGCCTGTACGTGAGAGGAGGCAGTTTCAGATCATGCCTACTGAGGGCTGGAGGGGCCACTGGTGAGGCAGTAGCTCAGAAGTGTCTGGGGTACAGCCAAGGGCTTCCCCCACCTTGAAACCACAAGGGAGAGGGTCTAGGTGGCTGTCTTGGTGCCTCTCCTGCATCCTGTCTTTTGGCCCTGCATCCTCCACCTGCAGCTGGCCTCAGAGGACATTGGAAGAGGCGAATGCAATGGAAAAAATTCCTTTCCTGTTAGAGCCAGGGTCTTCAGTAGGGTAGTTTGTATGGTGCTTGGTGGGCTGCTTAGGAAATGGGCAGTAAACATTAGTGCCTATTGTTTCTGTTATCAGCCACAGTGTCAACCTTGCTCCATCTTCCTGGGAAAGGTCCCCTGCCCTCTGCGCTTCTCCTAGCACATGGCAGGCAGCCTCTCCAAGGGCCTTCACCAGTGTTCCTCCCCATCCCTTGTCAGTCAGGCAGTGGAACTGGTCAAGGGAAGAGAAAGTGGGCCTGAGGACAAAAGCAGGGTGGGGCTGCAGGCTGGGCCCTCAGCCGTGTCCCCCAGATGGCTTCCTCCGGCCAGCCCTAGCCTGCCCACACACCCAGCTTCTCTCCACTTGAGCAGCAGACGTGAACCACCACAGTGGGTCCCCGCCCAGCTGCCCAAAGTGCACGGAGTGGTTCTGGGGCTTCCTCTGCCTGAGCACTGCTGGTGGGGTAAGAGGCTGTCTGCAGGAACGGGGTGGAAAACGCCAGACACTCCCAGGGCAGGGCAGCTGAGTCCACTGCTGACCATCTCTTCCTCTACCTCTTCCTCCTTGTATGAGCCCTGAGGCAGAGCATCTCTGCACTCCACCCTGGCCTCCATCTCTACCCTCCGCCCTGGGTCTGGAGCCACCTGGCTTTATAAATGGTGCCAAGCTAGGGCCCGAAAGCAGGGTCAGGCTCCCTGGGGAAATCGGGTCAGTGATGACAGAGGGGGAGGTCTGGAGCCGCGACTCCCCCAGGACCAGAGTCCTAACCCTTCCTCACTCTAGAACCCACGCCACAGCAGGCCTCAGAGAAATGCTCCAGCCCCATCTGGAGAGGCCCAAGAGGAAAATCCAGAAAGCTCTGGCCAGAGGAGATAGAATTCAAGAACTCTGTGTGTGACCCAAGAGTTTAACTCTCATGCTGTGGAGCAATCTGTGTGTGGATTCATCACTTTAGAATTACAGTTAAATAATTTAGCTCATTTGTGTGTCCATTCATCTGGCAACAAAGTTATTAACTCTAAAAGAAAGAGAAGGGATCCTGAGCTCCAGCTGCAGCAGGTACAAGGTCATACGCAAGTTACCAAAATACAAAAAAGGATAGATAGTACCTACTGTCAGTTCACAGAGGACAAACTAACTCTGAGAGGAAACCCGAAAGGGATGGCGGAGAGGGTTTTTTAAAAACTGGATTATGAAGGATCAGTATGAGTTTGCTGGGAAAAAAGAACACAGGCTATGGACAGAGTTGGTGCATTCCAGGTAGAAGGAAAAGTGTGCCGAGCTATGGGGTATAAGAAGCATGTGTTTGCTCATTATCATTCCACACAGTTTCATTAAATACCTACTAGGTGTCAGGTCATTGGGTTAAGTGCTAGGAATGCAGGAAAAAATAAAAATCAAAACAAAAAAAGGATATGATCTCTGTTGCATTCTTGTGGAAAAGTAGAAATTAAACAAACAGAATCACACAGGTAACTGAATATTTACAACTGTGCTAAGTTGGAGAAGGGGAAGAAGGGGCTCCGGGGCAAGGCTGCCTGCAGGGGAGACGGCTGAGCCGACCTGTGAGGGCCAAGTGTGAGTGGTCGGGCAAGGTGCTTCCGCAGGAAGGGATTGCGTGCGTGATGGCCTGAAGCAGAAGGAGCAGAGGCCCCCCGAATCCGAAGGTGACTCAGAAAGGAGAGAAGCCCGGACTTGTAGGAAATGAGCAGAGCCAGGCAGCAGGGGTCAGGAAGGCTTTGATCTTCATCCTAGTGACACAATCAGCTGTGTGACATGAAAAAGACCCCTCCAGCTGTTGGTGGAAAATGGAGGGGAGCAGTAACAGCCATGGGGAGACCAGTCGGACCAGCAGTTCTCAACCCGAGGTGCAGGTTAGAGTACCCGGGGAGCTGGGAGGAAGACCGGAGCCCACTCCACAGATTTCGTTTTCCATTGTTTGGGATGAGACGTGGGCACTGGCCATGTATATGATTTAAATGTATATCCAGGGTCCACAACCCTTGAATCAGGACATAGCTTTAAAAGAAAAAGAGGAAGAAGAAGAAGAAAGAGGAAGAGGAGGGAAGGAGGAGAACGATGATGTTGCTCTGCTCCGGGCGGTAGAGGATGGTAGCTTGGCCTAGGGCAGTTGTGACCCAGACAGAGAGTAAACAATGAGTATTTTAGGCAGCAGGAGAGTCTCACCAGGAAGAGCAGCCAGGTTTTCAGGGCCGGCAGTTGGTGGAGAAAAAGGACATTGCAGAAACGTCACCTGCGGCACGTCTGACGTGAACCTAAGTGTGGTCGCGTCAGGTCTGAGGGATCTGTGAGCCATCTGGGTGGACAGCAGGCGGCTAGATGTGCAGATCTGGAGCACAGAGACCCTGGGTGAGGTATAACTGTGAGAGTCACAGATGTAGAGGCAGCATTTGGGATGTGGGTGGATTGCTTGCCAAAGGGCAGAGCACGGGCTGGGAAACAGGACAGTCTAGGGCCTGACCTGATGTGCTCCAGCCTTGGAGGCCGAAACAGAGTTGGTGGGGAGAAGACGGGCTGGGGTGAGGGTGGGGTCTTGAGGCCCAGAGTGGTCAATGTGTCAGAAGTTCCTGGACATCGAGAAGTGAGGTGTGCACAATTTATTTGATCCAGCATCTGTGTCTCTGATTGCTTACAGTGAGGTGTGTTGGTGGAGTGGAGTGGAGTGGGAAGGGCCAAAATCAGACAGGAGTACATGGGAAGGGAGGAAATCAGGTAGTCTGGAGAGTCTGGGAAGAGAGGGGTGTGGCAGTTGCTGGAGGGGACTCTGGGATCCAGGAAGTGTTTAAGGTGTGAGAGAACCAAGTGACTTGGAAAGGAGAGGGAGGGGTTGAAGATACAGAAGGATCATGCAAAATGCGGAGGTGGGATAGGGTCCCATTCCTGAAGGAGGGACTGGGATAGGTTGTCAAGATCCACCCTCAACTGCAACAGGAGGGAGAGACAGACTAGTGGTTGGGTGCTGAAGTCAAAAATTAAGGAGCTTCCCATCTGACAGCTTCCATATTCCTAGAGAAGTCTCCTAGCAGGAATAAAAGGAATGTGCATGCTGGGGAAGTCGTGGGAGCCAAGTGCACCAAACTAAGGAACTTGAGCTCCATCCCATAGACTGTTTGAGGTCAAGGATGGTATTTAGGCAGGTAGGAGATGGGTTTATAAAAGGTTTGCATGAGGGGCAGAAGAGAAGACAGTGTGGCTAGAGAGAGGGAGAGTTTCAGATAGAAAAGCTGGGAGGAGAGCACAATAGTTTTGAGAGAAGATGGTGACTGAAACTAGAGAGGGAGAATGATTGGTAGTGAAGAAAAACTAGATTCAGGAGACAGCTGAGCAATATTTAAAGTTTCTTAGTCAGCCCTCTTGGTTGTCACCAGTTGGGCCACTGCTGATGAAAACATGAACTGGCATATTTGGTGTTTTACCTTGGAAAGAAGGGAAGGTGTGATAATTAACTGATTGTGTCAGTTTGAATAAGAAGCACCCAAACTGGATCAGCATAGTTCTGAGTGTGGGTGAAGGGATTTACTGAAGACAGAAGACCCACCCTAGAGTAACTTGTCACCTGAATAATATAAAGGAGAAACAAAGTTGGAAGGCCCACTTCTGTCTCATTGTCGGAGCCCCAGCCTTCACCTTCACCTTGGACGTCATCTCCTGGTTTCCAGCGCTGACCCTCCAGCTTCCAGCACAGACTCTTCAGCCTCCTGGTAGGGACTCACACAGGACACTGCACTGAGCTCCAGGCCTTCAACTGGATCCTTCAGATCTCCACTGCACAGACAGCTCTTTTGCACTCTTCCACACCTGACTGTGTGGGCGGTCCTTGTAAGCCAATCTTGTAAATTCTTATATATTTGTACATCTAGCATTAAATCTGTTTCTCTTAGTAAGCAATGACTAATACAGATGGTGTGAGGGGCCACCATTACAGGCAGTACTGCTGGTCTCATCTTCGTGATGTGAGTGTGTGGGGTAGGGGGTCCTCTGGGAGGGTTGGGAGAGTAGGGGCTGGTAAGTGACTTGGGTTTTCCAGGGAAGGGGTGCTTTTATAGGGCAAAGGAGCTTTAGGGGGAAAACGCAGGCTGTTGAGAGGCCAGTGGTGGGAAAGGTGATGCAGAGTAACCAACTCAACAGGAAAACTTGGTGGCTGGGAGAAGACTAAAGAGGAACCTTTCTGGGCAGATGAGGTGAGGGGAGTCCACAGAGATAAGGGGCAGGGCCACCCACCCAGCCCAGGGAAGCCAGCTAAACCTGGGCTCAGGCCGAGTGGGCCTCAACCACTTGTGTTTGCATGGCATGTGATGCCCAGGAGATCACTTCCACAGAGATTCTATTCTTAAAACTTCGAGGTGGCCCAGGGAGGAAGGCAGAGTGTGACTATAACCACCACATTGAAGGGGAAGAAAGAACAGGGATTCTAGTGACTTAGTCAAGTCACACAGCTGGTATGTGGCAGAATGGAGGGTGGTCCTGGGGCTCCTCTATGCTCTACCTTGCTGCTCAGAGTCAGCACAGACAGGCTGGGACAGGGCCCTCTTCCGGGAAGGTGGGTGGCCAAGGAGAAGGCACCTTCCAGGGCTGAAAAAGGGAACAGAAGACTCCCAGGGGCTGGCTCTGTAGAAAAGAGAGAGGAAGTGGGGCTGATTGGAGAGGCAGGACTCTCTCATGAACTCCAAGGGAAGAAACGGGGCCTCTCAAGGGAGGCAGGGAGGCAGGAGTCAGAGCTGTTAGGAGCCCCAGAGGTGGAGCGGTCTCCTCCCAATCCACACCCCCACCCCTTTGTGTCTCTGTGTTGAATTCTCTGGTTTCTCTCTGGCTGCATGGACCTCTGTCTCTGCCTCAGCCTCCTCTCTCTCTCTCTCTCCCCCCCCCTTTCTTTCTCTCTCTCTCTAACTTTCTCTCTCTCTGTTTTACCATCTCTTTGTCAACTGTTTCCTCTGCTTTTGTGTGTGCGTTGGGGGTACAACTATAGTCATCTCACGGCTCCAAAGGCCACATCCCAGCCCTGTTAGACAACAGACTGGACTATTCCAACCTTCTTGGAAGACAGAATCAGATAGGTGGAGGGAGAGCAAATATAACTGCCACCCTGTGGCTTATAGAAAAGGGGTCACTGTGAATGGGGACTCAAAAGCCACCATCCTCATCAGGGAGTATAAGAGACTGTTTCATGGTGTAAAGCAGAAATCAACCCACAGGGACGCAATAGAGACACAGTCCAGCCTCTGCACATTCGGTTACTTTTTGCTGGAATATCCAGGTAGTCACATAGCTTATTTCCTCACATTTTCTGGTCTTTGCTAAAATGTAACCTTGTTCATAAGACTTCCTCTGACCCACTGTAAAATTGCATTTGCTAGCTCCATTCTGCATCCCTGCTTTCTTTTTCTCCACTATATAAGCACAATTAGGCCCGCTACATTTTGCTGTTTGTGTTTTCTCTTCTAGCTCTCCCTATTAAAATGCTAGTTCCATGAAGACAGGCAGGGTTTTTTGACTGATTTCTTCACTTTCGTGTCACTAGCACCTAAGCACAAGGTAGGAGCTCAAAGATTTGCTGAATGAACGAACTGATAAGTAAAATATACTCCCCCCAAACATCTTCTTGCTGCAGAAGAGGACATGCAGGGACTGTGCCCCATGAAGTGGAAAGGGGCAGAGTAGCATGGGGAAGGCCCCTTGAATGGGTGACAAAAATCAGAATCCTGAGTGCAGCGAGAGACCTGAGGAAAGGAGAAATCTGCCCTCCTTTGATCTCGTGGGCTGACAAAATTAGCAAGCGTTTTGGGAAGGACTGCAAATAGAAACTTGCTGGGTAAAATAGAAAAATTACAGGCACGGCAAGCCTATAGCATGGAAGAAGTAGTGCAAGTGCTATGGGTGCTGCTGCCATTAGTAGGGGGTCACTGTGGTCTCCCCAGGGACTCCTTCCAGCCCACTTTCTCCCTTAGTGACACAAGGCATGCCACCAAAGGGAGGAACTCATTGCCCAGAGTATTTTGATCAATATGCTGGGGGAACAACCCAGGGAGGTCAGGACTTAGGCAAGGAAGGCCAGAGCCTGGGGTACCAAATTTAAGGGGGCGCTCCCTCTGCAGTTCAGGGCAGCTCAGGCTCAGTACTTGCAGGAAAATGAGAACTTCCTTAACTTCTGTGTCCTGGTCTCCTAGAACTTAATAGAAGTTCACTCCTGAGCAGGGACCATTATGACTTTTTTTTTTGGTCTTTTTTGGAGACAGCATCTGACTGTGTTTCAAGCTGGCCTCTAACTTGCTATGTAGCCCAGAATGGCCCTGAAATCTGCTTGATCCTCCTGTCTCAGCCTCCTGCGTGCTGAGATTACAGGTGTGTGCCACCATGTCAGACCCATTATGCCTTTGGGGGACTCTAGATACTTCAGCATTTGAGAACCACTTCCTCTATTAAAGTACGTATATAATTTATAACTAAATATATAGATAAATATATGCATGTATAATTATATTTTAGAACTTCATCGATATAAAGACAAATATAATCGAAGATGGATTATATCCACTTTTCTTCTGATTTTAAAACATTTAGTCTCACATGCACTAGCATTACTTCTGTACTTAATGACCATGGCAAGGAGATGGACCTGAGAGGGAGTCTTCCTATGTTTTTGCACTTAAGATCTCTCACTCGCCCTCAGCCCTGGGCACAGGAATATTTGCAACCGCACAGTTGTCAGACTTGATCAAGTGAATTAACTCCCTTCTCTTCTCTGAGCTTCAGGGTCCTCATGTTGAAAAAGGCTGTCATACAGTGATAGTCGGTCTGGGGCGAGGCTTAGTGATAGAGGACAGGTGTAGCATGTCTGAGGTCCAGGCCTCAATCCCCAGCACCAAAAAGAAAGAAGAAACAAACAAACAAAAGAACAAAGAATGAAAGAAAGATAGAAAAAGAAAGAGGGAACAAGAGAGAGAGAGAATGAGGGAGGAAGAGGAGAAAGAAAGAGAAAGAAAGGAAGAACAAAAAGAATTATTTATCACAATATAAACAAGAGAATTACTACGCAATCCAGCAATTCTTCTCCCAGGTGTATACCCCTAAAGAATTAAAAGCAAGTTTCAAATACATACCATTGTGCATGTCGATCAAGAGATGAATCAATAAAATGTGTTCTGTGCACACAACAGAATATTATTCAGTCATGAAAATGAATGAAATTCTGTTACTCACTCCGACACGGAAGAACACAAACACATTACAATAAGTGAAAATCAACCATACGCTGAAGGACAAGTACTGTATGATTTCACTGCCACAAGATTACCTAGAATAAGCAAATTCATAGAGATGGAACTTAGTCGAGTTTCTGTTTGGGATGATGAAAGAGTTCTGGAAATGGATGGGGTGATGGTTGCACAATATTGCGAACGTACTTAATTCCACTGAGTTGTATACTTAAAAATAGGTAAGCTTGTCAGTTTTACTTATAGTTTCCACAATAAAAAAAATCTGCATAGTCCTTTATACAGGGTGAAAAAGGCAGACAAATCATTACTGATAATTACCCTATTGCTGTGGTGAGTGAGTGTTCCAAAGTTCGTAGACAGACTGGCAGGCCTAAAACTGCTGTGTAAACACAGACTTCTCCTGCCCAGACCTGTTGCTTGCCACCCGCTCTGCCTGCAGATTCCATGACCAAGCTAAATAATGAATGGACAGAGGCCAAGATTCTGGAAGCACGGCCGTCACAGAGTGTGCGCACTCATCCAGGAAACCCATCGTCCCCTGCTGTCCAACGGCGTTGCCTTCGGGGTCGGGGTCGTGGGCTTGACTGAGCGATCTGAGATGGTCCTGTGCTGGGAGAAAGGAGTGACCTGTAAGAGGCCGAGTTGCTCACCAGGCCCTCACCGTGGGCACTCGTGCCAAGGTTGGCCTGATCTGACTTCCTGGTTTGGAAAGAACATCTTGATCTTTGCAGAAGCTGAAAGGGCAGCTCCCCAGAGAGGGGCATGGTGGCTATGATGTGGGATGGGGACCCATTGGCCTCAGAGTCTGAGATCTTCTCATTTTACCAAACAAACTCTATTCTCCAAGATGAAGTGTTAAAAAAAAAAAACAAACAGGGAGACGGACCCCAGGACACTTCACAAACACATTCATCACCAGGTTTCCTCAGATCACCACTCTGTCTAGTTTTCGATTTCCAGGGATGACCCACCTACCAGGGGAGTCTGTGAACTCCCTGAAATTTGTTAGCAGTATGTTGGTATTTGTGAGAAGAATGACAATAACTTCCATCAGCTTCTTAGTGGGGTTTGTGACCTCAGAATCCCTGTTCCTGAGAGTTTTGAGTGTGAACTTACAGATCAGCATTTAACTTCTGCCCAGTTTCCAGAGCACACCAATTGCTTGCAATGCTGTGCCGGGCTGCATGCATATATGTGGTGGCAATCAGTGCAGTGCCGCGGGGGAATGGTCGGGGATGAATCCTTCCTCCTCTTCTGAAATAAGTGATTCTTTAGTAAATAAGCAAACTGCGACAGTAGAGCTGTTTGTTTTCTTTTTTTTTTTTCACATCTGTGCTGGCATCCAGTGACACTGGTTACTCCTGGTTGACTCTAATTCCCCATCATTCTACGCAGCTTTGCTAAGTGCATGTGAATGATGGACCCAAGTCACCAGTTCAGCCGTGGGTAAGGAGCAGCTGGCCATAAAAGAATAACCTTCCAACCCCCACTGGTGCTTTCAATAGCTCACTGGGGCCTCTTGTAAGTTCCCCAACCCAGCGTTAGGTGGTCTACAGGACCTGGCCAGGCTGGCAAGCATCAGGCAGTCAGCTTGCATGGCCCCGCCCTTTCCCCTGCAGGGAGGAACGAGGTAAGGAGAAGGGTCATAATGAACTGGTACAGTAAAGGCTTGAAGAATGACTCAGACGTTCCAGTGGAGCTTTTATTTTTCCTTTGTGTTAACATGTGAAATATAACTGTAGTCATTTTTTCCAGTGAGTTGATAAACAATGATTATCCACAGCAGCTTGTGAACTGGGGCCACAGAGAATAGTCCAAGTGCCAACATATTTCCCCCTCCCACCCGAGCACCTAGGATAACTGCCCCAAGTCGAGGCTTACAAATTCCCAGATCCCAGAAATTTCAGCAAAGGAACAGATTGCATATGGTCAGAAGGGGCTGGCCAGGGAGGGTGGGAGCTGGAGGCTTAGGAGCTCTGGCCTGACCCCCAGCTTTGCTCCACATTTCTGGGTTACCTGAGATGCAGGTAGAGCGGAGAAGTGATTTGTTTGGCATCAGAAACCCCGTCATCAAGGAAGAGCTGGGGGTAATACTTGACAGCTCCTTCTGCAGGCCAGGGGCCGTACTGTCCTTTTCCGCAGTGTGTGTTCTGTCATCCCCACAACAGCAGAGAAGTGATTAAACCTGCATGCACACTCGTGCCTGATTTTACAATACACAGTCTGCTCTCCACGCCTGTGGGTGCCACATCCTTGGGTTCAAACAATTCTGGATTGAAAATATATTTTTTTAAAATTATATCTGTACTGAACATGTAAAGACTTATGTTTCTGGCCTTTGTTTCCTAAATGATGTAGTATAACAACTATTTATATAGCATTTGCATTGTGTAAGTATTATAAGTAATCTAGAGTTGATTTAACCACACAGGAAGATAGAGGGTATATTTAAACTCGACATCATTTTGCACAAGGGATCTGAACATCCTTGATATCCTGGGGGAAGTGAGGTCCTGGAAACAATCCTGCAGAGACTGTGGGGTGACTCTATTGTCATAAAATACATATTACAGAAAAAAAATTATTTTACAATAATTCCTCTGAAGAGTTTTTGCCTTCCCTCAATTTACAGATGATGAAACTAAAGCAGAGAGGATTGAATCACATGACCACTTAGTGAGTGGTAAGGAAATCGGGATTTGAATCCAGGATTGTCGAATTCCAAATTCTATTTTCTCACCACCACCCGAGCTACTTCCCACTTGGGACTGGCCTCCCGGGCCCCCGGCGGCTCTGAAGAAGGGAAATGGGTGTGCCCAACTGCCTCAATGTGGACGAATTCCCAGGCAGCTCCTCCTAGCAGCTGCGGAGACACAGGCCGAGGGAAGCCTGTTTCCCCACCTCAGCTAGTTACTGGGTAGCAGATCTGTGAGGGGATAACAATGGGCAAAACTAGCTTTGGAGCAGGCTGTGTGTCGCTACTGTCTGCTCTGTCCTTCCCAAGCCAAGGGGACAAGAGGACAGCTCCTTAGAGAGACAGCACAATTGTGAGAAATAGAACCAATAAGTGTAAGAGGAGATTATTGTAGGAATTGATTCCTGTGGTTACACGGAGGCCAAGAAGTCCCACCATCTGCCATCTGTGGTCCAGAGAACAAGGTGTAAGTGAGACAATTCCTCTTCCTTTTTGTTCTACTCAGGATCTCAATGAATAGGACAGTGCCACTCACACAGAGGAAGGCTCCATGCAGCTCACCAAGGCAAATGCTCATCTATTCCAGAAATACCCTTCTGGACATATCCAGGAATAATGTTTTATCAGCTATCTGGGCATCCCTTAGCTCAGTCAAGTTGACACATAAAATTAACAGCAATGCCAGAATGTAGCCTTCACCTCTGTGGGGAAATTCTCTTTGGCGTTTGCGAATAGTAACACACAAGTGTGGAAGGGGTGAGGCTCCTGGAAGACTTCCGGGTCAGGATGCCAAAGCCCAAACCTCACTCCTGATGTTGAGTAAGGGGTGAAGAAGCAAGCCAGGCCCAGGGGTGCTGCTTGCAACATCTGAAGAAGGACGTTCCAGCTGGACTTCTCTTTTCAACCTGCTTTTTGAGAACCCTGCTATAGTGTTGGGGTATGTCGAGTCAGGAGTGGGCTGGTGAAAGTGGTGAGGGATGAAGCGGACCTTGAGAAGCACATTTTGATGAAGACTGCACTGGGCAGGGCAAGAAATTAGAGAAATCAGAAGTGAACAAGCAATCTGAAACCGAGATTGGCAAAGTGGAAGAGACTTTTGCTGGTTAAGTTTGTACTGAAAACTAGGTGGGGTTCGGGTCTCTGGGCTGCAATTTTAGTTAGAGCCAAAAGCTTAATACTCACGATTTTAAAAAGACTGTTGAATGAAGAGGGCTAGATGATTTAATCAAAAAAGCCCTCAGAGCCTTGAGGTTAGAACTGCCACCAGCACTCCGGAGCCCTGAGATATTGCTGCTGATTATGAAAACAGGAGAAATAAGTCTTGGAACTGTCAAGGATACCGTTTGGCACATAGAAAGCATGTGATCAATTATGGTGCCCTTTCTGGTAAAGGCAGGCAAATAGATAATGATCTGAGAGTGTGAGGAGAGTTATGCTTAAAAGAAAAACTGAAAAACAAATCATTCCAAAATATATTTATATGCAGAACTGAGATGCAGAAGGAAAAGGACAGAGTGGCCTAGAATCTTTGCTCCTCAAAGTGTGTTTCACAAACCAGTAGCATCAACATCACCAAGCAGCTTGTTGGAAATGCAGAGTCTCACCTCTCCCACGCTTGAATGAGACAGAATCTGCGCTTCGGCAAGAGCTCCGAAAGATTCGCATGCGCCGTGAAGTTTAGGGAGCATTTCTGCTTTCCAAATTTGGCTGAGAATATTGGAATCACCTGAGGAGTTTTAGCAGTACTGGGGCCAGACTCACGCCAGAGGTGGTGGGAGTCTGGGAAGAGGCTTGGGCTCCAGGGTTCTTTCAAAGTGCCCCTTTGACTTTGATGTGCAGCAGGGTTGAGAAGCGACTCTCTGTGACCCACCTCAAGTGCAGTGGGCATCTGGCAGGGGTGAGCCTTGCCCAGGTACAAACTTGCCAGCAGCGGAAGGCAGCCCTAACTTCCACTCAGGGGGCACCTCGGGGCTAAGGGCAGGCTGCCGGGATCCTGAGCTCTCATCTCAGCTCTGCCTTCCTCGATGTGTCCCTGAGCCCTGTGCACGCTGGAGCAACTAAACAACCTGTCCCTCACTTGAAATCCTCAGTGGAAAATGAGGCTGTTTCTTTCTTCCAGTCAAGATGTGCTGTTTCCCCACTTTCCCCACCCCTTTCCTGCTTTGTGGTTCTGCTAAATAAACTGGGGTCATGCTCAGCTTCTGCCGGGTGTGCTCCTGAGGACCACAAAAGGCCTGCTTCCTTTTGTGGGAAGGTCAGGCTCAGCCCTGTGATGGGAGTCGCAGGAGTGTTTACCCTTTGGAGCCGGAGGTGACAGTGAAAGGGCACTAGGAAGCCTTCCAGGGTGGGATAGCGCTGCACCTTGACCTGGGTGGTGGTTTCATGGGTGGATACATGCTGGCAGAGCTAGTCATCTGGGAATTGAGCACTTCATGTAAATTATACCTCAATTAGAAACAAAGAGTGAGTGGAACTCAACAGCTCCTCCGAGGAAAGAAAAGTCCTCCAAGCACTTGGCAGACAATAGCAGGGGACTTTGGCAAGTTTGGAAGCTAAAGTAGAAATTGGTGGAACAGGGACAGTGAGAACCAGAGACCCAGACAGACAAGTAAGGACAGAGATGGACAAGAAGATGCTTATGGGAATCACTAGACCCAAATTCCAGGCAGTTGGAATTGTCCTAAGCGAAGGGGCGGGGCTTGGCTTCCCAGCAGGGTGACCGACCATACTGGTTTGCCCTGAGACTGTCCTGGTTTCAGCAGGGAAAGGTCTGTGTCCCAGGAAACCTCTCAGGCCAAGATCAACAGGGACAGTTCATCACCCAGGCCTGGGGCTGTGGGTGGAATTTGGACTGCTTGGAAAGAAATGGAGCAGGTGCTGGAAATCCTCCCGGGGCCCCACGCTGTGCAGGAGGATCCCACATTGGTTTAGGCAGATGGGCTCTTTCCTGTCTGACCAGAAGTGAGCCTGGAATCCAGAGTCTGAGGCAAGGCATTGGCCCCACATCTGGGCTCTCCAGAAGGCCAAGCCTTCCCAGGTGTTCCCAGTCACGGCTCTGTCCTGCGGTCTTTACCTGCACAGCCCCATTGGGTCAGTGTGCAACTGTTTGTTTGCATCGAGGTATTTCTACCTGGTTTTGCAGCCCCCGGGGTGTGGGCGTGTCCTTGTCATCTATGTACACCACACAGTTCACTTCGGGGCCACAGCATCACCTCCTTGGAGAATTCTTAACCTTTCTATGTTGTGGATGTTTTTGGCAGCTGAAGAAGTTTTAATTCCCTTTTCAAAATAATGCTTTAAACGCACATCATAAAATACAAAGAGTTGCAAAGAAAATGACTTATTGTAAGATATGGCTATCCAAAGATTTCTTAAAACACACGTATTTGCAAAACAGCTCATCAATATCCTTCTTCAGTGAAGTTTGGCCTAACAAGATCTATCAGCAAGTGTATTTTGAGGTAACTGTGACTGCAAATAATATTTCATGATACCTGCAATAAGTGTACTGTGAAAGGAAAAACGTGTGATTTTTACTGGTGACCAATGGCAGGTGCTGACACTACCATCGTTTGTTCTCTGACCTCCTAACAACAAGAAATGCTAAATTTCACTTAGTAGTGTATGAAACCATAGATGTCATTTTTATTCCATCCAATTTCACACACACACATACTCTGAATTCCACGGACTTACATTTAAGAAATGCTATCAAGTGAATGAAAGATCAGAAATGTGCTTTGTAAATTGTAGAACACAGTGTGCTCCTGAACTCTGTCAGTCCTGTGGGGCTGAGTTTCCTGCGTTAGGCAAGCCTGAGAACCAGGCTCAAACCAGATGATTAGCCAGGGCACAGTGAGGCCAGAAGCAAAGAGGTGACCCTGATGTGTATTTGTCAAAGCTGGCTGCTGGCTCCTGATGGCCTTTGCTGTGCCCTCATCTCCCCACCCCTCACGAGCGTGCAGGAGCACAGAGCACTCACCACTGGCTGCTAGAGCTCAGGCACCTGCAGGGCAGGAGTCTGGAGAGAGGACTTGGGGGCTGGTGAGAGGTGCCCTGGGTCGATGTCAGAGCCCACCCTGGCCGAAGGAAAAGCTTGAGGGCTGCTGGGAAGACCTCATAGCCTCACGGCGCCCCCAGCACCCAATGTGTAATGCAGTCCTTCAGGTAAAAACTTCTGGAGGGAAGTCGTGAAGAATTTAAGGTCTTGGCAAGAGTGTTTTAAAAAAAAAAAAAATCACCCTGTGCAAGTGGGCAGAGGAGCAGAGATCTTGCAGGCAAGTGGCTCTCCTTCTTGGTCCCAGCCCAAATGACCCTGGGCAGGAAAACTGCTCTCCAATTGGCAATTAGGAAATTAAGGCCCAGGACAGCACCAAGTGGCATGACCCCGGCCCCACCCTGGTGACATTTCAGCTCTTTAGACAGTGTGCCCTTCCTTGTCCCTTCGCGGCAGAGCTGAGACCTGGGGTTATTTTTTATCTGACGGCGCTGTTGCTGGTTTTCTGGTAGCCACTGCTGTGGGCTCCGGCAGTGGCAAGTGCACAGCGAGGGTTTCCTGTGCTGCCTCTTCCTCCTCCTTCAGCGCGGCTCCTCCCTCCTCGGGGCTCAGGCTACAGTGGCCTGAGACCTAACCTTGGCCTTGGAGGATGGCGAGAGCGCAGTGGCCTTCCCAGGCTTGTCCCCTACGCACTGGCCACTTGGGCTCCACCCGGGGTCTCCCACCCCATTTCCTCTTCAGAAGAGAGGTACCAAGGTCCTTTTCCTACTTGACTCTACCCCACTCAGGAAAACTGTTGCTTTCTACAAAGCTGGATTCATCAGGCTGGTTCTCAGTTTTGACTGTGAGCTATGATCAGAATTTTCTTTTTTGTTCTTTTCTTTTTTCTTTTAAAAATTCTGGTTGCAGCCTACCAATAAATTGATTTCACAACCTAATAATGAGTCATGATTCAGTTTGAAAAATACTGTGCCAGGTAACTTTCTGGGGCTCTCTTTTCTGAGTGAAGGAAAGGCACTTGAATTTCGACAGGCCCTCTGAATAGGGACCGCCCTGGCTTTTGAGTCATACCCGTTTCACAGAAATGGAACGCGAACCCCATTCTTGTAGCTTAGAAGGGAGATCAGAAGTTCCAGAGGAGCTGAGTGTTCTCATCCTGGCTCCCATTTCATCTCTGATCCATGGAATAAGCCACGGTGGGCATATGGACACCGTGGAAAGGGGCAAACAGCACAAATCAGGGCTTTGTTGCTGTTTATCTGAATGTTGGCTTTTCCACACTTATCAGTACACTATTGACCCTAACCCTGCCCTTTCTGGTTCCAAATGCACTGTACTATGAAGCCCTCTAACTTCAGCTTTATCGTCTGCAAAATAACATAAAAAAAGTCTGCTTCGTTGAAAAAAAATATATTCATGGAGTACTCTGTGGTAAGTATGAGGGAGAATGACTGGAAAAGATCAAAATGCAGATAATGGTTTTCCTACCAGGATGGGATTTAAAAGATGCAGTCCTCAAATTCCACTGTCTTTATAATTCCCAGCATTGCTAAAGTAGTTGGTACAAAAACAAAAACTTTGTATCTATGAAAACCCACAATTTGCAGAAGTGTGATGAGAATGAGAAGAAATGGAGGGAAAACAGTGCTCTGTAAACGGCAGTCAGTACTAGAAAAGAGTGGATTTGCATTTTCCTGATTGAACATGTCAAAGGAAGTCTTCAAAATGAGTTGCATCTCAAAGTAGGACTTTTGTCCTGGTAAACAGAGGGGAGGGAGTAATCTCATGAATATTCTGATTCGAAGATTATGCCGATGAACATATCACATGCGGTGAACCACTAATTCTCACAATTCTAGCATACACGTTTTATAGCCTCAAAGATTCTCAGTCTCAGGCAATGGCATCCCCTGTACCTGACAGATGCCTCTGCCTAGGAACATCCACAAAACACTGAGCCTAAAGCCACCTTAGTGCTCCATCTTCACACCTCTGCGCAGGATGTACTTGTCTTTTCTTCATTTCCCGGACAAGAGTATGGACGAGGCTAGACATGTAGAGACTGGCCCCAAATCACATGTGGAGTGCTGGGCAGCGCCAGAAGAAAAGACAGCTTGCGTGACATCAGCCACGCTCATCAATGGGCATCCAGAGCTCCTCCTTCCCAAAGTGTGGGGTAAAGTGGGTCAGTATTGAAGGGATTGGCCAACCGTGAAAAAAAGAATGAAGAAAGTTTCTTTTCAAACAAATAATTATTCTGTTTAGAAAGAGACATGGAGAAAGTGAGAGACAGAAGCAAAGACTCATGTTTCCATCCCCAAGGGGTATTTGCCTACAGTGTTCCACACCACTTGTTATAAAGATTTTCCTTTTTCCACTCAGTTGTCGTCTTTACACCTTTGTCAAAAAATCAGTTGACCATACTTGTGCGAGTCTATTCCTGGACTGTTTCATTGATCTGTTTTTCTATCTTGATGCCAGTACTACACTGTTTTGATTATTGTCACTTTGTAGTAAGTTTTGAAATAGAAAATTTCAAATCCTCTGTGTTTTCTTTCAAATTTGTGTTATTTGGCTTCTTTCTTTGCTGTGGTACTGGGGACTGAACTTAGGCCCTTCACATTGAACTACATCTCTGGCTCTTTTTGGTATTTTGTATCTGCAGGCAGGGCCACACTACATTGTTAAATTGCCCAACCTGGGCTTGAACTTGTGATTCCTTCTGTTTTAGATCCTCAGAATTCTGGGATTACAGGCTTACACCACCATGTCCAGCTGATCCTTTGCATTTATATGTGAATTTCACAATCAGATCATCAATGCCTACAGAAAGAGACACTTGCTGATATTTTGATTATGTTGAGTCTATAAATAATGAAAAAAGAACTGAACATTTTCCTTTTTTGATGCTGGAGCTTGAACCCAAGGGCTTGTGCATCCTAGGCAAGCACCGTACTACAGAGCTATATTGCCAGCCCAAGAACTGACATCTTAACAATCTCAAGTCTTTCATATCCATGAACATGGTATATCTTTCATTTATATATGCCTTCTTTAATTTTTCTCCACAGTAGTTTTGTAGTTTCTGTTGACCAGGTTTTGTATATCTTTTGTCAGATTTATCCCTAAGTTGTTTATATTTTTTCATGCTAATATAAATGCTGGTTTTAAATTTTCATTTCTTGTTGTTCATTACTAGTATACAGATAGGCAATCAGTTTTGTATTACTGAGCTTAGATCCTGCAACCATGCTAAACTCATATGTCAATTATCATAGCCTTTATTGACTGATTGTAGTTTCATAGGATTTTCTAATAAGGACAAATGCTGAGATGTCATGTTCAAGGATTCCACACTCTAATAAACTCTATCCTCTGGCTGTTAGAAAGAAGTAGATGGCCAATTCAATATGAGGATGGACCAATTGTGCAAGTTCTCTGCAGGGAAGTAGATCCACAGATGTAGTGGCTTCATCAAGGCTAATGTTAATATGGATTGATATTCTATTAATATTGGGAAACACCCTCATCACAGACCACTTGATTATCATCTACATTCATCATGGTTAGGATCTCAGAAGAGGGCTGAGAAGACAAAAAGTCAGTCTTGTGTTAGAAAACGTTCCAAGATTACTTTTACAAAGCACCACTTTCCCTCATTCTAACTGCCACAAAGCCTCCTTCCCAATCCCCAGGTGTCTCATCTTGCCCCCTCCAACCCATTTCCATTAAGCCAAATTGTATGAAAATGTAAATCAGACCATGCTAGCTCCTGTGCTTAGAATAAAATCAAAACTTTTCACCCAGGCCTAAGAAGCCCTCTTTACATTACATTACTTCCTTTCCCACCCCTAAAGTCAATCTCGTCTCCCTGTTAGAAGCAAGCATTCCCCATGAATTCCCAACCCCTCCTCTTCCTGCTACTCATCACCTTCTAACTCCTTCTTGACATTTTTCCTGGAACTGTTCATGAACTTCCTGATACTCACTCTTAGAGCACCCCAGCATTTTCCTGCCTTGCACTTACCAAATTTGTCATTTAATTTTACACTCAAACTGCCATGAAAGCCAAAACTACTGCTAGTTGTCTTTTTTTTTTTTTTTTTTTTTGGTTTTCTTTGGTGCTGGTCATCGAACTCAGGGCCTTGCACTTGCTGGCAAGCACGCTAACCAATGAGCTAAATCCCCAGCCACTCCCCCCACCCTTTTTTTTTTTAAATTGGGGATTGAACACAGGGCATTAGCATTGAATTATACTCAGCCACTATTTTATATTTTGAAACAGGGTCTTGCTAAGTTGCCAAAGCTGGGCTCAAAGTTGGGATCCTCCTGCCTTAGCCTCCCAGTGCTAGGCTTACAAGTACGTGCCCCTGTGTCTGGCTAAGACTACTGCTAATTTGTGTCCCCACCTTTTATTTAACAAGTAGTGGGCACTCAGATGGTTTGAATTACTGTTTGGTCTCTTTGTACCTACACCCAAGTACAACCACTTGCCTACCCCACCCCACACCCAGTCTTTGTGATCGACCTCACATCTTGAGCTTCTTTTCCTTTATGAGGATTGTTCGAACCTTGACTTCAAGTTAAAATCTCCCAAGGTGATTCTAGAAAGTACTAATCCTTGGACCCCACCACAGATCATTGAAATCCAAATCTCTTCATTGAAATCCAAATCTCTTGGATAAGGCCCCTGTATTTGTTTTTAAAACTTTTCTAGGTAATTCTCACGTGCATCCAGAACTCAGAACCACTTGCAATGAAGAAAGATGGCTTTTATCCATCCACGTGATGAAATTCATGGATGGGTCATCTGGAAGGGCCAACAGACACACGAGAGGCCTCACTCAGGACTCCCCTCAATCTGGCCTCCTATGAGGGATGACCTTCATCCTGAATGGACTCCACTCCAACGTAGCAGGAAGGAAGATGGAAACTAGACCAAAGTGGAAAGCATTTTCAAACTTTATTTACAACTGTCACAGTGACAAAAAGTAGTTTGGAAAAAAAAATGCTAGTTTCTCCCTGAGCCTCAAAAAAGAACAGATAGAAGTTACAGAGGTTCATCTCACAACAGGCATTTTACTGAAATACTATGATTTTTTTTCAATACAGTCAGTTAGAAATACACACAAATTACTTTAAAAAAAAAAAAAAAGAGGAGGCCAGACAGGAGCTCAGTCACTTGTCCAAGAGCAGCTGGGTCCCCCCAACAGGCTCGACTGTGGAGGGGCCTGACTTGAGCTGTCAGCCCCTGGCCTACTCAGACCATGGACAGTTGTACAAAGTGGTCTAATGACCAGCAAAAGGAATAAACCACCCCCATAAACACATATACACAAAGTCGATTTGATACGCGGTTTACAAGCACATTCCCATCACGTGTCAAGACTGCAACAGATGATCCAGGGGAGCAGATGAGAAGGAGACATCGAAGCACAGGAATTTAAAAGGCAAGACCCACATCCACAAAGGGAAGCAAGGGATGAGAAACGCTGCAAGGGAGTGAGAGTCAGGATGAACTGACCTCTGCAGCCAGAACAGAACAAAGAGGGAGAGGAAGAGAGAAGCCCCCGCGCAGCGCAGGTTACAGGCCCTCCCACTTCCGCAAGGAGGAACTGGAAGAAGTTATTGCCATTGGTGTGTGTAACACAGGCAGAAGACAGAGGGAGGAGCAGGGATAGGGTGACTACTGGCATCTCAGAACCAAATCCCCACATCAATAGCACATCCCCATTCTCCTGCCCTGACGTGCCCCAGAGCTACATGGACCTTGAGGTATTAAATACAACTGGACACACAAGTCTAAGACCAGGGCCAACCTCGAGTAACTGGAACCCTGAGGGGACACAGGGGGTGCTTTGGTTGGCTAGGTGTAATCCAAAGAAGGCTCTAAATCTACCTCTTGGCCACACACAGTCTTGCTCTAAAACAGAGGGGGCAGAACAGTCTCTCCTGCAACCTACTGTTCCAGAAGGTTCTGAGCTACGACTGGAAACTGAGCCCAGAGGCTGACTTTCTCAGACAACTGCTGCCCTTGCTAGAAACTGCTGGAAGGTGGGGTGGGATGAGAGCCATGGCTCTGCAGAGTCACCCGAGTGCTCCCTCCCCACACCTTCCTCCCACCTGCATCCAGGAACAAGGTAGGGAGAAACAGGGATCTCTTCTCGAACTGGATCCCACTGCTGCTCCCTGGCACCCCCAGGAATCCCCAGACTGTGCCAGCCTGTGGGACCTGCATGAGAATGCATCTCTCCACCAAGAAGTGCACTCTCCCTCACCTCCCACCAGAAAGTCAAGCCAAGAACCAACCCAGGAGGGGGCGCTGCTACCAGTCAGGAGGGCTGCAGTCCACAGCAGGCTGCGGACCCATCTGTCAGGCTGCAGCAGTGCTGGCCACTGCCGGAGGGTGGTGGGAGGAGACTGATGGGCCACCGCTGCACACCTTTGCTCTGTGGGACTCTTAAGAACAAGTTGGTGGCGGGGGAGGGTGGAGTGTGTCAGAGAAGGGGGGACCTTTATGCTCAAGCATCAGCCTTGGGGTACCAACAAGGGCAGAAGTGCCCTCTCGTTCCCCAAAGTGCTGAAGGCAAATGGGAGAAAAGCTTAAAAGCACTGCTTCTTAAAAACCTCATGTCTTTGGGGTTCTGTGAGCCTGCTGCAGATGGGGGCAGCACCCGTGGGAAGGACAATGTGACCTTTCCTTTCTCTTCCCGACTATCCCTCCAGCCACCTTTGTAAGCAGCCCATTTCTCCTGCTCCCCTGTCCCTTCCTCTCGGTCTTAGACCAACACACCTGAAATAAATGCAAAAGTTGGCGGTGGTGAGACGGAGCACGAGATGTGAAGACTTGGTTTCTGCTGCCCCAGCAACCAGAGAATGGGGGCTGAACACTTCCTGGCTGCACGCAGTTCTCCGCGCAATGTTTTCTTAACAACATGTAATTTTTTTCTTTTGCCCGGGTTTGTTTTCCTGCCCCAGTGTTCCTTGCTTCTCTGCCCATCCCCCCCAGCCCACCAGAGCCCAGATACCCATCTCAGAAGCAGCACCCTTCCCACACCCCCACCCGGCTCTCAGCAGCTTCCTTTCTCTGTAGGCTTTGCAAGTTGTCAGAGGGCTCCACTGCTCAACGAATTTCAAAAAGAGACAAGAAAAGAAAAAGAAAACCAACTCGGGTGATTTGCAGGTGCAGAACGGAAGCCTCATTTGACATTTTCAGAATGATCGGGGCTCACTCTCTTCCTCCATCACGATGGGAAAAACACAGTTCAGGTGCAGATGCTGGCTGGCACGACCTCGGAAAGCCCGTAAGGACTCTACTGCTCCTTGTTTTCTTTCGCTGTCTCTTCGCAGTTGTCTTGCTCGTCCTCCTGGACCAAGAACTCCTCGGGAGGCCACCGGAGCTCCCCACTTTCCACCTCCCCCTCTGTGGGCTCCACGACTATGGAGGGCAGACGGTCCTTCAGTTTGCAGCAGCGGTCAAAGTCTGACGGGTCGGGAAAGATCTGAAATAAAAGCAGAGCAGCCACCTGGTCACGTACATATTTGAAAAGAGGAATTCGGTTCCTTCCTTTTGCACACACAGCACACAGAGTGCTGGTCACCTGCCAGGGACTGTGCGATACCTGCGGGACGCTGAGGGACACACAGCAGGAGCCAGAGGAGTAAGTTCTGGGAGAAACTGTGCCTCGGCCAGACTTTGCTGAAAGTCCGGGGACAGGCCCACTGAATCTAAAAGGTTGATGTAACTCTGTTTGTACTCTTGGTTTTAGAGCCAGATAAAAGAACCAGGCCATCACAGCAAGTCACGTCTCTTTTTGCAACAAGCATTTTGTACCTGTAGTCCAAAGCATATAACAGGTACTAAAACATAAAGTTCCTGCCAGAATAATTATTGGCACCTACTAGAAGCACGTTCTTTACGTATGTCTTCCAAACCAACAAGTCAAAAATAGGCGTTGTTCATGCTATTTTAAAGAATCGCAGGCTTGGGCGAGCAAGTTGTTCAAGACCATACAATCTGGAAATGAAAGAATCTCAAACCCAGGTCTGTTTAACTCCCTTGCACGTGCCCCAGTACCACCCTGCCCTCAAGTGAATGGGTCTTGATCCTCTTGCAACTATCAAATCAAAGCCAAATCCGGATTGAGGGCAGGCCCCCAGTCACAAGCAAAGTGGAAACAAAATCCAGGGCACTTTCCCTTTCCACCTGTTAGCAACTCCTGGCTTCTTGCCAGCTCTACACCTGAAAGAGTCTGTTCCTCTTTCCAGAGTCCCGCCCATGAGGTTCTTTTTTTTTAAAGCCTACTGTGTGTTCCCCTCAGAGCTGGCAGGAACCTCACGCCAGGCTATAAAATCAAGGGCCAAGTCTGGCTCTGTGGATTCCCTTTGCACACACTGCCCTGTGACCACCGCTGACCCAATTCTTTGCCCAGCAGCTTAAGTACTTAATCCACTGGGCCACTGGTCCCTTGCCATTCACAGCCCTCGGTGACACACCCAGGAGCCAGAGAGAGGAGCCTTGGGAAGCTGGGGCTCCTCAAACTGCAGACATTTTGGCACCTTCAAGGCCATCTCCTCCCACCTCTCCATGTGCTAGACAAGGAAACCCAAGACCAGAAGGGTCAGGAGACTCGTTCAAGGTCACATAGCTTGTTCATGGCAGAAGGACATCTGGAGCGAGTGGAGATGCACAACTGAAAAGATCCCTGGCAGCTGCCTGCTCCCACCCGGATGGAGACAATCTCGTGGCAGTAGACATGTGTCTTCTGTTCCCAGAGGTAGAAGAACTGCTCAGGCCTCCCAACTTCTGTGGAACTCCTAGGGCACACATCTTACTGTACCCCAACCACAAGCCGAGTCACACTCCGACCACGTCACAGGCCACGTGGGGCTTCTGGGAATCGTGGGCTTCAAGAAGCCTCCTTAATCCCTGCAGACCAGCGATTATTAACCATTTATCCAATAAAGGCCTATTGCTGGGGATTAGGCCTTAAGCCTGCTGCATGACCAGGCATCATTAAAGACTTAACAGGGCTCATAAAAAGTATCATAATAGCAGCCAGAAGGAAAACAAGCCAGGGGAGGGGCTGGCCTGGGCCTGTCAAAGGAGGCTCAGGGAAACTGACCACCACTCTGGGCTTTCTCCTGCTGCACGGCCAACCTGAAATTCTCCCCTTGGGCTGCACTGTTCGCACACACTGGAGGTGCCAAGCAGGGAATCAGAGCTCTCTGGGCCCCTCCTCACTTCTCCTGTGGAGCTGAACCCCTCCTGGGGAGGGGTGAGGACATAAGGTGCCTTCCGAGCTCAAGCTTGGGAGTGAGCCAGGGGAACTCCAATGAGTGGAAAACACACTACAGTTTACAGTTTACAGACCTCTTTCAGACATCAATCACCGCACTGAGGCCTCACTGCCACCCTAGGAGCACTAAGACCCTAGGCCAGTGGTGGCGAACCTGTGGCACAAGTGCCACAGCGAGCTGTTCATTAGCACTGAACGCTCCAAAAGGTTTGCCATTGCTGCCCTAGACTCTGAGGGTCACAAGCCAGGATTCCAACCATGATCTGCTGTTTTTCAGTGCGTAGGCTTTTTTAAAAATGAGACAGGACGCCATGGGGTCCACATCTCTGATTGACAGATGGGAAACTGATCAGGAAGGGTGAGCAGGACTCTGGGTCTCTAATGCCCAGTCTGCTGCCGGAGGCGGCCACCAGGATGAGCTCCTGGACTGGATACTTGTCCTGGGCATTCAGGACCTGAGACGGAGCTGTGAACTGGCAAGAGGAGATGGCCGCCTGATCCTGCACAGCCCCAGCCCCTGCCTCCAACCCGGGAGCCCAAGCTGTGACCTGGGCCTCCCGCTGACACAGCTGGGAGAAATGCAAACCTGATTTTAATTATGATCACCCAAGGAAAGGGAGAGCGAAAGAGACAAAAGGTAAGGTCATGCCAGGAAAAGCAGGAAGACTGTAAGAAAGGAAAGCACTTAATTTCATTACAAGCTGGGACTAGGTCTCTCCCTTAAATAAAGGGAGAAAGTCACAATAATGTGGACAATAATGGATGAGATTTGGGCCCAGCAGAATCTCAGTCTTCACAATAGCTCTCTGAAATGTGTAGTGATGGGATCTCTGTTTTTTAAGTCAGGAAACTGAAGCACACACAAGTATGTCCCTTGCACAAGGCCGCATTCCCACAAGTGGCCGCCCTGGACCCAAACATCTGTAGAACTTCAATGGAGCCTTCATTTGAGGACACTGGATCAAGCCACAGAACCAAGATCCTCACTAAGTTCTTGACATCACTTTTATGACCCTGTCAAAGCCTCTTGACTAACCCCACTTCATTTTCTCCTCTTGATGGGTACAAGTTCTTGGCAAATAGAAATGAAATAGTGCTTTGAGAACACAAGTAAAATTCACATCATAATGTCTTCTTTGGAGCAGGATCAGGATTCCAGTTAGTATCCAATCTCCAAGCAAGAAGCAGTAATATAAATACAGTAATCAAAAATAACTCCAAACAATACCTTTCATACCAATAGTTCTACAATTAAGTCTTCAAGGTCCTTGGGGGAAGTCTGAGCAGTGAACTTTTAAGATTGCTTAGTTGCCAAAGAACTTTGCTCTCTGAATTGCTTAGAGCAGAAACTATTTTTTAAATTATTTTTTGCACAAAGCTTGTTAATTGTATTTTTTAAAAATCACTATAATAATTATTCTAACCCTTCCATCAGAGATTTTATCTTATTATCAGATTACACCAATTTATGTCTCTGAAAATTGTAGTTCTCTCTGAAAATAAACAAAACGTACCCAGGACCACACTGCCTCATGGTTTCCTTGCAAACAGACACAAAACCTTGCAAAGTGTTGCTGAGTCTTTTGCCAGCACAGTCTTATCTCCGACAGCTGCTTAAGAGGCTGACCCCAAGGAGGTCAACATTTTTCCACTAAGTCATGCTTTTTAATCATCTAGGCAGAAGAAAAATGAGAGGCTGCAACTGCAATTTGATGGGGTGGGGAAGGCAGTGGAAAAAAGAACTCGAGCTAGACTTGCCAAGCACATGACAGGTAAGGTGGCAGGCCAGCCTGGCATGCTGCTCGCCTGCAGGAAGTGGCAGAGAACGCAGAACCACCCCTTTTCCAAAAAGAGATTGCTTCTGGTTAAACTTCCGAGCCCAGTGTGCCCCTTCTCTCTGGACTGCAGAAAGTAAAAAAAAAAAAAAAAAAAAAAAACTCCTTCTCCTTCCCATCTTCAGCAAAGGCTCATCTCCAAGAGGGTCAGAAGGAAACATGGGGAGGCTCCAAGAAGCACTTTCCACCCTCATGCCAGGACCAGACAGGTCTAGAAGAATCTATCTGCAGCTATCGTCCTCCCAGCCTGGTATGTTTCTACCTCTGTCAGCAACGCTCTCTGAATCCACCTGTCACACTGTGCTGGCCGGGCTGATGGCTTGGATGTAACTAATGGCAGCGAGTTTCCTCCTTTGCCAACAGAAGGAAGTCTTGTCAGTCACACACACCAAGAACATCCCTGTCCAGCCGGCCCCACCGTGTAGGAACAGTAGGCATCCAACTTCTACAGAAGCATCCTTGGCCACCAATCCCAATAAATCACAACACTTTGGGAACTCACACAGATTCCCCTGAAAGGTCAGTAGAGCTTTGGGATGCTCTAAGAGGAAAAGACAATTTGTCAGATGGAGTTTGGATGCCAATAGACCTTGGAGTTCCTGGCTGTAGAGATCAGCGCTGTTCAACAGAATGTTCTACAGTCATGAAAATGTTCTCTGTGCTGTCTAATACGACAGTCACTAGGCACATGCAGCTACTGAGCCCTTGAAGTGTGGCTAAAGGATAAATTTTATTTACACAAACTTACATGTGATTGAATAAGTACAATACAAACATAAATTTAATAAAAACTCAAAGAGATACTTGTGGCTACTGCACTGCATAGGTGACTAAGCACAAAGATGGCAAAAGCAGGGCTGCCCGGGACATCTGGCTGGCTGAACAACACGGGTGGTCTCGGCTGAAAACCGTGGGGCCCAGCAAGCTTCTGGAGAGCAATTGATGAGCAGGCTTTTCCGCTTGGGCATGAAACTTGCCAGTGGGAACCAGCTCTCCTTTCCTGCACAGAGGGGAACTGAAAGGCAACACCAGGGCTGCAAAGGCCCCAAATTTAGAGTTCTAGCTATCGGCTGTCTGCCTCTCGGCCAGGTGACCTAGACCTGGCTGCCTCTGAGTGGGGAGAGGAGAGAGATGCCTGGCATCTAGTATGGAAAATGTGAGCGATTCTGGCTGGAACCGCCCTCCTTTGTGTGTGTGTCCCTCAGCCATCATCTCTGACAAACAAGCAGAGCTGGCCACAAAGCTGGCGGAGGGCTCGGCAAAGAGCTGAGGGATGCTAATAGGGAAAGCAGACACCAGCAGGTGGAGGAGATGAAAGGTGGTTAACTGGACACAAAAGGCTAATTACCAGCTATGCAAGCTGAGATGTTGGCAGCGTGGATGATCTGCTCCTCTTTGCTGGGGAGGACCAGAGGAAAGGAGTGCTGGGGGGCGGGCAGGGGCGGTGGGAGGGGAAAGAGGGCCTGAAAGAAATACCTAGGCTCTCTCCCCAAGGCCCAGTGTACAGAACGATGCAGAAAACCTCTCCCCTCTACGGTTGCAGAGAGGGACAAAGAACCCCAAACCTTCTATGGAAAATCACTATTCCCACCGGACGACCAGGAATTTGAAAGATCTGGCTCTCACCTTGTCCATATCTCTTACTGTCTCTGTGACCCTGGGCAAGTCAATGTTAACTTCTCTGAGCTTCGGTTGCCTCCTGGGCAAAATGAGAAGTCGCCTTTTCCACTTTGCAGTATCAGTGAAGTGGTTACACAGGGCTGATGCTGGGTGTAAGAAGCCAGCCCATTTCTTTCGTCACCTCCTCTGCAACCCCAGGTTAATGCTAATTCTGATCTTACAGGGTTTGGAGAGAATCAAATACAGGCATGTGTGAATGTGTTCTGTAAAGTCTAAATTCCTAACGCTAGGGTTGGGGGCTTAGCTCAAGTGGTAGAGCACTTGCCTAGCAAGCGCAAGGTCATGAGTTTGATCCCCAGCACCTAAATAAATAAATAAATTCCTAACGCTGGTTCTTATTAAGGAAACCTGGGGTCCCTGAGGAGCACTACAGCAAGGACCTGGAAAGCTGACAGCTGTAGCTTGGGAAAAGAGCGAAGGAGCAGCCCTCTGGGTTTGTGCGCACAAACCCCAGGCCAGGGTCTTTGGAGCAACAGCTAGGACCTCCTTGCTGCCCTCCCTGATTCTCTGTTCCCCAGGGCACAGACTAGGCCAGCCGGAACAGAGACCACTGCCCTGTCCAGACCTTGATCTCTGGGTAGAAGACCCTGTAGCCAGAGGCCTTCTCGCTACAGACCTCCTCCCTCAGCCCACTCCAGGAGCCCACAGCCAGGAGGGGAGATCCCTCCTGACCCCCAGCTTCCCAAAGTCTGTGTTTCTTATTTTTCCTGGAGAACTACAATGGATTGGCCTTGTGTGTTTATTCCTTCCTAGGAGGGGCTGGTTTGAACAATGGGCAGATCTCTCCTAGCATCCTGCTCTGCCAACAGCGCAATGAATGAGCAGCAGCTAACTCAAATGAACAACACATCCTGCGCTCAGCCTCCTAGCAATACTCGAAGGCAAGAAATAGGGTCTTGGGAATATTCATCTCCTGCTATTAGTATTACTTACATCTTACTGACTTTTCAAGGTGGCACATGGCCTGCAGGAACAGAGAGAATTGCACTTGGGAAAACAAAGGCTACTGAGGAGCTCAAGGAGGGAACACCACTCTCCAGCTTGCTCGGAGGCCAGTGAGCTGACTGTCCGTCTGACCTTGCTCAACTCTCCCCTGGATTGGGGCCACAGAATTGTCACCTTGCCTTCTTCCACCCTTCCCTGGCGACTTTAATCGTACAGGGCACTTGAGCAGAGATTTGGGCTTTACAACAACTGCTGGACCTCCTTCCTCTGGATCAAAGATACTTAAGCCTCTAGCCTTGAAACTTGAAAGAAAAGGAAATCCTTGGGATAAACACCATCTTTCATAAACATCTTTCAAACACACACCCATCCTGCAGGTCAGGAGGTCCAAATTCCAATTAATTAGCACTAATTGCTACTGAGCCCAGAGAACTGATGAAGCTTTTGGAATGCTACAGAATTTTCTCAGTTCTTTAGAGAAGTGAGAAAAGACTGAAGCTATCTGGCATAGATGGTTTCACATACCTCCATCTACAGACAGTATCGTCATGGCCCTCTTGAAAGAAAACAGGGGCTGTACTCTTCTGGATCCCTCTCTCCATCTTCCTCCCGCGGCATCACCCAAATGTCCCGTGCCTACATCTCTTCTCTCTCTCTCAGCAAGCCCAGAGTAACCCAACTCTGCCATTTCAACCATCCTGTCATTGTTCACTTTGGAGACAAGACTCTTGACACTTTAGCTGGTCCCACAGCCTGCCCATTCATGTTTGAAATTCTCTTCCTAACCCAAATCCACCCTTGAATGCAAACGACTCTTCTAAGCCTCTCAGGACTTCCTTGCAGATCTGCCCCCACAGCTTTGCTCAGCTTTCAGTCATTACCTCTTCCACAGCAGACTGCCAGGCCAGCCCGCCTTGTCCACAAAGTAAGGTCATCAGCTAATCACTTCTCTTTTCTTTAAATTGAAAGAAATAAACATTTTCTACCCTCAAACAAAAGCTGCCTGATAGTAGCTCATGTAAAAGACACCTTGACAGGCAGTAGAAGAGCACTGGCCTAGCAAGTGCAAGGCCCTGAGTTCGATCCCCAGCACAAGAAAGAAAGAAAGAAAGAAAGAAAGAAAGAAAGAGAGAGAGAGAAAGAGAGAAAGAAAGAAAAGACACCTGGAAATTTCGTGACCACAATGGCAGCACTAATGCTAACAACTAAGGCAAACAGGGCTACATGCCTAGAAGTGCACCTCTCTTTCTAACTGACAGTCCTACTATTCTCTCATCTGACATACTCCAGTCAGGTCGGAGAGGCAGTTCTCAAGCTCAATGCAAAGATCCTCAGGGCGCACATGGAGTTAAAATACTTTGGGAATAATACCAAGATGTCACCTGCCCCTTCCACTGCGTTAACACTTGCCCTCATGGTGTAAAAAGTAACAGCGAGTGAACGAATGCAATGGATGCAAACCGTCCTTGTCACCATGGTAAGTATCATTACCTCGCACTCACAATTAAAACAAAAACCCTTAATGTCCTTGAAAAAGCAGTAAAAGTTCATTTTTATTAAATGTTGACTTATATACATGTTAAATATTTGGGGTAGTCCAATGGAAAGTCAAAATAAAACATTCCTGCCATTTACCAAAGTAAAATGATCGTCTCAAGGAAACACATTTACATGATCCAGTTACCTGCTGGACTAGCCAGGCTAATTACCAAACTACTGTTGTTTCAACTTGGGTATTTCATACACATTTCCTCAAAAATGAACATAGTAAACCTGTCACTTCAAGAAAAAATGACTGACAGTACTTGTCACTAATGCTAAAAATAGAGCTTTCAAGCGAAAAGCAGACTTTCAGAAAATATTTATCAGCCATCATGAACTTGACAGCTTCCTAATGCTCGAAAGCTTTCTGCTGGGACTAGGGGAGGTACTAACAAATGAGATTTTTTAAAATATTGCATAATGAAATGTGTCAACATTTGGAAGATCTGCATAACTCGGTGAATCTACATTTTCCGAACGATCAGTGCATTCTACTGCACAACCAATGTGCAAGATAAGCAGATTAATTTTAATGTAAAAGTGCAAACAAGTCAGCTAATAAGGTTTCAGATACCACGTAGGTTTTAAGAAACTACCAAACTACTTTTGGTGAAGTATTAAAAAATCCAAAAAGACTGTGAATGTTTTTTTCTTTTCTAATTAGATATCTGTATAGGCCAGATGTTCGTTCCTCTTTTACTTTATCCAACACACAGTGCAGTAGACTCGTGGGAAGCCCGCGTGAGAGTCTAGCCACCTTCCATTCAACCAGACATGAAATAAGTTTGCAAAAATGTAAAACAATGCCTCTCTTCTCATTAAACTTTTTCTGTTTTGGAAAACTTATTTTAGGAACAAATGGTTATTTATATTAACGTGTAATGGTTTTATTATTATTCTAAATGAATTAAATTACAAATTGAAAAAAATTCTGTTTTAATTTCCACAACAGCTACTGAGACATAATCCAGATTTTAAAAGCTCTTTTGGGGTTAAAAAATAATGTTTAAAAGTATAAAAGGAACTGATGCCCCAAATTTGAAAGCTGTTGGCCTGGAGAAAATCAACACCCTCTTCATAAATAATTATTAAACAGAAAGGTACGTTTCTGCTGGATTGGTTTCTCACCATGCAGGAGGGGTGGAACTTATGGGACTCCTTGGACAGTACCATTCTGAATGGTCCATTTAGTTGATGTCCCTCAAGTTCCCACCCTGGAAAAGAACTTTGAACATACAGGAGGGTGGTGGCAGGTCTTTCCTTATAATTAGGAAGAAGGACAATCTCAGTGGGAACCAGTAAGGCCTGTCTTCAGGAACTATGATTCGAGAAGAACTACAGAAGGAAGTTGAGGATGTGGACATGGATTTCCTGAAAACCCTCCCCACTGTCATGTCCCCTGGAAAGTTCCTGTGAACCCCTGGGGCAGCCGTCTTCCTGTTTTAACACTTTGTTAAAATGTGAAGTAGTGGATACACAGAAGCATTATTAAGAAGTAATTTGGCATGAAAATCTCTAATACTAAAGTTCCAAGGAAAATGGCCAGAAAGGATCTCACATTTGAGGGGGCAAACGACCCAAGAAATACAGAAATCATGATTTAGTATTAACTTTCTTTATAAATGCCTCTATCCAGGAGGGCACATTCAACTTTTGAAGAAAACAAACTCCTTTATGGTAATGACAGTGATGTTCCCTAAAAGAACCATACCACACAATTACACAGTCAAGGGAGCCTGCGTCTGCCGTCTCACAGTATCACCTCCACTGTTCCTGTTATATCCACGGACGTGCCATGCTTTTTCTTTACTCAGTTATTTAAAACATATTTGTGTTTTA